>OY829914.1:227943022-228543022 GCA_963691935.1 Nephrotoma guestfalica
TTGTCTACATAGACCTCGCAAAGGCTTTCGATGTGATTGATCACTCCATTCTTATTAGCAAGTTGGACAGTCTAGACTGTGATTTCATTCCTCTCAGATCTTTAGCAATTTGTTAACCATATCCGCCCACTAATATTTTCAATATTTATTAACGTCGTTGTAAAATGTTTTACGTTTGCCTCCTTTTCGCAGATGACATGAAGATTTTCGCCCGGGTCTCTAGCGTGTTAGACTGCGAAATGTTACAAGATAACTTAAACCGCTTTTACAGCTGGTCAATTAACAACTTACTGGCTTTAAATGTGAGTAAATGCAAAACTCTTTCTTTCTTCCATATCTGTTAACTTTGACATCATTATACGATTGCTTTGTTCGGTCCATTTTGGAGTATGCATCTCCTGTTTGGTCACCCTCCTACCACTGTCTTCCTGAGAGGATTGAGGGTATCCAGAAACAGTTTATTTTGTTCGCGTTACAACGTTTACCATCCATGCGTGCTGTGGACTACGTTCTTCCGCCTTATCAGAATCGATATAATCTTTTGAAACTGCAACGTCTGGACAATCGCTGAGATGTAGGTTCCAACAAGGTCTACGGAGCTTTCGATTACCATTTGTCGAGAAATTCATTCAATAAAGCTTTATATAATCTTTTGTAGTCGAGCTTATGTGCCGTAATTTTTTTTGCCAATTGTTTTGTTGTGCCGATTGTAGTTACTGTGGGCACCATTTATAAGTAAATAAATAAACTTTTTATAATATTTAAATATAACTTTAAATTGGTTTGAGATTAAAAGTGGTTTCGTATATAAAATTTACCCAATAAGCAACATACCTATCGTCTCACCTTTCATTAGAACAACTTCATTTACACCGATGCCCAATCTACAAGTGTTACATTTCCTCGATGATGTTGATGTCTTCTATAGTTTAAACCATAAACAGGTAGATTAATGAATAAAAACCAATCCGTTCTATTCAACTATCAATATAGCTGTCAATTTATTAACATAACTCACACTCAAAATGTCTATTTTAAAAGTTAATGGGTTGGAGAACCTTTATACACAGATATACTTAGATAACCATTTTTCATTCTAATATTGAACCAACACACAACAACGCGGTTCCATATAGAATGAAATTCCATTCTCAGCTGGACATCGGCGACAAGCTGTCTAACTTGAAACAATTTTTTTTGTATTTCTTTTTTCGATTTCTATATCACCGTACCTTTATTTCGTTTCGAAATTAAATTTACCACCTCTTAAAAAACCATTTGAATTACAAATAAGCCAACAAATCGTTTCCCAGGTATAGGTACAACACAGATAAAGAGAAAATCCTATCCGTTGCGTAGATATATCGAAGTACCCTTATATACGGAATATAATAAATGATCACACCTTGAATCTCTTTCCTAATTTTGTGTCTGGTGTGTTTCAACGAAATATATGTTTGTGCTGCAGTTGCATCCTTTTGTATCCTTTAGAAATTAATATTAATGAAAATGCAATTTTGTTGACTCGATTTCATATGCCTTTGTTATCCATACAATGTGTACTCTCGCAGACAATAATGTCGTGGTTTCTTCTGCTCGTGTATGTCATATGTAGCTAGGTATATGCCACCAGATGTCTGATGTATGATTTTTTAAAACAATCACAGCCTCTGTATTATGCAATTTTGATGCATTGTGCGAATCATAATTGAATATTGAAACGCAATGAGTAGAATGTGTTGCGTTATCAATGGGAAATAATTAGGAGACAACTTCATTGTGTTACGTTTTTTTTTTACGGTCAATGCAGTTTCCATATCGCAAACAAGATATTATGTTTACCTTAAGGATATTTACATTTAATTTAACTTTTTAACTAAATATGGAATGGGTTGCAATATTTACGGTATAGTTACATTCACATGCATTGTTTAATTCAGTTAATATTTTAAATGTGTGTGAACATAGAAAGGGAGAGTAGTCAGTTGTATATGATGCTGCAGGCCTTATTGAGTAATTATCATAAAATATTTAAGTTACTTATTTTGGTTGTAATATCTATTATTCAAGTAGTTTAGGGGATATCAGACATTGATTAAATAAAAACTTAACTAGCTAAACAAACATATTTTTAGTTAGAACTTGAAATATTCGCGCTTTTAAAAATAAACCATTGTTCGAAGCACTTACAACAATTTATCATTCTCTCATCGATATCAAGTGATTCAACTTAAACTATCCCTGTTCTAATCATATTACAATGAACGACTGAAATAAGTCAAGTATAGTGAGATCTCTGCTGTGATTTGAACCGGAAAATGTAAGGTTGTGTTATTATATCCAACTGTGCCTGCGGTTCTCATGATTTCGGACAATTTAAACTGATTACCCATAGAATTCAACACTGCTCGGCTTGTAGTTGGAAACCGTATCGGCAGTACACTCCTTCAATTTTCTATTCCAGCTTATCATAATATTATTTCGGATGAAATATTTATATTGACGTTGTTCTAACATTCGTCATTGCCCAAAAATGCATGCCTAATTTCGTGAAATTTCATCGGCGCTATGACACTATCGAGGTTTATTTTACGTTTTTGTCTTATGTACTAAATTCTTCAAAATCGTTCTGCTTCTGTCATAGAGATCGTTTTAGACTCCTAATTTCTCCTTCTTCCATTTTGTAACCTTTCTTATCGTTTATGAGTCACCTGCTTTGCTTGTACTTAAAATTTGCTGTGTGTACGAATGTTTTTATTTTCTCGGGATGGAATTTGATTTTCTCCATATTTTTTTTAATTTTTGGGGCTTAAAGGCCTTTTAATGAATTTAGCGGAGAAACACACCTAAATTTTAAAGGCGTTTTTCGGGATGGTTTACGGACTAGCTTCACATACGTGATGTAAGACGTTTTCCTCTAAAATATTAAAAAATTTAATGAATTGAATCTGTTGCAGACTCCAGCAACACAAATGTCGCCAACAATAAAATGAAAGTTGAATTTAATGGGTTTCAGTGAAGAGGTACAGAGAGGTTTGAGTGTTACAAAGTCAATATATTGATAAATAAAAACAAGTAGTGTTCGGTAACTTTAACACTTATTGTTCTCTACAACCACCTACCTCGAGTTGAAATGGGAGATAGTCCTTAATTTCTCATCGATACTATGATAGTTTGGTGGTTGTGCTATTAAATTAAAAAATTTCATTTTCGAATCGCAATAACGACCGAAGGAACGTCGACAACATTCATCGGAACCGGAAGCCAATGTCTTGTGTGTAAATATTCATAGCTCGCAATGGCCTTAGTAGATCATATCATCGTTGGAATCATGAAAATATGGGATTGTCACCGAACCAATCATTAGGGCTCAACTCAATTCGTTATCTGGATAACTATTCCTCAAAGAACTCAAACTGTTCGGGACGGATTCCATTAATACAAACAGATCACCTTGAAATGAACGACTTCACAGCGATTGGTCGTATTTGTAGAAGACCAACATGTCGAAATATTACAGCATCAAACAAGACAAACAACATTCATCGCTACTTGCATTGTTAAGACAATCCATATTCCAGTACTCTTCTCTACCAGCAAATATTGAACTATGGCACTATGTAATGTCGATGTGTCGAACGTGCTGCGCCTTAGGGTGCTAATCACACGTTTATTATCAATTTGTGATCTGATATGACTTGATGGCTTAGAAACTCAACAGCTGCATTTGTGAAACATAGTTAGAAGCATGTCTTTGATAAAGCCTTTATTACGCTATGCCAACATCATTGGGAATTTTGTATGAGTTACTAATAGGTGAACTATTTACGAATATAAACAAGATTTGTAATCCAAAAAATCAAACTCGTCTGGTTATACCTATTACGACGACATACGTGGATTGAGAAACTAATATCGACCACGACATTTGCAACAAATCTTTCATATAATCCATAACGAAATAACGTAAATATAATCATGGAGTTCAGCCATCATGACGAATTATGGCTCATGATGATCTTAGCTTTTAGATAAATGACCATATGAGCCGTTTATTTTGAAAGTGCACTAGGTTAGTGCACTACGGTTTAGGTTAACTTTCAGTGGTTGCTATCGCACACTTAAGCAAATTTTGCCACATTGTGATACCACAGGATCCGACAACATTAAACTCCCTTTAAACCCTAGATGGGTTGTGCGATTCACATAGCGTAAGAGATCTCGCACATTACAGTTTTCGATATCAGAGAGGCTGCCCTGCCCATCGTGTATTTGTGCAAATGTCAAGTCAGCTAGCGCAAGACATGAGCATACGAAGTGAATAAGAGTATTCCCCTCCTCCTCCTCGTCCTTGCAGCTTCTGCAGAAGTCATTTGCATTCAGACCCAGCCTTCTCGCATAATCTTCGAAAAAGCAGAATCCGGTAAATACCCTTAATATTCTACCTAAATCATGCGTCCTTACACTGAAAAAAAAACATACGCATATACAATAAAAAAAATGATTGTGACAATGAATTTATTTACGGTTTGGATCCGTAAACTTTCGTTATTGGTAATATAAACTCAAAGTTATTAGTTTATAATTTCATTTATTGAATAACAAAATATTTATTGATTTAATTAATTGTTTATAAAAATGTTACAAAAAAAAAATAACGAACGCATTAATTAATTATATTAAACCAAATTATCAATTTATAATATTTTTATAGATTAGTAAATATTTTATCTAATCAACGAACAAAAATTATTAAAAACCAACAATTTGTTTACTAATTTGTATGAAACAATATTATTGATACTATGAATAATTTTATCAATTTAATGAACTGAAATTAACATTCTGTAACAAATTTTCATATTCTTAAATCTTTTTATTGAATCAATGTACAAATGTATAAGCCAACGCAGTGAGTTGTTTATTAATTTATACGTTGATTTAACTAAAAAAGTTTAATCATTATGAAAATTAGTTAAAGAATGATAATTTCTAAAGAAAATTTTACATTGTCACAACGAATCAGTTAATTAAATTGATTAAACTTGTCATAATATAAATCATTTTATTTATTGAATATATATATATATATATATGTATATATATATATATATATATATATATATATATATATATATATATATACATATATATATATATATATATATATATATATATATATATATATATATATATATATATATATACATATATGTATATATATATATAATTATATATAATAGTTATATAAATATATACATAGAAATACTTGCTTCTAGCACGTGGGAAGGTCTTGAAAATTAAAACACTTTATTTTTGTCAAACATGTTTTTAAGAAAAATTTGATTTATTAAATTCGTAAACTTTACTTATTAAAAGAAAAAAATATTAGATTATACATATTTCAATACAAACTTAGAAAATAAATTATTTTAAAATAAATAAAAGATAATATTTCATATAAATAAATAATAATAAATAAATATATAAATTTTAAAAATATTGAAACTATGAACTAATTTATTTCATTCAACAACACGTTAATATTCTTGTGTTTTGAATCTTTGGCACTAACATGCTATAAAACAATTGTTGAGCTGGTTACTGAAGGACCTGGAGACCAGATGGTCTAGGATATATGGCAAATATCTTGTTGTCGATGTTGGTGATCTCTAAGCCGATGGTATTTGCTGAACTATATATCCATCGAAGTAAACCAATATTTTCAACTATTGATAATTCAATACGCTCCCCCACTCCTCAAGGTTGTTCTCCTACAACATCTGGGTCAAAAACGGATATTATCGGCTGAAAATGAATAAAAAAGTTTAATAAAGCAACGTGT
This sequence comes from Nephrotoma guestfalica, assembly GCA_963691935.1. NCBI lineage: Eukaryota > Metazoa > Arthropoda > Insecta > Diptera > Tipulidae > Nephrotoma > Nephrotoma guestfalica. The sequence continues at coordinate 227,948,868 of OY829914.1, forward strand.
ATTTTAAATAGGTTTGTGTAGTTACCTAAAAACTCATTGTACACATGTCCCATGCTCCACGCATCCAGCAAAGATTTCAACTCCTCATTCTTATATGATATATAATTGTAGAGATCCGTTGGCGATAGCAAACTACTCGCAAGTACTTCTAGCTACTCACTGCGGGACCGAGTGTGATGTACTAGTGCCGCACTAATTTCCGCAAGTATAAACGCAGTCTGAATAACATGTACCGTTGTTATAATGGAGTTGAAATAATATCGCTGCAATTCCTATTCTTAATACGTATTATATATATATATATATATATATATATATATATATATATATATATATATATATATATATATATATATATATATATATATAACTTGTTTATAAAATAATTGTAAAATTCGACTTACCATATATATATATATATATGTATATATAAATATGTGTGGATTTTTTAGAATTTATATATATTTATTTATATAATTTATATATTATATATATAATACGTATTGCGTATTCCTTCCGTCGTCCTTGAATGTTCGTCATTGCAGAATTGTGCCGTTAAAATTTTTATTTGAGTGCTTAAATTTTATATAAAGGGAATTCCCCATTTTATTCTGTATCTGTTTTTCTATTGTATTCTATTTTTATATATATATATATATATATATATATATATATATATATATATATATATATATATATATATATATATTTATATATATATGTATATATATATATATATATATATATATATATATATATATATATATATATATTTATATATATATATATATATATATATATATATATATATATATATATATATATATGTATATGTATATATATATATATATATATATATATATATATATATATATATATATATATATATATACATATATTTATATATATATATATATATATATATATATATATATATATATATATATATATATATATATATATATATATATATATATATATATATATATATATGAGCATTAGCGTGGTTAGAAAATTTCTAGTTGTTTTTCTACAATTTTCGAACCACGCTAAAGCCTAAACCAGCGAGCTTAAATTGTGTTTCGTTTGGACCTCTTCGGAGAGCGGTACGACCACCAAAATTTTAGAAGTTTTTTATTTGTGACGAGACGGCTATACAATTGTGGTGATTGTAGCACTTACCGAAATGCTATAAACAGCGGGTAACTTAAGCTCGTAAATGTGCGCTGGTTGAGGCATAGGTATCGTTTTATTAAAAATAATAACAATTAATTATCACCTTCGATCAAACACTGGAACACTGTATAACACAACACAATTTTCAATTTCACAAATTTTTTTCACACTACTAATAACACACGGCACCCTTTAGCTTTTACGATCAACACTCAACTAAACTCTTCCGTTTCTTCAACACGATACAGCATGATTTTTATGTTTGTGTATGTCAATGTTCGTTAACTAAATAAATAATTTTATATCCGTAATGAAAATATTTATAAACTAATAATATTACATTAATTTCTTTAAATTATTTATTAAATTTATGAATTAGTTAATAAAACTATTAAAATGTTAATATTCCAATAATTTTTTAATTAACGGAATTCAAAAATTTATTTAGTTTGTAATTTTTGATGTTTTTTGTAATTTTTGTTTTTGAATCAATAATTCGGTGATTCAACGAAATTGTTTCTAGAATACATGAAAATGTTGTGACGTTATAAAAAATTAATACAAAACAAGCTTGTAATGCATGTTTACGCGCATTTAAGGCATTCATTATTTTGTATTTTAACCGTCTGAAACTTTTCATTATATATGTACCATTTTTGTTCGACAACAGTTTTAACATGATGTTAATGTTTAACAATCTAAGGGAATTTAATGTATCAGACGTTTTCTATATTCATATTTTAGCATAGAAATGGTTTCTAGAGTTACATAAATGCTTTATGGCTGTCCTGCGATCACAACAACTGAAAACCGTATTGTCATCGAAATAGAAAATAAGGAAAGTATAAATTGTGGGTTTCACTGTTTGCTTAACAGAATCGAATTTTCCACGCTATTGGTTATAGTTTGTTCCTAAATTTCTTATGATCCTCTTAAACTGCATGTTTATGATCACACAATTAATCGCACAAGCCCAAAAAGATCACGTTACGACGATGTTAGTTCACACCGCAAGCAATGGCACGATAAGTCAAAAACTTTTTCAGGAAATCTAATTTTCTCTAAAGATAATAGTGTAACCCCATAGTAAAATTGGGTTTTGAAGTTAGTAACTCTACAGACGGATTCATAAGAGAAAACTATAATCTAACTCTTCTAAAAATGCAATCACGTATATACGTGATAATACAATTATGATAACACAATTATGTGAGGTATATCTGTACCTCTGAGGAATACGAGATAGTGTCTTTTGTCTCTAACGGAAACTGCACATGGTGTTATTTCAAACATGTGAACCGTGAGGACTTTAAGGATTACATATACTGTTATATTCCATTAGAAAGAGAATTAAACATAATCAAACACTATATGGACAGTTCATTTTCTGAAAAAATGGACATGGTGTCGTATGCGCATGGTGTATGAAAAAGTATTTATTCCAAGGTGCTAAACATTTTTCACCTAATCGTTACTAAAATGAGTTATTGCCTAATGCTGTTGACAATTCATATACATGATTGTATAATGATCATTCGATGGTTCATTGTTCAATTCGTTGCCTCAATAAAGCAAATTTATTGATTCAAACAAATAAATTCTGTACATTTAATTTATAAACTTCTTTATAGATATTTTATTACAGCATAGCTGTTTGTTGTATTATTTTTAATAACTGAGGTTACAAATCGTTGAAAACTTTCATTAATTTCCCTAAATTACAACAAAATGATGAAAATCAGTGTATTAACACCAATTAATTGGTTCAACAAGCTGGTTATCAACTTATAATCGCGTTTATTGGAATTTTTATATAACCAATAAATAAATTCATTGGTTCAACGAATTATTCTTCTGATTTATTTAATAAACTGAGTTTATTGAATTATTTTTTTCAGTGTAGTGTGATCAAGATCTTGGATCGCTTCAAGCTCAGCTCAGGCCATACTTGCTTCGCTACCCTGCCAGTCGGACTGTCGAGCCACAGAGCCTCCCTAAACATTCTCTCCCTGGTTTCAGTTGGAGATTCGTACCGTACCTTGCTAATTCGTTTGCTCTGCAATTTCTCTCAGCATCAAAGTGACCTGAAACCCAGACCAACTGGATATTGAAGTGTCCACTCATCTCGTTAAGAGATGTGTGACACTCCAACACCACCTTTGATACCAGGGAAATTGAATCCAGTGATAGAATGGCCGCCCGACTGGCCACAAAGATAGTGATATCAGTCAACGGTATTACACTGTGCTTCAACCAGTTCATGACCTCTTTAATCGCTATAACATCATCCTGGTACACGCTGAAGTAATCAAGTAGACGAAAGGATGGACTTACATTCAATTCCCCATAGAACAAACCAGCTTCCACTCTATCATCGAGCTATTAGCCGTTGGCGAAGAATTTAACTCTCTCGGTCTCAATAATAAGAAAATTCTACCAATCCTCCTTAGAGGGTAGAACCACTTTAAAATGCTTGCAAAAGCACAAAAGCTCTGGAGTTATATAATCCAAATTCACCAGGTCATCCCTCACAGAATTGGCTTTAGTTGAGTGCCCATTTTGCAGGCACTTCCAGGCACTCTAAGGAACTAGTAGGGGTCGTTTTCAACGCCCCACCAATGAGAAAACAGGTTGCCCTCTGCACCTTCGCCATCATGTTCCTTTATGATAATTTCTCCAGAGCTTGCCACCACACACTCACACTAAGTAGTATGGGCCTTACAACTGTCGCGTAATGCCAGTGCACCAGCTCCAGTTTCGAGTCCCATTTTTTTCCGATGGCATTTTTACAAGAGTAGAGTGCCACAGTGGCCTTCTTCATTCTTTCTGTCGTGTTTGGTTTCCAACTGAGCTTACTGTCGAGAACAATCCACAGGAATCTCGCCTTATCAGTAAGAGCTAGCATAGATGGGTTAATCCCTAATCTACATCTGCTGGCCCAACCCGCAGTGATTGATAACACATTCTACATCACATCTCTGATTATATACATAGGTGCTTCCCCTAGACAGCTAACGCTACGTCATCGGCATAAGCAACCACACACAGACTTCCCCATCTCCGTTATAACCCTTCTGCTACCTAGCAGGTGATTAATTTAGCCTGATTACAGGGTATTCAATCTCAAGTGGCAACAATCTTTTTCTAATTCCCTCCACATTCATGTTGTTGAAAGCGCCAAAACGCCACCAACGAGTATTCTTGATAATCCAGTGACTACTCAATTTTCCGAACCAAGGTATGTAATGCCCTGTTCACTGATTTACCCTTATGGTACGCATGTCGAGACTGTGCCCAGTTTCTGGGTATAATTCATCCAGCAACCTTTCCATGGTTTTCAGCAGCAAATATGACAGAGATATTGGTCTTAAGTCCTCAGGGTTACTGTGCGAGCTTCTACCCGCTTTCGGGATGAAGATCACCCTAGCCTCCCTCCATTTCTTTGGGATGTACCCCAGATTCAGACACTCTTTAAAGATAACCAGGGAAGTAAGACCTCCGTGTTCTTCTGAATTTCTGCTGGTGCAATCCCATCCGGACCAGCTGATTTAAAGGGCTTAAAACTTTTAATAGCCCATTTTATCTTCCGTGTATTCAAAATATCCTCTGTACACACTAGTTGGACACCGCAGTCATCCAGAGGCCCCGCAATCGACGCATCCTCACTACCCGGGAATTGAGTTTTCATCAAAATATCAAGAGGCTCTTCACTAGAAACCGTTCATTCTGAAACCGTCCAACTGATGATGATGGATGAACAAGTAAAATAGCGTCCGTAAGTTTAATTTTACAGTTACCGAACGCTTCAATAGAACTCAACTGTTCTTAGTGTAACCTTTTAGGTATAGTCGTTCAACAATTCCTGGTACCAGGAATGAAGCGTCGATAAAAGTTAATCATGCCTAAAAAGCGTTTCAGTTGTTTAACAGTCTGTGGTCGTTCGAAATCTTTGAGGACTCGAACCCATTCATGCGACGGTAATATACCTTGTTCAGTTACTAAGTGGCCTAATTTCTCATCTCTTTCTAATTTATGATCGAGATGTACGTCATAGTTTCGAGAGACAATGAGCACGTCGTTCAAATATACAAAACACAATTCGAGTCCGCGTAGTGCTGCATGCATAAGACGTTGGAACGACTGTGATGCATTCCTAATTGCTGTTTTTTGAATGTCCGTCGGTTCAATAGGAATTTGGTGGTAAGCCCTCGAGTCGTTGTGTAAAGTCTTGAATATGTGGAATCGGATACTTGTCTGGAATTTAACGCACGAAAGTCTCCACACGGTCTCCAAGTTCCACTCTTTTTGGGTACTAAGTCTAGTGGACTGGACCAAGGACTGCTGCTAGGTCTGCAAATCCCGAGTTTCATCATGTTTATCGAATTCTGTTTTCGCGATAATGAATGCATGCAACCGGTGGTCCGTTCCTTTCAATTTTGTGAGTCACGTTATGTCTACTATTGTCAATATTAATATTACCGTAAATAACTGTTAAAAATTTTGATATTACATTGAAAACTCCTGGGTCTATCGTTGACTTGTCGATTCTAGATACGGTAGTATATCATCGTAGGAGGAAAGAGTTCCATTTGAATACAGAGAGGTTAACGGATCTCTGAGCCTCTGTCTCTGTATATCCACCAACAACCCCGTTTTCCTCACAAAATCCGCGCCGCTGATAGGCATCGATACGCCAGCAACTTTAAATTCCCAGGAGAATTCGCTGCGCAATCCGATGTCAAGTCTTAAGAATTTAGTCCTGTACACATTTACCGAAGAAGCGTTCGCTGTGAACAACCTGAATGATGGGTCTAGATAAAAAGTTGAATTTGAATTAGAAGAACAAGATGCAGAAGTCTTAATGGAGTTTATTTGACAGGGAGACGTCGTTTTCGATTGATGTGAACACCATTTGAACTGACTGGTGCAACCCCTTCATCCAAAATTGACGAAGTGACGTTTCGTTAATATTGTTACCAGTATTAAATTTCAAGCCATGCATCAAATTATTAAGCTTCGACTTTTTTTGATGATTCATCAAGTACCCGAATCACCTCAGCCTTAAATGTAGAATAAGATGTATTACCCTTCGGGCTAGTGATTATAAATGCAAATGTGTCGTGGAGTCATGCATCCAGCGCCCCCACCGCATGAGCATATTTAGTAGACTCGATAGTAATTTGTGCCAATGCGAACTGCTGCTCGAGTATCTCAAACCATACAATTGGATTTTGAGAGTGAAGTGGCTGTAAGGGTTTGAAAGCCACTCGAGAAACAATTCTAGCACTGGCAGAAAAATTAATCTCTGACAGAAACAATTTTATTTGCACTACTCGTAGCACCGTAAATAATTAATTTGGTACTTATAATTCTCTTTAGTTTATCCAATTATCAGCCGTTGCAGAGACACGTTATTTAAGGTGTTACTTCGGTCTCTGGTAATATGTTGAAAGCCGCCAGTTATGCGGCTGACGATGCTGCGGTCTGCAATAATCCAGTGCACAGGCACGAATATAAAATAGCAAGATGATGATAATGAAGTTGAATTTTGATTAAAAGCAATAATTGTAATCCATCCAATAAAAGCAGTTTGAGTTTAGTTTAAACTAATGTTTCAACGCAGCGATTGGTACTTTTCTCAAATAAATTTTTAGTGGATTTGAACAAATTAATGGATTTGGGGGATGATAATTTTCGATCAATTAACTGACGAATCTGAATTTTTATCGGGGTCACCAGTTTTAGTATTTAATGACCAAATTATTTATTAGCTTCTTAATTTATTTATTTATTATTTCTTTTAAATATAGAACCTACTATTGCAAGTCTAAATAATATTTCTTGTTGTGTCAAAGAAATCATGAAAAACTCTAAAACAGAAACTTAAAACCAAACTATTTTTTGTTGGTTACATTTTGTCAATAATTTAAAATTTTACAAAAAGTTGGTTTATACCCAACTAACCTTTCAGGTGCTAGTCAATTTTAATTAATTTATAAAATGAATTTCGATACAAGGTGTAAAGAAGCCAGAAAAGAATGCAGGCGCGAGATTTAAGGACTATTATTTTGCCGCCGTCTCGAACATGCGATGTCCATCTGACCAGACGTGATTAAATCTGGATCCACTTTGCAGCGAAGTTTGAAAATCTATTCGATAACCGGCGCTATGACAATAATCAGTAGATCAGTTCACGAAAGGCGTTATCTCAAGGCGAAATTAAATTTCAGACGCAGCGCTATTTCTTAAGTCTGTAAGCATCAGCAACACCAGATATGAAGAATCCGCTATTCTATACGAATAGTCCAATCACCTTGGAAAATTTTGAACAATACCTGTTTGAAAGTTTTAAAAGTTACGGTCACCAACCCATCGACAATTAGAGTTTAATCTAACCGGAGCAAAATATTCATCGTACCAAGAGCCCTTCAATTTAATGAACGCCTGATGGCAATCATTGAAAATAATTTGAAGTCTCAACGCAACTCTAATTCGTCACAACTACATAAAGTGGTTTGGCCATCACCGTATTCGTCGCGCACTCGATTACATCGTAAACCTAACACAATCAGTTCACTCGTCGCTACTTCGTGTTCTCACACATCCACGTGTCAAGTTTCTACCGGAAATCACAATGTGCTTCACGTAATCAGTTCCAGCCTTTCACAATCGAATAAATGTCCAATTCCGTACGCGAAAAAAAGTAATGATTCACGCGCTCATGTAATATGAGACACTACTTACTGCACATTTTGAAGTTAAATCGCAAATTGCATCGCAAATAACTATTATCCGTCGAATCATTTTTATTTAATCAAAATAGGACGTATCATGTTTGATCGCTATAAGAAAATGTGCTGCTCGCCACTGCAATCACTATCGTATCGGGCGCCAATCAATATTTGATCATTCGAACTTTGCTAAATTCCTGTTCGGCAAAGTAGAGTGCAAGGCAGCCAATCAACTGACGAATTTCACGGTGACTTTCGACAATTATGACACTGTTGACAACACACTCAGATCATTTTGGGAAACCGAGAAAATTACACACCTCGGCAATACGAATCGCTACATTAGCACAATGTAGATGGGAGATACGAGAAATTTTGTATTCATCTCACGATTCACCAGAGCCTCTTAGTAATACTAAAGCTGGCTTTTACGAACACAAATTTGTTCTCTTTGCAGATATCGAGCAAATGTATCGCAAAATTGAAATTTCATCAGAGCACAGAGACTATCAGAGAACTATATGATTCGATAGAATTCCATAGACAAACCAGTTAAAGATTATCAATGGTGCACGGTTGCCTATGGTACCGTGACTACTCCGTAATTCAAACCATACATCAATTAGCAAGAGGTGATCACAAACATTCCTCATTCCTTATAGCAAGCGAAGCCGCATTAAGAGACTTCTACGTCGACGACTTGATGACCTGTTTGCGACGCTACATAATTAATTTTTCAACAGGCAAGGTCTTCTCAATGAGATACCGAAAAAATTATTCTTTGGATATTCGCCCACCAACCAAACGAACAATATTGTTGCTTGGACATATCGTGGTATAGAACTGTTCCGTAATTAATCGTTCAATGATGGCGCACTGGTTGGTAGAAAACGATCAAGAGGGATAATTGTGTAAATTTGCAGTCCTTTGTGTGCAGAAGATATTATGTAAACCTGTGCAACCAGTAGTAAAGCAGCTGTCGCTATAGGGGTGTTACTGTACGCTCGATATATCATCTTACACGAATTTAAAGATCCTCCAGTAGAAATGGATTAGCTTGACAAATTCGCGATCGTATCGTCGATAGACAGTATTATGTTTCATACCGGCAACCACCGATCTCAAGAGATCACTGAAAATGTCGGTGAATTTTCCAGGCATCTGTATAATTACTTTGCACCCATCAAAACTCGTGGTATTAATAGGCAACCTATAAAGTCAACAACTTCTGTGGTACTTTTTTACGGCATTCGCTGAAATTTTAATGAGCTAGCCGATGAGGAAACCGATGTGGTGTATTTCTTTATTTTTTTATATTTAAAATTATTTTTATTTTAAGGTTTATTGACAGTCAGTTTAGAACACTGGGGTTGGACACCGAGAACAGACTTGTTGCGATAAGCCACTTTCACAGTAATATCGATGTGGAAAACTACAATACTGGGTTATTTGTGCTCATGTACACCGCTGTTATGCAAGATCTCTTTTCCGCTACTATGGTAACGGTCAATTGAATAATGCTATAGCAAAGCACACGTGCTACACCTTCACATCATAAATCCCTACATACTACAGTCAATGTCGCAATAGTAGATGATATTATGGGGGAGACCCCATATGTTGCATAAAGTTGCCAAACTGACAACTGTGTGCCAACTGCACACAGTGGCCAAACTCTTGGTAATTTCTTCTCGTCCAATTTGGCTTTGACATTTGCAAATTTCTTAGATACAATCTTAAAGGAAATCGACTCGATCGCCAGCCAAGGCGAATACAAATCGGCAATTTAAATCAAATAACGATCAATCAAAAAAAACATTCATTCATTCTTGATCGTGTAATCCTATTTTAGAAGTTTTACAATATTGTGACATTGTCGATATAAGAATGTTAAAAATAAAAATAAAATAAAATTACTTTTGACATGACATTTAATTGAAAACGTCAGACCCGTTATGGGATTATCTTTACAAAAGGAATAATTTCGCAAACAACACAACCCTTTACATTATAATATATGAAATGGTAAGGGGGGTTATAATAAAAATAGATAAAGTGACGATCATATTTGATCTTCAAGAAAATTTCCGTGTTAATTTATAAAAAATAAATTTAGTTCCGCATTTAAAATTTACAACCCTTTTTATAGTATTCCTCGTATAATTGTCATGATGATCATACATGAATGATCATGATGATCGTCTATTGATATTACATATAAGCGAAAATATCTATGTCATCAAATATTTGTGGGAAAATTTGGGGACCTCAAAAACTGTCTTCTATCTAAATGCCTTAAGGTACATTATAAGAATTGGTGTAGATTGAATAGAAATTAAGAGCGGATTGGACACTTAAAAAAGACCATCTTGATTGTTTTTCCGTTATATACCGTACGTAATATATCCTTAACCCTATTATTGTCACTGTCATCTAACAGGGAAGTAATTTTTGATTTATTTTTATTAGTTTTTTTCCATCACACCACTTAACTGTACATTTTTTTTGTTACTCATAATTATAATATTTCACGGACCACGCCTTATCAATTATATGGGATCTTTATTCTATGATGTACCTCTATAAACGAATAATACAAATCCTGTTAAGACAATGATGAGAATGACTTTCATAAAATTTATAGAACACGCATCCATATAATTTTGTAGTCACGGGATTTAAAATAAAAGTTATTGTTTTTTAAACGAATGGGTTTGGTTACTCAAAATTTTTTGTGTAACTATTTTTGGACCACATAAGGGGTAACGTGACATTTCCATGAGAATTCAAAAATTTGTTTGATTCGTTCACCTTTTTACATGTTGCTCGCACAAGATAAATTAAGATTGGCATTTGTCATGTTGTAATTTGAATATATTGTTTCTAGAACATAATATTTGTATGGAGGGCTAATGAACCACGCAGTAGAAGCTTATTCATAAAATACATGCAACATTTCTACAGGGTGGGCCATAAGTCACTGAACATTGTGTTTTTGATATAATTTTTTATTTTTTTATTGAAAATGAATAATTTTGATTACAAAAGATAGTTTTAATCATGAAGAGTTTTAAAAAAAATTAAATTTTAAAAATAATATCTGTTAGATGCCTGCCATCAGCTTCTTGGCAAGCTGCTGCTCTTTGCTGTACCTAGTTCATAACTGAAGCCAAAATTGGTGGACCAATCGCAATAATTTAATTTATTATGTTGTCCTTGCGGTTTATTTGCGTATACACGCGTATACACATCTTTCAAAAACCCCCGTGTTAAGTGGGGTAATCGTGATGTCCAGTTAACACCTCCAAATCGTGAAACGATATACGGATACCAAAAACCGTTCGCAGCAAATTCATTGTTACCCTTGCAGTATGGGACGTAGCTCCGTCTTGTTGAAACCAGATTTCTTGAGTATTATCAAGTTCAGGAAACAAGAAATTGTAGCGGTTCAACTATTTTAAATCTAAATAATTGTATCCGTACAACAAAACACGATTTCGCTAAGGTACCTTTTATGGGCGCACACCCCTGTTTGCTAACAACTAACGAAAAATAAAAAAAAATAAAAAATTAATCCAAATACTCCCAGATGAGAGACAACTGGAAATCTTACTGAGTGGTCAGTACATTGGTGACCAAAGGCCGTCGGAAGCATTGAGATACATCCAAAACCGAGCTAGCAACAATTTTACCGAAAATATAATTCGGTCGCTCTATTCGGAAAATGCCAGAGATCATCAGAATCGCCTGCCGCACAGCCGGAAAATGTACCAGTCGTCTCACTAGCAAGAACGGCAGACAAAATATTCGACGCCATGTCGAGACAACAACAAGCCAATATATGTGCGGTTCGACAGTTCGAAACGTTCGCCACTAAATTATAAATACCATAATAAAATTCCGGGTAAGAGCCACGACACTATACGCCAACCTTCAACAAGTGTAAGTACCTTCGAGGATCAAACTGTACGACTTAAAGAGGCGGTTAGAAAATTTATCTCTAAGAACAGAAGTCCGTCGCGCGGACGTTTCCAGTTTAGATATAATTCACGGACACGTTCGCACTCGCCTTGCAGTGCCACCAACTCGAACGTCCAAGATATCTGTTGGTATCACAGTATGTATAAGCAAAATGCTCGAAAGTGCCGTAAACCATGCGCGTATCGCTCCCCAAGCCACAACACTAGTGAAGAGAAAAAAAAACTTATAAATCACGCGGTCGAGTCGGCGACATCCTTGACTTTAAATAACAATCGCCTCTTCATTCACGATAAACATAATAAACTGACTTTTCTTATAGACACGGGGGCTGATCTTTCAGTGCTTCCGGTTCGACGTTTTTCAACATCCATTTATAATACCTCGAAATCTATAGAAATAGTACTTTCAGCTGCCTATGGTACATCAATAAATACCTACGGAACAAAATTACTCCAGGTAAATATGGGTCTCAAACGGTCGTTCACTCACGCTTTCGTCTTAGCGTCAGTGAACCGTCCGATCATTGGCGCTGATTTTCTCAGTAAATTCGATCTCTTAGTCGTTCTTAAACAAAAACGGCTGATTGATCCAGAGACGCAGCTGTCGATCAATGCAATAACGGTTTGAGTTAATACACCTACACCGATATATTACGCAATCAATAACGGCAATGGCACGCTGCTAAAGAAGTATCCTTCCCTAACAGTCAACGGGGACACGAAGACTAAACCCTCTTGTTCATTGCATATGGTCAAAAAGTAAGATAACGATTGGAGAACGTGTGACTATCGTGTGTGGACTATCGGCGACTAAATACGGTTACGATACCGGATCGCTACCCGATACCTCACATACAAGATTTCTCCATGCACTTGCATGATTGTACAATCTTCTCCAAAATCGACCTTGTTAAGGCTTATCATTTAATTCCCGTCGCTCCTGAAGACGTTCACAAAACAGCAATTACTACGTTGGACTTGGACTTCGTTTTCGTATATACATTGACGACATTCTTGTGGCATCTCAATCGCAAGAACATTACGAACGACATTTGGAAACTGTTTTCCTAACGACTAACCGAGTTTGATGTTCACATAAAGAGTTCGAAATGTATTTTCGGTGTTAAAACTCTAGATTTTCTCAGCCACAAGATAACATCAAATGGAATTCTGCCTTCTCCTGAGAGAATTGATGCCATTACGGAATTTCCGGCTTCAACAACAATCAAACACATTCAGCAATTTATTGGAATGGTAAATTCTGACAATTGATTTATTCCGAAACTTGCTGAAACGCTTGGACCGATCCACTCCCACTTGGCCGCTCTACTAAAGAAGCCCAAGACAAACAGGAATTTTTCCTGGCTTGAAGAATGCCTCAAAACAAAACTAAAGAGTGAATTAGGTAATATAACCATGTTAGCTCATCCGAAGCACAACGCAAAATTCAGCGACACGAACGATGCATCGAACTCTGCCGTAGGAGCTGTTCTGCAACAGTGCAATAACGATTGTTGAGAACCATTAGGATTTTGCTCTAAGAAACTTTCTGACAATTCAAACATTCAGATATTTTGTTGAAGGTAGGGACTTTACCAATTATATCGACCATAAGCCACTAACTAGAGCCATTCAGTCTAAAACTGAACGTAATCCAAGACAATCGCGACACTTGGATGTTACTATATGTTACGCTAGTTCCAACATGAAACTAGAGCTTTTAAAATTTTCAGAATTCGAAATCTACTTCGAAACATCGTTGGGTACCAATTGCCCATACATCGTAGAATTATTACGCCGACAAATCTTCGACTGTTTACATAACATTTCACATCCTGGTGTCCGTGCTACTCGTAAATTGATTACAGCTCGCTATTCCTGGCCTAGTATAAACAAAGATGTGAACAATTAGGCACAATCTTGTTTATCCTGCCAACGTTTGAAAGTCCAACAGCATACGAGGGCGCCGATTGGACAATTGGAAGTTCCACTTGGTCGATTCGAATATATCCACTTGGATATGGTTGGTTCGCTTCCAATGTCCAATGGATATACTTTTCTTTTAACCTGTGTCGACCGATTCACTCGTTGGCCCGAAGCTTATTGCATGACCGATATGTCTGCAAACACCATTGCCAAAACATTCGTAAATAATTACATATCTCGATTCGATTAACAAAACTCTTTGGTTCTCATCGTATACGCGCGACGGCGTATCATCTTCAAGCCAATGGCATGGTCGAATAATTTCACCGACAGCTCAAAGGCCCGAAAAAACAAGATTCATAGGAGCTCCGAAATTCCTATATCGTTCTTGGAATTCGAGCAACGATCAAAGAAGATCTTAAGTGCTCACCAGCCGAGATGGTTTACGGACCAACTCTCAGGCTACCAGGTGAGTTCTTTATCGAAAATCCTCTTGCACTTCCACCTACAACCGACACAGTCGAACAACTTCGCACCACATGCAAAATCGTATACCCACGTCAACTCGAACACCTAAACAAGACGATATTTTTGTTCCGAAATCGCTCGATAATTGCGATTACGTTTTCGTACGAACGGACAAGGTTCGCACCGGACTACAACCTCCTTATGAGGGTCCATATATAGTAATACGCCGCTTACGAAAGCAGTTCATTATCTCAATTGAAGAAAAGAATCAACCGATCGCGATCGACAGATTGAAACCGGTACACGGCATACTCTGTTCCGCTAAGCGATTACCGGTGCGAACTCGAAAAGCTGTAAGTATTCGCAATTAACTTAATTCTGTCTACCTTTTATCTGCGAAGGGGGTAGTGAAAACATGATTTCGCTAGGTTACTTTTTTATCTGGGTCCGCCTGTTTGTTTTGCCCAACTAACGAAAAATAAAAAAAAAACAAAAAATTAAAAAATGTTTCCAAAAAACGTCAAAGAGTTCGGTCATACGTTTTAATTACAGTGGTGAAAATTATAAAGTGAAATAAAAAATTGTTTAAGTAATAATAATAATAATAAAAGAAGTTTATAAAGTAAAACTTGGTGTTTTTACGTCTCAAACGAAATAAGCCTTACAATACCTATACAATTTTCTAACATAGCCCTGTAACGCTCATCATTTACAATCAATGCATTGCCATCGTCATCTTGGAAGAAGTACGGGCCATAGATCTTGTCTGCTGATATTCCGCACCAAACTGCGACTCTAAGTGGATGCAACGGACGCTGTTGAATCAGTATTGGGTTTTCAGTGCCTAAGATTCTAAAATTTTGCTTATTAGCATAACCACTTAAATGGAAATGCGCTTCAACGATCATTATAATTATTTTCATAAAATCAGGATCATCCGTTAATAATTCGGTCAATTTTCTTGACCGTCAGTTTTCTTTGCCGTCTTGCGGGCAAAATTTCATGTACCATTTCTTTCTTGTACGGAAACAGCAATAATTTTTTTTCATTATTCTACGCAGTAAAGTTCTGGACATTTGAAGCTGAGTGGCACGTTTACGAGTCGATGTTTCAGGGCTCTCATTTAAGCTCTCTCGAACTCGTTTGATATTATTTTGGCTTCAAGCGATCTTCCACTCCGAGATAAGTCACTAACAGATCCTGGTGACTGAAAACGAGCGACTAGATTACGTACTTGATTTCGTGATGGTGCATTTCTGGTACTAAACAAATTTCAAAATTTTCTTTGGGTTTGAATTATTGAATTTTGACTAGCAAAATAACACTCAACAATTTTTGCTCGTTCCTCAATTATATAAATGGATACTGAACCTCCCAAACGTTGTTTCTAATACGGAAAAATAAAAAGAGAAAAAATACAAAATCAAAAAATCATATCAAAAATACAATGTTCAGTGACGTATGGCCCACCCTGAAAATCAATTGTTTTCTTTGTTTCTATGACAATTATTAGACAATTATAAGAAATAGTGAAATAAATGAACGGCAACGAGTGCGGCGTTCACAACACCAAGTGGATATTAATAGACCTGCAATTCACCTTGAACTTTGCAAATTCACTTACAAGTCGGCTATTTCGGAATCTTTAGAATTTTATCTTTTCCTCAGGCGCATGATCTTGGACTGCTTTCGTTCACATGCATTCATTGCGCTGCAGTTCACTTCAAAAGTGAGCTTAAATCGAATTGTTGCCACAATGGTAAGTTGTCTAATTTACCTACTTCCAACGCACATTTTCCAATTGAAATTAACGAATCATACATTGGTATCGCAAAAGCCGAAATTTCCGTGAGTTCATTAGATGCTGTATAAGATAGCGGAAATTTATCAGCGGAAAGTAAGAGATTTCGCTATTCGCCGCAAGTGGCAGCACAATCACAAAAGAGAAATTATTTTGTAATTACCAGCGGAAATTTTTTATTCATTTTGTATCTCTTTTTCACTAAATAAAACATCCCAGCGGAATAAAATATTAAACGTGATCCTTAAAATGACAAATAGATTGATCTCCGAAGTAAAGGAACTCGGTAAATGAAATCTTGAAATTTAACAATAGTCCGTCTTTCCGCCATTCTAAAAGAATGACGATGATGTTTGGATAAAAGTATTGATCAAGTGTCAAAAACTTAGGACATAATTCTAGGATCTCTTCATGCTGGACTGAACTAGGCCATTTCATAACCAATACTTTTGAAAATTTAAATTTTTTTATTAGTTGATTTTCAGTTTTTGGCCAATATCTCAAAAACTTCCACTAGTAACCAATACTTTCGATTGTTTTTCTAATAGCTTAGGTCATACTGAGACTACAAGGAAAATTTGGGGAAAATTAGGCAATACAACAACTCTAACGATTTTGCTTCAATGGGTGCCAATATAAAGGGTGATTTTTTTGTGGTTAGGATTTTCATGCATTAGTATTTGACAGATCACGCGGGATTTCAGACAAGGTGTCAAAGAGAAAGATGCTCAGTATGCTTTGACATTTCATAATGAATAGACTTACTAACGAGCAACGCTTGCAAATAATTGAATTATATTACAAAAATCAGTGTTCGGTTCGAAAAGTGTTTCGCGATTTACGTCCGATTTATGGTCTACATAATCGACCAAGTGAGCAAACAATTAATGCGATTGTGACCAAGTTTCGCACTCAGTTTACTTTATTGGACATTAAACCAACCACACGAATGCGTACAGTGCGTACAGAAGAGAATATTGCGTCTGTTTCTGAGAGTGTTGCTGAAGACCGTGAAATGTCGATTCGTCGCCGTTCGCAGCAATTGGGTTTGTGTTATTCGACGACATGGAAGATTTTACGCAAAGATCTTGGTGTAAAACCGTATAAAATACAGCTCCTGCAAGAACTGAAGCCGAACGATCTGCCACAACGTCGAATTTTCAGTGAATGGGCCCTAGAAAAGTTGGCAGAAAATCCGCTTTTTTATCGACAAATTTTGTTCAGCGATGAGGCTCATTTCTGGTTGAATGGCTACGTAAATAAGCAAAATTGCCGCATTTGGAGTGAAGAGCAACCAGAAGCCGTTCAAGAACTGCCCATGCATCCCGAAAAATGCACTGTTTGGTGTGGTTTGTACGCTGGTGGAATCATTGGACCGTATTTTTTCAAAGATGCTGTTGGACGCAACGTTACGGTGAATGGCGATCGCTATCGTTCGATGCTAACAAACTTTTTGTTGCCAAAAATGGAAGAACTGAACTTAGTTGACATGTGGTTTCAACAAGATGGCGCTACATGCCACACAGCTCGCGATTCTATGGCCATTTTGAGGGAAAACTTCGGAGAACAATTCATCTCAAGAAATGGCCCGGTAAGTTGGGCACCAAGATCATGCGATTTGACGCCTTTAGACTATTTTTTGTGGGGCTACGTCAAGTCTAAAGTCTACAGAAATAAGCCAGCAACTATTCCAGTTTTGGAAGACAACATTTCCGAAGAAATTCGGGCTATTCCGGCCGAAATGCTCGAAAAAGTTGCCCAAAATTGGACTTTCCGAATGGACCACCTAAGACGCAGCCGCGGTCAACATTTAAATGAAATTATCTTCAAAAAGTAAATGTCATGGACCAATCTAACGTTTCAAATAAAGAACCGATGAGATTTTGCAAATTTTATGCGTTTTTTTTTTAAAAAAAAGTTCTCAAGCTCTTAAAAAATCACCCGTTACATAATATACGTGGCAGTGTTTAGTGCTTTAAAATTTCTGGTGAAGTCTACCACAAAACTGCTGATAACATTCCAATTGACTTAAATTTGAATACCACACTGCTGATGCCGATATTTTGTATGCTGAACTATTTATTTATGATACTGATACCGCTGTCAATATTCATACGAATAATCATTATAACTTATTCATTGGTAAAGTTTTACATAACTTATCACCATACGCTAGAAGTTATCAAAAGCTTTGACAAGCATTCGAAACCGAATCAGCATATGCTGCACAAAATAATTGCGAGATAAATAAAGTGACCTTAGTTTTTTATAGAAATTTACAGGAATCAGAGAGTAATGCACCTACAAATGCTAATGATGTTGCGTTAATTTATGTTCCCGATCGTGATGGTAACATACCTGTCCAAATCGATTTTGCAGTTTATGCTGCCAATAGCAGAAGCATTAAACGAATTGACTTTCTATCTAAACATTTGGACCCAATGATTTTTCCTCTTTTTTTACTCTGGCTGTATGAAATACTACCACCATCCTACAATTTTACGCATATAAAATAGCAATTCGACTCTTCACTATGGGATAAAGCTATTTCAGCAGTATATTGTATATGCTTATGCGCGTGTAGAAGCCAAACGCTTAACGTATATCCAATCAAAAATCTCTTCGTGTTGATTCGTACAAAGGTCTTTTAGACCATAAGACTAGCTTTAGTAATGATAACAATGTAAGGATTGGTAATTTATTCATACTTCCATCTTCATTTACTGGTGGGCGACGTTTTATGTCAAAACTTTATCAGGACAATATGGCTATGGTGAGTAAATTTGGGCGCCCGATATATTTATCACGTTTACGTATAATTCAGAGTGGCCAGAAATTAAATCGCAACTACATTCATTTCAAAACGCTTCAGATCGCCCTGATTTAGTTACACGAGTGTTCAATCTCAAATTAAAGGAGTTTTTGAACGATATTATCAAATCCCGTGTGTTTGGAAAAACATGCAGTTACGTTTATGTCATTGAGCCCCAAAAACGTGGCCTTCCACATGCTCATTGTTTATTTACTCTCTGTAAGGAGGATAAGTTAAAATCAGCTTCAGATGTGTACACAATCGTTTTAGCTGAAATTTCCAATAAAATTACAGATCCGCAACTATACAATATGGCAATAAAACATAATATACATGAACCATGTGGAAATTTAAATCAAACCTGTGTTGGCATGGTTGATGGTAAATGTTCTAACCAGTTTCCTAAACCATTCTGCGAAGAACCCGATATATCTAAATAAACTTAACCTAAATATAGACGACATCTAAATAAAACTTCTGAAGTTATGCCCTCAGATAATACGTAGTTCACTAAAAACCGTTTTTGACCTTAAAATATAATGCTCATATAAATGTTGGGCTTTGTTCAACAGTTAAGGCCATAAAATATATTCACAAGTATATTACCAAAGGACATGATTGTACTAGAATTGGTGTACAAGTTGATTCTAATAATGATCTCACAGCTGTTGTTGATTTCTATGAAATTTAGCAGTATCTTAACTGTCGCTACATTAGTGCACAAGAAGCAGCCTGGCAACTACACGAACTTCCCATTCATGGTCAGTCCCATAATATTGTTATGCTACCTGTACACTTGAAAGATGGGCAAAATAATTGAAAATTATTTAAAAATGATTTGCGACGTGAATCTATCTTGATTTTAACTTGAATGATCCAACTGCGGTAGCGTGAAGTTTCCGACAAATTGACAAAAAACCTTACAAAAGCTTAAAAGGTATGTACACAAATATTCTGATTAAATTTTACCTACACTATTCATGTGTAGTAAGGATCAATTAGACAGTTCTTAATGTTTTCTAGAAGCCAACACATTTATGCGATGGGGCAGTCATCTAAACAGCGAACTTTTGAAATGAATTTTTTCGCGCTTTGGCTATATTGCGAAGGTAAATCTGAAATGTTTACAAGTTGAAAGCGGTCATGTTTTCAAATATAATTGTAAAATAAGAAAAATGGTACCTTGATCTAGTTTCTTGATTTTTAATCGGGCCACTAAGACACAATTTCATGGATGTGCGGGTAAACAAAAAATACGATCGCGTGCGATCTATACAATTCCAAGAATACACTAATTATTCATCGACATTACAAATTATAAAGCGCAAAATCAAAACTACGTTCGCCGACTTAACATATTAAAAAATTAACAACACCAACAATAAAACCTAAAATCCCTATGTCATTGTTTTAGCATATCGAGAATAATAAAATAAACGATCCTCAGATAATATTTCCTTGAAAAAGGATTATACAAATAAATCTTTTGTTTTCTTTGCGTTCGTAAAAATTTCTTAGTATATACCTGGCCACAGCGAATACACAAACCCAAACGAAACAAAACAATTGTTTTTTAAAACCTATCATAAAAATTACTTAATCCGATCGTGATTGATGATCTTTTTTTTTGGTGTATTGTCTATGTGTGTATAGTTTTGTCTTCTTATGAGATACTTCTTACTCTTGTTGTTTCACACCTTCAACAAAAAAAAAAAAATTAAAATATTAATAAATAACAGAGAAAGGAATTCGTTTTAATAACTCATTTTTCTGGATGATATGAAAATTAAGCACCATACGTAATCCAACAAAAAATAATATGGTTATTGTTATTAATAATCAGATGATTATCACCTTTTTGTTACAAACGTATATATGAGCCTGGTCTGCCATAAAAAAAAAATTTACATTTCGGAATTCTACTCTGATTCTTCCGCCAATTTCAGTACACCGTACAGCATTCAATCGAACAAAACATAAAAACAGAATCGTTAACAATTCATATCGCTGTACATACCTTCATAATTCAATTATTCACGATACATTACCTTTATGTTATTTATGGTATTGTGCTCGCGTACCTCCATACATAAATGTTGACTATTCCCATAAAACATTTTTGTTTCAATAATTTCAATTCCGGTGTGTATAGAAGTGCAGCGCGGTCGATTCAATTAATTGTGATGATGCATGCGACAGCGGAGTGGTGAGTATCTCGGCTCGGTCAATATTAATGATGATGATTTAATATTGTTGAGCCATGAATTATTTTTATCGCATTGATAATTTGCGAAATGCACGCGGTAGTAAAATCAAACTAAAAGTTCATGGTTTGTTTTAAAGAACTGTACAATTTAATTGATGTTCATAACTGGGAATATTAATTGGACAACTTGTGCCGCTTCTAATAGTTTAACGAGTTTTAGCCAATTTTTTGAAATCGTTTAGCCACAAAAATGAACGAAAATTTTATATGGGAACTAGAATATGCAAATCTTCGTAAATGGACTTTTTAGTGTACCATATAGACTTGCTAAAATTTCAGATAAAGTGGATTGATATTTTCTGTAAATGGCTATTCACGCAACAAAAGAGAACGTAAAAGAGAAACACGAGATAATGTTAACCACTTACCAATACTTTTGGGCCAACACTTTATACACCCGGTCGAAGTAAAAAGTAGTTCGTCAAATTAAAACACTTCCCTATCTGGGCCGACAATAATTCATAAACACAAAATTTTCTGAGCTTTTCTGAGCTGAGTGCGTTCCTGTATCATTCACGTTATGTTGTTGTTGAAATTCAGTATTGTCGAAAATTTTGCTTCAACGCTAAGTTCCAGATTTTTATCTATATTGTGGATTTTTGATGTCCGGCAACTGGTTGACGCTGATGTTTGGTTGCTCGTTTGGTTCGGATCGCTTAATTTGTTGAGTTTACGTTTGAATGGTAACCACTTGAATCATGCCATCAGCTCCTGGATGAATCTGTACGACATGGTAGGGCCGTGACCAAGCTTTTCAAAAAGCCTGTATTCGTTGTTGATAGTTTTGCCATTTCGATAATTTGTTAATTTTTAACCCAGCTATATCTGATGGTTCTGGAAGCGACATCCCAAACGGTTCTCTAATAGCAAAATGTGAAGACGTCAAAACATCTCTAAGCGACGGAGCATGATCACTTGACATATCAAGGTTTACATTTTGTCAAATGTAACGTTTGTGTTGCTAATTCTTCTTAAATAAAATTTGTTCTTCACAAAACTCAGCCTAAATTATTTCACCATGCCGACCAGTCAGATCTCATAAAGAACACGTCTTCATCACCAGACGCAATTCTTTCTAACTTTCGTGGCTTTTTCTTCTTTTGAATGTGTTTCAGCAGCGTTAATACAGGATGAGTTTGAGTGAATGCTAGTAACCCATGAGAATATTTCGTCATTGGGGGACAATGGAATGCCCTCAATTTCATGGGTTTCATGGGTGTTGGAATAAAAGGGGCTCGCTTTACAACTACCGGAGTTGAATGTTGAATGATTTCGGTAGGTAACGGTGTAGGTTTTTGGTGGGAAGCGGTGGAATATTAATTACGCCAGTTTCCCCAAGCAATAATTTTGAATTTTTATATGTGGATGAGGCATTAAAAATTCTCTTGTTGTTTGAAAAAACATCACCGTCACCTTGCAGTCACAAAAATATTAAATTTTGAGCTTAGAGCTTTGAAGCAAAAAAAAATCACTCTACATTTTTGGTGGACCTGGGGCCCATAGTGCTGGAAATGATGACACATTTATTGAGTAATATTTAAAGTACACATTTAGGTACAAGGTACACATTTTATCAAATTTCGTTTGTGTTGCTAATTCTTCTTAATTAAAACTTCCTTTCCTTCACTAATGCTTCACACAATCCACCGAAGTGGGGAACAGCTGGTATATTAAACTGAAATTCAATATTACTTAGAAGAAAGAACTTGGAAATAATATTATTTTGTTATTGAACTTCAATTTGATATCGCATTTCTTTCAGCTAACGATTAGTCCCGAAGAAATTTGTGCCATTGTCACACCAAATATGTTGAGGCTCGCCTTTTCGAGCAATGAAACTTATCAAATTGGAGGAATGCCTTACTACTCATGTTTCTGATTAGTTCAAGGTGAACGAAAGGTTATCGACAGACAAACCATAACTGCCACATAGGCTTTCTCGGACGTAGCTTTTCGCCAATGTCTTGATTTTATTTGGACCAGCATAGTCTACACCGGTATTTCGGAATAGGCGTGATGCATAAACCTGTTCGCTTGTAATTCACTCATTTTCTGATATTCAGTTCTCACACGATTTTTTACGCACACGATACAATTTTTAATTTAATATTTTATTGAATGCCAGATCCAACAATCCAGTACTTGTGGCGCACTACATTTGGCAGTAAGGTATTTCCCACATGCAGGTGCCATCTGTTAATTTCGTGAATGATCAGCCAATTTGCTCTGTGGTCTTTCGGTATAATAAGGGGATGTTTTGATGAATATGCTAAAGAGGAGTTGTTTAACCAACACGCATCAACCCATCATCATCAAGCAATGGGATCAGAGAGGATAATCTTTACCGCATTGCGAATTTCACTGATTATATTTGAATTATAAACCTGACGCCTTGATTTCGGTGAAATTGCCCTTAAAGTATAACAAAGAATTAGAATGAATATGAATTTAGCAGATTTGCGAGATTTGATTTTCTATAAATACCTCTCCGCGGAAAATCTGTCAACCAGTGCAACACAGTTGTTGAATCGGATTAAATGCAAACCTAAATATGGAGGCTGATTTGTTTAATGGGCGCTTTTTTCCTTTATCACTGACAATTAGCATAATTCTTCCATGTTTGTTAAGTGGTCGGCTATACACTATACACAACCATACCTGGCCTCTGAGCATCGTAGAATGCATGCAATTGCTGAGACACCGCTCGATCATAATTTAGATTTCTTGGTATTTTGATGTTTGAAATTTCTTCTAAGGGCTCATCATCCCACCCTATTTCGATTAGCCACAGTTTTGGTAGAATTCGTTTAAACTGCATTATGATAGGCGATAGAAATCCAAGTGGGTCGAGGACTTTTGCTGATTCTGATTATATTTCACATTTGTGGTTCCCTTCAAATGAAACTGTGAAAAGGTGAATATGAATCCAAATTCATCGGTGTCTGGATACCACAAAATACGAAATGTTCATGTAACAGGTCCATCTTCAATTAACTTCCATTAACTTGGAAGTAGATTCGATGTCTTCATATGAGAATAATTTTGGAAAATGTTTGGAATTGGACTTCAATTTATGACGAGAGAATTTTGATTATTTTCGCCTTTATTGATAACGCTTCTTCGCAATTCTCACAGTTACATAATAAGTCTTCAACATAGAAATGGTTTTAAATAATTTTTTCTGCAAGGTGGTCGCCACAGTCATGTGCTATTTGATTAAGTTTACGTATCGCTGGAAGGGTGCACACGACGTTGTAGCGTATGTGACTGTATTTAGCCGATAGTTGTTTACTTCTACGCCTGAATCCTCCCGCTATAAAATTTTTTGATAATATGAATGCGGACCATCAACGGAAATTTGTCGGTACAAATTCATTCAGTACTGTTAACTCAGTATAATATTAAACAGGTTGTTTTGAATTAGGTTGTTTAGAGGTTTCACGAGATTTTATCTTCATGTTAAACAATCTTCGTCTTGCAATGCTAAAAGATTCACCGAAGTTGGTTTTAAGTGTAGCAATGGTAGTTTCACTGAATAGTGACCATTGGGTAAATGTTTAGTGGTATTACGATAGATGATTTCACATTCGTCTTCAGTCATATATTTCATTGTCTTAGTTGGAACCTCTTCCACTTCCCAGAATTTACGTAGTAATATATAAAAAATCTCAGTTTTGTTATCAAAGCTTGTATTAGAATTGTTTGTTTGGATCAGTTCATTTGAAACACAGAGTACGAGAATACAACGAATAAACGAAAGTTTAACGGCAAAGTTAAACAGCAATTTTAAACAGAATTCTTCCACCGGTTGAAATTGTTTTTGAAAATTTTTCAAAAGATTAGTCAGATTTTAGGTCTCCTAAAATGTTATAAAAATTACATTTATGATGATGCTGATTTCCGGTCATGTTTCATGATCTTCCCTAGCCTTGATATGTCGCTAATTCGGCGAAAATATCTAATTCCATAATAGCGTTCATTGGTCGGTTGTGATATTTGGCGGAATGTGGAATCGAGATACGTAATTGCTTATAACCGTTTTAGCAATGGTGTGTGCTGACATCAGTCAAGAGGTCAAGAGCAAACTAAATCCATTGGATGGTGGAAGTTGATCCACTGTACCCAAATAGATTTGTTCAAATCGATCAGGTATAATTTCAAATAGAATAATCGATGTCGTAGTATACCGTTGGAATTTTGAGTGCTATGAAAACAGAAATCAATTAACGAGTAGTATGGATTCTATGATGTGAAATGTAATAATTTTTCGTTGTAACGGCTCGCAATAGATTTAAAAGCCAGTTTGTAGTTCAAAATAGTGTGGCATGCAGAACCAGAATGTAAATGCTGAAGTGACAATCGAAATTAAGTTCGACTGTTTCGATTGCCGTTTGTTAGGTTGCTTGTGCCGTTCCGATGTTGGTCTTCTTTACCATCACATGATATTCATAATAAATTGATTGGAATAATCTAAGTGTCTTGCCTATATCGTATTGTGTTCAGTTTTGGAGTGAATTACTGTGGTATGAGGATTGTGGTCGGTTTAAATGGTTTAATCTCGACCTTCAACGAAGTATATCAAAGAGTTTGGCTGATTGTTAAATTGCAAGTATTTCCCGGTCGAAGGCAGAATATGTTCCGCATTTGAGTTATAAGAATCCCAGAGGCTGTCAAGCAGCATTGCTAGAGTGCTACTGCTCGTGTACGTGCAGCAAAATGCCCGTTGAATTGGTGACAGAGTCTCAGCGAGTGTCAAAATTCATTGATGGTATGCATCCCGAAATGGCATTTATTCATTAAGATGAAAGCAAAATTCAGTTCGGATTGATTTTGTTGGGAGTGATTTCGAATCAAAAATGCATTTGGCACACTTAATGGTTTTTTTGAGTTTGTGTTGTGGAATCGTTCTTGATTCATGCAAGAAAATTTGAAGGGGCTATTTGGGGCCGTGATTACCGCTTTGTGTACAACCTTTAGGGCGACGGAAATTAAATGATATGCTAAAAAAAATCGATTTTATATAAAAACGTTCGTTGCGATAATGATGAACCACGAAATTGTTAAAGGGAAATTACAGTTTGGTTTGGTTGTTAGAAAATATGTTTTGCAACCAACCGAAGTCATCGTCGAGCATGAAATGTATTGGGTGTTTTCATGGATGATTTACTACGGCGGGTACTAGACTTACTTGATGTAGAGATCCCAAAAGCTTTTTCATTATAACGAACTATAGAAATTGATATATCGTCGGTAGAGACATCCAACCATCCATTCAAACAACTTTTTTTAAATTATTGGTTCAGGAACCGTCAAAACGTCGAGAAAAATATTTTTGAAAAAAACTGCGTTCGTTCTGCTAGTGCTAAAAGATCGATCGAATCAAGCAAAGCTCGTATTCCTAGTTCTTACTAATCAAACTGATTATAAAAAACCTATAACGGAATTTCGGTTGATATTATTGAAATACAGAAATAAAATGTTTCCCTTGTGTCACAAAAATAAGTATTATAGGCCTTTTTCGGAGTTTGTACTTGGACCAAGGCTCCCTCCACTAACCGTGGCAGATGTATGCGAATGTTTTAATTCTATAACGGCGGAATATTTTCATTGATGCATGCTTGAATGGCGCTGTAATGAAAACTGTGTGTATACCACCACATCGATATAAAATATTGTGGGTTTCCTCCTGCACTTTGGAGTATCAGAAATCGATTGTAATAGGTTTTGGTTTCGATAAAATTCGTTAAGGGAGTCTTCCGGCAGACCTTTTTCAGTTTTTCTTTTCTCACCCTAAACAACTTTGGTGAAAATTGCTAAAAATGATTTTCGGTAAACGATTGCGGTGTATCCCGATTTCGGGATAATGCGATTGTAAATGCTGCAATGTTGTGTGATGTACTGTGCTGAATTATGTTGCGGGATGTTGCGTCCTGTTGCGACATTTATCAATTTGTATCACGTGCTTAGATATCTTGCTCTATCTGGCATCGCGTTGTTGTTGGACTTGTTGCACCGCATGTTGCGTTGCTGCTTATTAATTTGTTGCACTCCAAATGTTGTTCACAATGACAAAACTGGGCCTTCCTAACTGATAATGTTAATATTTTAAGTGGTAAATGGAAATAGGGTTTAATTTTTAGATAAAGTTAAGCAATATGGCCAATTGACATGAACATAGGTCAGAAGGTTGAAACAATTTTTGGCGAAAAACCTAATCAAAATTTCTAATCAAAAATCTGAAATTTTGCCAACTTAGTTCTATCACACATCTTAGTTTGCTTATGATGAGATAGAGTATTTTTTATATTATTTTGCTGGCACTGGGGTCCAGGTCTCATCGCTGCTGCTGTTCCTATGCTGCCAACAAATTTGTACTAACCCAAAGTTGCTTGACTTCGATGTTGAAGTTTTGGTTGTATTATCTCTCTCTGCCACGTGCCCTTTGCGAAATAGAGTATGATCATATAAATGGAATTTTAAAATTATGTTTCATAGAAGTTCTGGAATATTATATTAACTGTGATGGAATCACGCTATAATAAAAAGTAAATCATAGGTCAAGGTAAAATTAGATAAACTTTTCATGACATTCTGTGAAGGATAACTGACCATATTTAATTTTTTTAGCTTGCATTGCTTTGACTTCCGCTAGCCAGGTCAGGTTTTAACGCCAATAAATTTTATGTTTATAACAACGGTGTATCGCCCATCACACATTATTGTTGTTGTGTGGCCTTTAGTCAATTTGAAAGAAACTAATTCGAATGACCTCCAGGGTTATGTAAATTGGGCAATTTGAATGGAACTCATCCATTCCAAATAGATCAAGATATGATGTGATACTGAGGATGTGATACTCGAAAATGATAATTTCAATAGAACTCAGCCAATAGTTATCAAATTAAAATTACTTTCGGGTTATATGATGAGGCCCTTCTAATTCCATTGAAATAAACTTAAGTTTGTATTTTGAAATTGGGTTCGAATTAAGAATTAAGCTATATGTCAAACTATACGTTGTTATGGTATTCCAATATAAGTTCCAATTTTGGTTCTGCGAAGTGGTCAATTTTAACAGAACTTAACCATTTCGCAACAAATTGGAATGAAGTTTAGTTCGTGCGACAAAAATAACGATCCCTTATGAGCTTCGTGCATTTTAGAAGATCAGAGCTTATATGATGAAAATAAATTCCCACGTAATTTCTCTTTGAGGTTCTGGAAATTTCCTATTTGAATGGAACGTTGTAATTCTTAATCGATTACAAATTGAATCCAATATAAGTGGAATGGGAAGAAAATGGGATACAATTATGACTTGCGATTTAAACTACGAAAACTGTATCAAAATTTGGATCAGGTTTCCCATACAAAAATTGGACTGATCAGAATCATGGGATGTCATGAAGAAACACAACATGAGTGAGTTGGAGGATGGAGAGTTTCATCTCGTTTAATTTTATCATTTTTCTCTTTTATTGTATCTGAAAGTGATAATCAAAAACTTTTGGCCGCATGTATATAAGCCTTCTCAGCGAATTAGGTTTAGTTAGCAACTAATCCAAATTTTTCAAACTTAATCGTATTTGTAGAGATTCAAAATTATTTTTCAAAATACTATTTTTGTAATGCCGCAAAGTAACATCGAACAAAACATCTTAATAAATTTATAGATGGTTTTTTAAAAATTACGTACATACACCTATATAACGCCAGGTTCGTTCTCCATTAGCTTGTTTGTAACTGTAGGGTTAAAATACTCGACCACCAACCATATTATAAATCGGATTTATTTAAAAATTTGTTCACCCCGTTGCGAAAACTACCCCCAAGACTATCATCCTTATGAGTTATAACCATTGTACCTGTGGGTTTTCTCTACTACATTTTGCTCGACACAGACAGCATGTCGCCCGAAACTATTTATGTTAAACAATAAACACAACAACAAAATTGCAACAAAATCAATATTACATTGGCGGTAAAATACCTCTCACCTTACTTATGCACGCATGTATATTTTAAAAAAAAAATTAACCCAAGGAAGATTTACGAAAGATAATAATCATAAAGCAAAACGATCTCAAATCTCTGCGAAGAAATCGTTTCAATATTTTTCCAAATAATTTACTTTTCGACACACAAAGATCTATCGGAGATTTTCTTTTTGTTCGCATCCCAACATAATAGAATTATAAGTAAAACAACAAAAATGTGTAAAGGTTGTTTCCAGAAAGGTGCCAGAATGTCTAGAATATCTAGAATTACCTATTATAAAACAAAAAACCTCTGTGTGTGTGTGTTACACAGCCAGGTATACAGTTTTTGTGTCTTATATGCATACACATGTTTCTTTCGAATATTTCGATCATGTATCGTACACCATAGGCGTCCGAAACAAAACTATCGTCTATTATCCGTGCTTGTATAAGAAAATATTGATCCACCAATGGTTGCATGGATGTATCAAATATCTGAAATATTTCTTTATTTTTGTCTAAAAGAAAAGGTATTAAGTAGGAGGTAAAATACAGTACAACAATTAGATGTGGATTGTATAATTCATCTTATAGTTTTCTTTAGCACAATAAAAGAATTGAAACAATCTTTTAGTTTCGTTTTTGTTTGATTTCTTTTATTCTGCAGACCAAAACACAATCATTTCAAAACGTAATATGGATGAGGAATATCATAAGAAATCTAAATGCTTTTAGGCTAAATTATATATACCATACGAGTATTATAAGAGACTAACAAGAAGATAAAGATAATAAATTCACAAAAGAAAAGAAAATGACAAAAAAAACTAATAAAAGAATAAATAAATTATACAAAAGGAATAAGAAATCATAAATAGGCATCAAGTAAGCGCAACATAACAACAGCATAAGAACAAGAAAAGTACTCTTTGATTTTGATGTGTTTTTTGTGTGTGAGGTGTCATAAAATTTAGTACGCTTTTGTTTTGCACCTCTCGGATTATTATTTTCTCCGGTGATCGTATTTCGCATTTATGCCTAATAGCATACGCTGAACTGTTTGATTCTGGTGAAATAATGATTTAGTACCGAGATTTATTAAATTTACAGCGGCAATAGTTTTATTGCTGCGGACTTATAAAATTGTTGTAGGAAAAGGAGGTTGTAGGAAAAGGAAATTCACCTCGAACTCGTGAGTGACCTATCAACGGATGCCTTCATAGCGGCATATACAAACGATTCATATCAAGACGAGGAATTTGTATGGAAATATTCAGTGATTGTGGCACAAACTTCGTTGGAGCAGACAATAACAACTACAAAAGCAGGCTAAATAACAAGAAGATGAAATTAAATGCAAAGCAGCACAAATGGGCTATGCTTGGCATTTTGTGCCGCCGGGAAGTCCTCACTTCGGAGGGTTATGGGAAGCCGGAGTAAAATCGATGAAACTACGTCTCCGCAAAATAATCGGAGCTCACACTTTAATCTTTGAGGAACTTTCAACACTTCTACCACAAATAGAAGCGTGCTTGAATTCTAGGCCACTTGCTCCTGTCTCAAACGGCCCAGAAGATGATAGGTTCTAAAGTCCAGCGCGTTTTATAACAGGGAGATCAAGGTACCCAGATCACAATAAGATGGAATTTGCTAACCAAACTCAGTCAAGGATTTTGGAAGATTACAACACAGGCCAAAATGGTTACTTGAACAACCTATCGTTCGAGTTTGAGAATTGGTGATCGTCAAGGACGAACATGTACCCCCATGCACTGGTCACTGGCAAGAGTCGTCGAACTACATCCTGGACATGATTGATTCGTCAGAGTAGTCTCCCTTAAATACAAAGATAACACGTACATCCTGGACATGATTGATGCGTCAGAGTAGTCTCCCTTAAATACAAAGATAACACGTTTGAACGAAATATCACAAAGTTATGTCGCCTACACATAAATAACAACTCGGAGGATCATATGAGCATGAATCACCAAAATAGTGGATGTGTTCATTCAACAACAATTAAATATGAACACAAAACACAGCAGCAACCAACAAAGGGCCTAAACAAAGGCACTTCAAACACAACAATTGTACCAGAGAGTAATACACAGTCTATTGATACCACACAGCGCCATGCTGGAAAGGACAACCAAACCCTGAGACGGCAGCCCCATAGACATGCGTAGGGTACAACCAAAGCAAATTATCTAGCCCCTAACAGTATTTTCAATTTGCTGCGTACTAGGTTTGGCACGGGCTCACATCGATGTTACACCATTCAACCATTCGACAGGGATATATTTCGAGGATATAGGCAAACTTGAAGTGGTAGCCATGAAGTGGATGCTAGTAATTTACTACAACATGACGAGTTATTGGGAGGAGATAGAAGTCTTTAAAGAAGCTCAGATCGAGTTGGAAGCAGCCTGCTAGGAGCTCTCTAACTTAAGACGCGACATCATTATACAACAACTTCAGTGGCAGTTCAAAAACTTGGTCGCAGATAAGTAACAACTAGCAATCCTGCAGCGAAAAACGACGATTGATACATTATGCAGTATTGAATCAATAAATGCAACCAAACATTGGATACAACTCAACGCTCCGAATCACTGGATATTACGTAGTTTCAAATGAAACAACGGTTGACGTTGTACGCGAATCCAAAATCCACTCACATAATTTTCACGGATCCAGTTTAGTGACGATGAATGCCGGCTGCACAA
Organism: Nephrotoma guestfalica; assembly: GCA_963691935.1. Classification (NCBI taxonomy): domain Eukaryota; kingdom Metazoa; phylum Arthropoda; class Insecta; order Diptera; family Tipulidae; genus Nephrotoma; species Nephrotoma guestfalica. The sequence goes on from OY829914.1 coordinate 227,980,736, forward strand.
TAAGAGACGAAAATCTTCAAATTATAGCCATTGGCACAGCATGCAACAATATCAACAATGAATTTCACAAATCATCTAAACGTATAAACGGAGCCATTAATCTAAACGAATTCGGTTCACAAATAAAAACCAGAAGAATAGTGAACGATAATCCCAAATTAATAACGGCACTGGACGCAACGAATTTGGAGAAGGTGCTGGAAATAATAAAAGGAAATCAACAACTGCCGACAAGAATAAATCACCATGATGTTCATCACTACACGGTTTCCTACACAATCATAGAAATTTTGATAATTTGCTTCGTCATTTGTTACTTCAAATTTAAGCCTCAGTCAGTGCCACCACTTCCTCGACCAAATTCACCGTAAAGGACACCCACCCAAGGAATCCAACTGTAGCACGATTTCTAAAACAAATCGTCACATATTTTTTCCTAGCGTTGCACTTTATTTGAATATACATAGTTAAGTAAAAATTTTGTTATTAGTGTAATGAATGTAAATTGTTGTTAGTATAATCAACGAAAAAATTGTATAAAAGGCAGAAAGTTTTGCTAAATCAAGTGATTTTGTTCAGTTCAGTCAAGCTTCACCCGTGGTAACCTCAAACACTCTAAACAATTAAGACCAATTAACTAATTTTAAATTAACAAAGCAATTCTTTACCTTTTGACGTTGTAAGTCTAGATCCCCAATAGGTGTTTCTCGCATTAAAGTCACCTCCAATAATAAAATCGTGTCAAAGCGATTTAAATAGTTATGCCGAGGAGGACAATTTATTGCAGAGACCGTAAGCTGTCTGTGTTTAATTTGGATCCTTACAGTAGTGACTTGCATAGTTTCTTCTTCGATATTTGATTCTAAATGGTGTTTTATGTTTTCTTTCATTAGTAATGCCGAACCACCTCTTGCTCTTTCCGCTGGATCTATTGAGTGATATAAGCTATAACCCCGAATTTTAACAAACGAAGATTTAACTAGATGGCTTTCAGATATTAAGAAAATGTCGACTTTTAATGGCGTTTAAGTTGTGTTCTTACTTAACATTTTTTGTTGGATTGCGTTGAGGGAGTTTCAGCAATTTCTTCAGTTGATCAAGTATCACGTTGTTCAGATTACTGGGTCATCTAGCCGCTTTGTAATCTTTTTCCATAATTTGGTTACTTTCAGAGCCCATATGCTTGGTTGAATCCAAACCTTTCACTACCTGGACAACTGAACTTTTTTGCTCTGTGTTGCTTGGTATTGGGTTTTGATCCATCTGATTTGATATTTGAACCGTTCGAATTTCGTGATTTTGCGGTTGATTTCTTGTTTTATCTCTTAATTTTTATAGTTGTTTAGCAACCTCACAACCTCAATAATTTGCCGGATGTTGGCCCTTACAACGTGTACACTTGGCTGGCACACCTCTCCCTATTCTACATGTCTGTGTAAAATGATTACCTGAGCATTTTACACATCTTGAATCCCGGCCGCAATATCTTTGGATATGCGTGGTGTTGTTCTCCTCATTGGTTTGATTTTTACCTTCATGTGAAGAATTCCTTTTATTCCATAAATGTGTTGAACATTCTCTTTGTTGTCAATTACCAGCATAAAAAGAGGGTGTCCCTTTTACTGATAATTGGGTTTCCTTCCTGGATTTCTGTTCCCCCTTTTTTAATAATATTCACAGCATCTAGCATTTTAAGAGCTTTATTTTGTAAATCTTCCATTATTTCTTACCATGACTTTTATAGGTCGGGCCTGTTTGTTCTCGTAAGTGAGCCACTGATACTTTCCAGCATTCAATTTCTTTGAAGGTTCTATAAGTATCTGAGTCCAGAGTATTAATTTTCCAAATGTCATTGTTTAGCGCTGTTACCTTATAGTCTTTGTCTGTAACCGATTTTATCAGTGACTGAATTTCTCGGTAACAGGTACACCCACAATATTGGTTGGTGGGAATGATTTTTCTTTTGGTTGCACCAAATTTGGTTTAATGTTCGTGGTATATTTACTACCTTTTGGTTAATTGACTTTGGTTAGAATATTTTTTGTATCTGGACTAGATTGTCCCCTTCCCTTTAATTGTTCAGCCTCAGGTGACGATTCAGCTTTTCTATTTTTACTCTTTCTGTACTGTTTTTTTTCCTTTAGGATCTAGTCTGTTGTAATTCATCTTCATCAGTGGAGTAGATGAGTTTGTCTGGTACAATGCTTCCTATATCGCAGGGCGGAAACGTTTCAAATCTTTGAGAAAACAAGGGCATTTATTCCAGGAAGCTCGTAAATTGGCCGTAGATTCTAATTCCACTCGCGTTGGTGGTGGAAATCTTCGCAAGGCCTTGTCAAAGCGTTGAAACCGGGGGTCACTTTAACAAAAAACGAACAGCGATTGGTACAAGAAGGTTTTTTGAAAAAATTGTTGAATTTGTGTAAAACCAAAATTCCTTGGTCAATCATTCAGAGCTGGGTGGATGGTTCTCATCTGCGCCAACCAATCGACACTCACTTGATTAAGAAAAATTATTAGTCAAGTTAAGCCATGGTCAGCCGCAAGCTTAAAAGTTGTCACTAAGGATAAAGATAGAATTGGTCCCTTTGTCGTAGTTGCTAATTTCCCTAACCGCTTAGACGAAAATTTTATGGAAACCCAAAACGATGGCTTTGGAACCAAATGGAAAATGTTGAACCTAATTGAAGGTACATCAGTTCAATTAACCTTAAAATTGGATAAATAAATCGTCATTCGAAAAAATTAAGCGCCTAAATTCTAAAATTTGCTAGAAATTTGGAAAGGTTCTATTTAAACCTAAAGAGCCTCAGTCACGAAGAAATAATCCTCCATTGAAATCAAACATTACCGACCAAATGGCATAGTGGTTAATGCTTTGGCGTTTGGATCGGGAGGTACCGGGTTCGATTTCCGATAGGGATCCTGCCCCTAATAAAAGGGAATTTTCATCAACAAATTACGATTTGTGATGAAGAGGAACACATCTATGACCCCCTGTCGGAGTGCAAAACTCATGGGCCGACCCATCTTCCATGCCAGTATAGCCTGGCACGGAGCTATGCAATGTGCAGATGTTAATAAAATCGGACCTATATCCGTACGTCCTTGATTTGGCCAATACAGGCGTAAAAGTAAGGACGTAAATAAGCAAACCGCGGAAGAGTTGGGAGAGCCTTGGCCCCAGAACTGATAGCAGGGGAGAAAAAGAAATCAAACATTCCTTCCTTTTAGGTTCACTAAACAGATTTGGGAAGCTTAATCGATCCCGTCCTCGAAATGCGATCTACCAATAAGATCTGGTCGACCACACAGAAACGGATCCTGATCAATACGAAATAGAGCAATAGCACGGTCGAATGGAGGTCCATCAAGTAGGGGCCCATTTAATAGAACTTTTGGTGGTCTTGACTTATTCTCAAGGCGACCTGGAGGAAATGGTTAATTACTCATAATAATGAAGCTTTGTTTCAGGAAATTTACCAATTAAATTTTTTTAGGATCTGGATTGCTGATTATTTATATCCAGAAAACAAAAATTATTGTGCCCTTTTGTGCTTTACTAACTATTGACTACTTAGGTGTCTGTAACCGGGTCAAGTCTATCATATCTAATAGCCTTTCCTATCTCTCCATCTTGTTATATGTAAAACGGGTGTACTGTGGGCCCGGCGTATCCAGGATCCCTGCTTAGTCTTAACCGTACATTCTAATCAATCAAACAATCAATTAATCTTGAAATAGTGTCCATATTGTGTACGGTAGCTTGAAACAGGTCCTTAAAGGATGGCCAATGGGTATACTTGCCATGGTTAGGTGGAATATTTAGTCTCGGTAGTTTAACATCACTATTTTGATTAATGGTTTTATCCAGAAACGTTTCGAAATATGCCTCTCCGTTAGGCATGTTTGGCTCAGCAGGCTTTCGTTTTTTAATCGCACGTGTCATTGCTACAGGTGAAGAGTTTTTCCTCTTTCATTGAGTGCTATATCCTTCCAACATGCGGCACTGAACTAAACCCGAAGCTAGATCAACAGCACTGGTTTCATTAATAACACAATGTGTTCATTACTTGAGTTTTGGCACACGCGATTCATACCACACTCCTTGATAAATGCCAATTTAGTTTAAAAGCATCACATGCCGTCACACGGTATGTTACCATTGTTGATGCCTCTTATAGAATTTAGTCATCTTAATATATTATGATAAAAAGTAATTCATTATTTTAGGATGATCGTTCACTTAACATATTCTTCTATATGATACACAATGAAGCGCAACTCACATTCATATTGAATTGGACCTACAAACGATGTACATTCATAAAAATGATTACAATGAATTTGGAATACAAACGAATTCCAACTAAATTCGTAACGTGGATGGAGGTCCTTTTTTAGATTGTATTCCTTTTATCTACCTTTGTTAATTAAAATGAAACTTCTATAATATGAACATAATAAGTGTTATTCATAAACATTAACCAAATGTCCTGCAAATATGTGGTAATCTTATACAAATAAATTAAGACATCTGGCACGAAAACAAACCATTGTGTATATCTCTTTTCAATATATAATATCCCTTTATTAGGCGTATCGATTCAAAAGGATGCATTGTCTAATTAAAAGGTGGCCTTGTTACCTTCATACAGCATCTCGTATGTCTTGTGTGCAACGAAATCTCTTCATATGAATTTGAAACACAGTACACATATCATAATATGTACACAATGATCTAGATCGATCGATAAATTATATCGGTTATTTTTGGCATAAATTAAGATCAGATTATAAATCTTCATATATATGAGTTGGTGTTTTAATGAATCGCGATCGCATGTTTTTCAAGCCTGAAACAAATACAAAATTATTCAAAAGTGTTATTCTTCGTGTCATGCTCATAATCATCATCGCTTGATATTTTGTAGTCGGGTCTGTCTCAAGCAATAAAAATCTTACGAAAGCAATATTTTTGTTATTGTTGGAGCATCAGGGACCGCACGTGGCGATTTAAATTGCTACTGAGAAAAAAAAAATACAAATTTCTTTTGATCATGAAATGTTTTAAATAATATTTTTGTTGATCATTTATTAATTTATGAATCGTCTCGAAAACATTTCTAATCGAAAAACAAAATCACATTTTGCTACTTGATCGTCATATAACCGTATCGTGGTGCGCATTGATCGGGTGGGTTACTATATACTAAATGGAAATACTTTTGAGATATTTCTGTGATCTTCGTGTATTTTGAAATTAATTCAATACCGACTGGTGTGTTTCTGGAGGTGATCTACAAAAAATAATTAGAATGGTGACTTGAGCATTTTTAGTTTTTTAAAGTTTAAATATTGATGTGCGGGATGTTGGAAGCAGTACTACTGGTTTCTAAACATGTGGTTGATATTATAATAGAACCACGTATATGACGTTAGCCTACGATTATATAAAAAAGTTTCATCGTTAGCTCGGCTCAGGAATTTATCAAAGTAGCGAAGTAATGTTTTGTACGGAAAACTGTTTCTGGATTTGTCGACTCTTTACCAACGTTATAAAATATTTATTTTATAATTTCATTCTCTTCATTTCAGTTATTGATTGACAGGCTGGTTATGCTTACCGATGGTTGTGGTTTTAACCAAAGACGTTTACGTTTTCAAAAATGCCGGTGACAAAAATGATTTCAAAAATGCTGGTTTGGTTTGACCAATTAAAAAATAGGATGACGTCAGAGCATCTAATTATTTTAAATGTTTTGCCATATATTTCAAAGTAGGTTGTGAAACTCTTATGACTCGAAGTAAATGAAGTGCACGTGGTGGTATAAAGTGCCGCTTGATCTTGTTATGAAGATAAAATGAGAATTATCATCAACAATTTGAGAAATGACCTGAAACAATTGTAGTATGTACCATGGTATATTGTCCACTTATTTAAACCAGCACAACAACAAGGAATCAACTCAGTGTTGTTACCCAAAAATTCCATTCTCTGGATAGTGTTCTTCCAGCAATATGTCTACAGCTTTCTCCATAAAGGAATTTTCTGATAAACTCTAAATAAGATAAGAATTTATCTAAACCATACCTACTCAAACCAATAAAGTTAATTTTATTTACGAGAACGAAAAGGATATGTATGCCCTCATTTTCGAAATGGTTCTTAACTCTTATGATTACGTCAATCTAAGTCACCTCAATCAAATATTTTTTTTTATTTATTTCTCGCCTAGCACATATCTATCTGATTTGTTCTAATAAATTCATACACATTCTTATATACGTTCATTCCCATTCGTAATAATTCAGTCAAACTACTTCCATTCAATAGAACATCGAACAATTGTCTGCTCTGGTTAAATACAGAACATTTCAGAATCAAATGTTCGATGTTCTCCACAACCAAACAGCTTTCACATAATTCACACACAACCAAATTGCGTTTCTTCAAACATTCTTTCCCATTTCCATGATTCAATCTCACTCGTTCCATAGTTCGTAACATTCTAGTACCTCCTTTGAGCACCTTAAAGACCGTTTGCCTCAAAGTAGAACTAACCAACTCAAAGTACTTCTTACCTTTCACCTGACATTTTTCAACAAACTCTCTCCCATTTTCTTCTCAGATTCACCTGAAACATGTAAAGTACGGCTCTGGCATCCATAAATTCATATTCATTTACATCCTCAATCAAACAAGACCGTTTCATCCTTCAATCGGCATTGAAGGATGACCTTCCTCCCACAAGTTCCCCTGCTCTTGCTAATTAATTCCAACCCACTCCGGGAGTCAGAGAATAACACTATTCTCTTTCTCCCTTGTGTCATTGCCAACTTGATCCCTTCCATAATCCCTATCAATTTTGCATTCGTTTTGCATTCGCACAGATACGGTCATCAACTCTTACAATTTTCTCTTTCCTCATTGAAGGAATATAAATTCTCACACCTACTTGATCATCATTTACACTTACATCTGTATACACTTCCACATGTGCAACATAATTCATTCGCATTTTGCAAAAATTCACTTTTAACCGATAACTCATTCATCATTGCTTTTGTTGTATCACCAAACTTCAACTGCACTATTAGATTGCTCGAAGGGGCTTTCGGATTTGCCGGACGAATCTTGGAAAATATGTGTATATTTTCCAAGATTACCAGTGATCTTGTTGTCTTTTTGTAAACCGTCCCTTTTTGCAATCTCTCTTTCATTTCATTCACAAATTTATTGTCCTTAGTTAACATTCGCACAGCCTCTCGCACGGTAATCTATTCCCTCTTATAATTAAAAGGCGAATCACCCAATTCAGACCACAGAGTGTGTATTGGTGTTGAATTCATCGCTCCCAATACCACTCTTGCACACGCATTCTCCACAAGCATCAACTTTTTAACCCCAACCTAGGGCCCATCGCCATATATACTCATTCCATACGCAATTTTAGTTGACACGAGCGCCTTTCGTAACATATCAGTCACACCCTGATGAGCTCCCCATTTCGGTTTGCTCACCCTTTTAATCACGTTCAATCTACTCTTACAATTATCGGCCAATTTTTCCATATGCACTATGAAACTCATTCTTCTGTCAATCCAGATTCCCAATTCGGTTACCTGATTCACACATTATTGCGGCCGACTCAAGGCCTCCTCGATGGTCCTCCCCTTGCCCATTAGGACAAAGTCACCTGCAAATTACAAAATGACTTTGCCCGAGGAGTTACACCTATGTATCGAGCTCGTGTACAGGTTGAAGAAAGTCGGTGAGATTTTACTGCCTTGGGGGAGGCCCAAAGTCACCACTCCTTCCAACCTATACCCTCTACCACACAAAACTAACTTTCTCTCATTGTTACGTCTCACTGTTTTAGTACAGTTTTAGAAATATTCGCACAAAGCAAAACGCCTATGTTAAAAAGTACAACTATATACACAGTTAAATTTTTAAACCAAATACAACGCTGTCAAAGTAACCATGGTACTTCCATGAACATAATATCATCATCACTAATTGCGGGATTTTAAAACATAAATTCATGGGATAGGAATAAAAACTGTTATCACACAGTACAAATCTAGTTTCGGTAAAAGCACTGAAATACCTCAATATTTCTATGAAGCTTGTAAATTCAACGATAAAAATGATGTGCACAACAGACAGCATTTCGCGGAGAATTTGTTTCATTGTAGCGGAAATAGCCTTGTACGACGTTATGATTATCGATGAAGCCGATACGTAACCACATTTTATTTGTACTCGTTAAAACACACCATGATAAATTCGATTCCGTACTAAAGTAGCTGTTAAACACCTATGATTAAAATTAAGGGAGCTACCGGTAAGCTATGCTTATTTACCGATAAGCAAATCACGCGAAATTTTGAGTATACGGCAAGCGGTAGTTTACCTAGTGATACACGAGAAATAATTGTTGAACCAGTTTACGAAATTGTAGTGGAATCGTGATAGGATTGTCTTAATACTAAAAGCATTGGTTACCCAAAGTTCCGGTCGTGCCGGAAGATAGAACCTAGTAGACGATTTAGGTTATTTAGTACTGCATTGGCTTATAAACATGTAGAACATATAACACAATATCTAAAATTCAACTTATAAACTTAGGTGTTTAGGAACCTAATAGGTGCATTGCTATTTTAAAATCATTAGATAATGATCCTCATCTACGAGGAGTATACTAGTTTTATGAGGAAAAATGATGCCACGTATAATAGCGTACCACGAAAATTGGGAAGATTATTTGAATAAGAAAATGCCGAAAATTATTGGCAGACGTAAGCCCAGTATTCTGATAACTTTTACCGCAAAATTTGTAAACAATATAGTTTAATTTGAATTACTGGAGGAAGGTGAAGCTGATGGTTTTTGACATGCCAGTATTTCTGTTTTTTGCAGATGGCAGTTCAAACTTAACAATTTCAAAGACCCTTTTAAGACCCTTGAACACCAAGCGATTTGTTGATATTAAGTTCAAAACACGTTACTTTTCAATTCGTTCTGCAAACTTCAAATTTGTATTCGTCAGCACACATTATTAATTAATGTAAAAGCGACGAATGGCACATTCCGTATGGTTCCCAATTAAAATATTCGGAAATTGTTTGTTAAATCTGGAAATATGAGAAATTCGCGTATAAACTTGCGGATTAATTTATAAAAGTGCTAATTTGCTTGCTCCAAAAATCATTTTGTGCGAATTTTTATTATATGCTAAAGGGTTTATTATTCGCACGAGTTCCCAAGAGTTCATCATTTATTTGCTTTTTAGTGCAAACTGACTGGCATCTGGCAAAAATTGTGTGCAAAGCAAAAGACAGGTATTCAATTAGGAGGCGATTTCAATTAAAATTAAATTTTGACCTAATTACCTTTTTCTCGTAGGTACCTTGCGGCACTTAAAAGGCGATTAGATAAACATAAGCTTGATTGGCCATGATCACTTTGTTCAGTTTTGCATGGGTCTGTCGAATATACATTAGGTACATACATAGGTTATCCAATTCAAGCTTGATAAAGTAAACTTAAAAAAACACACAAAATATTCGGAATGTATTGTAATTTTTATTTCATTTTACAGATTGATCCTTGCCATTTTTAGTTAAACAAGATATCATTCAAATGTCCTCCACGGGACTTCTTAAAGGCCTTGATTCTTTTGCGGTAATTTTCAATGACTTTTCGGCACATTTCGGGCGATATCTCGGCCATTACCTTACGAATATTAGTTTTCAATTCGTTAAGAGTTTGAGGATTGTTTGCGTAAACACGATCTTTTGCGTAGCCCCACAAAAAGAAATCCAAAGGCGTTAAATCACAGGATCTTGGAGGCCAATTGACATCAGCCAATCGCGAAATCAAACGTCCAGGAAATTTCTCTTGCAAAAGATCTCGATTTGCTCGTGTTACGTGACTGGTTGCTCCATCCTGCTGGAACCACATATCGTCAAGATCATAATCTTCGATTTTCGTAAAAAAATAATCGGTTAACATGCGGCCATAGCGCTCAGAATTGACGGTAACGGTTCTTCCATGGTTGTTCTCAAAAAAATACGGCCCAATCACACCACCAGACCACAATGCGCACCAAACAGTGACTTTTTCCGGGTGTAATGGCTTCTCTACAATCAATTGTGGATTTTCTGAGCCCCAAATTCTACAGTTTTGCTTATTAACGTATCCACCAAGCGAAAAATGAGCTTCATCACTGAAGAAAATTTTGTTCGAAAAATCAGCATCGACGGCCTGTTTTTCCAACACCCAATTTGCGTATGTTCTTCGTTGTCCATGGTCAGCAGGCTTTAGCTCTTGTGTCAAATGGACTTTATACGGATGAAGATGCAAATCCAGATGCAAAATGCGCCATAATGAGCCATAAGATAGGCCTAAATGTTGAGCTCGACGAGGAATTGTCTAATTTGGATCTTCTTCCACACTTTCAGCTACAGAAGCGACATTTTCAGCATTGCGAATGTTTCGATGATGCACAGACCTTACAATATCAGTAACAGATCCAGTTTGTTCAAATTTATTCACTGTATTCAATATGGTTTGCTTTGTAGGACGATTATGACGACCATAATCTGCTCGTAAAGCGCGAAATGTGGATACGGCAGAATCACTATTTTTATAATAAGATTTAATAATTTTAACGCGTTGGTCGATTGTTAAATGCTCCATATTCTTAAATGGCAGAATGTCAACTAAATAAATGACAGCGTACTTGACGTTTATCTTTGACAGATGTCGGTATACAGATTTCTACTTTATCAACCTCGAATTGGATAACCCGTTATGATCCAAATCAATTCAACGATTATCAAGAAAATGGAAAATTTTTAAATTTAATAAGGTTAGAGAGTTAGCTAGTAGTGGGAATACATAAATTTTGGTATGTGTTCACCAATTTTAGAAAATAAATACGTACATCAAGCAACCCTAAAATGGTGACATCTAAAAGGAGGTAAAAAAATTAAATTTTACTGGCAAGAGAAAAAGTTTCCCATTTATGCAGCAATGCATGTAGTATTTGGCGATGGAGCTTATTAATGAAAAAAGCATAAGGCATTGCAAATTATGAATGAATTATAATATCTTGAATTATTTTAAACATATACTAATCTTGCCTTTACCTGTATTACATCTGCCTGCGGCATTAACCTGTAGCTCAGTCGGAAGAGCCTAGTGCTTGGCCGTGAGTATGGGGATGCACAAGTAACGGCCTTGATAACCGCATCGAAAAACAAAAAAAATACAAATGGGAAAGGAAAAAGCAAGGTATCGGACCCCGAAGAAGTAAGTTTGGCTTTACCAACCCATGACGCGGGTCAAACCAACTGTGACTGCATATGGTGAGGGGGGTTTCACGCTAACATTTTATATCAAACCGTAACATTAAATAGTGCTAATAGCCTGCCTAGCTACACCTATATTTTGTTGGGGTTAGTAAGATGTTTTTTAGACAGTAAAATGTTTCCGACGGAAGGAAAAGGAGTTGCAAGCAACACCAATTTCCGTCCCTAAAGGCAATCGGATGACACATTACCGCCGGTCATCAGAATATTAGTAGGTTGTTATTCTCACCAAAGTTTGTGTACCACGTCCAAAACTCCAATAAAATAAAAATTATAATTTTGTTTAAAACTGCAGGAACACACGAAAAATTTTATTAATTAAACAAAGCATACACCCAATTATAACACAGTCCTCCACTGCCAGTTGCGCTCAACTTCATGTGGTAGTTAATTTCAAAAGACTGCCCCCTTACCAAGAAAAGTTCGCGGTATTTATTCGAAAATTAATTAGTTGTTGAGCGAGGGAATTAACATTTTTAGCACAGTGATTAAAAGTTCTCTCTCAATCAACTTACAGTTTTTTGATGATAAACCAAAAAAAATGTAGAAACGGCGCGTGTTGTAGATTTCCGATTTGTACTCGTATTTATTACTTGCAGAAGTTTACACAACAACAAATACAAACGGTTTTCATTCATAAATTTGTCTATGCTATAACGTATGTGAAGTTATCCCAAAATTCTATCCCAGAAAATAAAATTATTTAATCAGGCAACACTGTTTTGGTGAAGTTAGCCCAGCCCAAAATTTTTATTCATTTTAATGAAAAATTATCAAATTTTTTATATTTGAATTGTTTTTCATACAATAAAAAAATTCAAATCCAAAGTATCAAAAAACTGTAAAATTCTGAGTTGCATATATTAATATGGAAAATTACAGGCAATGTAAGACAAAATTCGGTCCGTTGCAAGTTCCCGAAAATGAACTCTGAGATGGAATTTCATTGATTTTTATATAAATTATCGTCTTGCTCGATAAATCTAAAATTATTTCGCCAAAACTAAAAATGTCTCGGATCAGGGGCTAAATGATTTTGAAATGTATACACCTAACTCTCACCTCCGATTTCGGCCAAAATTCACTGGGATCTCCCAATTTGTGAAAAAGGTTTAGGTATGAAGTTTGATCCTGACTAACCAGTCAGTCTGTACTGAACAGGGTCGAACTCTTGTTGGAAAACGGTTTCTTGTCAATAATCTTCATTTCCGCTTAAATATAGAATCTGTTAGTTTATAACAGTTTTTTCGTAAATGATTAACTTTTCACAGTACATCCAAACAACTAAAAAAGTTTTATTGAAGCTGTCACTTTTGGTGGAAAAATGGAAAATTTCCTGAGAAACTATATCATTTCCAGGTGACCAATTTTGGTTAAAATTCACGGGAATCCCCCAATCTATGAAAAGAGCTTTGATATAAAGTTTCATCCTGATCAATAAGGCTGTAAAATGTCAACATTTTCCATGATTTATTTTATGTGTAAAAAAAATAAAAATGAAGCACTTTGTCCTTTATTGCCAAAATAAAAGTGGGCTCCGCACTAAATCTCGAAAAGGTTTTTACATTTTTTATTTTTTTTAATTTTATTTATTTATATTACGACTGAATCTTGTACCTATTTAGTAATTTACATTGCATAATAAAGTATTTGATTAGTCGGCGTAATCAAGTGATTATCCCTAGTTATGTGTAACTCCTCCTCAGATTTTTCGCGTCAGTAAGTCTGCTGGCCTCCTGGTCGCAATAAGTTCAGTGGTTTGGTTCTTTGCAGTTCTCTTGTTGGTGTGGTAGTCAGCATACAGCGTATGTTCAGATGTTCATGCTGGTGCAGACGTTGTAGGTGTTTTGTTGCATGATGCTTGATTTCATCCTCGGCAAGGTCGATTTTTAGATCTCGATGGAGGTTGTCGTTTCGAATGTACTACGGTACCACGGTGCATTAGCAATGCATCCCAGGATTTTATTTTGAACTGTTTGTATGCTTTTGATATTTGTCTTCTTGGCACAACCCCAGAGTTGGCTACCATATCCAGTTTGTTATGGGTCGCTTAGCATCGAAAGTCATGCCGAGATATTTTGCAGTGTTTGCATGCGGTACTACTATCGAGTTTATCTTTATTGGTATGTGATTAACGTTTAGATTTGTAAAGTTCACTGGGATGGATTTTGCTTCATTTAATTTAATTCGCCATTTCTTTGTCTAATTACATATCAGGCTAGTAGCCTTCTGTAATTTACTAGTGGAGTCATTGATGTTTTTTGCTGTTGCAAGTATTGTCGTGTCATCGGCAAAGGAGTATATAGGAGATAAAAAATTGGTCCAAGAACACTCCCTTGTGGTACTCCCGCTGATATTCATTTTAGTTGGGATTATTCATTCTCATACTTTACTCGGATGTGCCTCTTTGATATGTATGATTTTAGAATTTGAAAAAATTGCTCCGGAAGGTCTTGATGAAGTTTGACTTCTAACCCCTGGTGCCACACTTTGTCGAATGCTTGCGCTATACCAAGGAATATAGTTGAGCATATTTGTTTGCTTTCTAGTGATTTCTCGATTACATCAGTAATTCGATGTACTTGTTCTATGGTAGAATGTTTTCCCTAAATCCAAACTGATATGAGGGGATAAGATTCCTTTCTTCGATAATTGGATTTAGTCTTTTAAGAAGAATCTTTTCAAATAGTTTCGATAATGCTGGCAGAGGTTTGTTCGGTTTAAGTTTCATAATCACTTCTGCAACCTTCCATTGTCTTGGTACATATAAGGTCGAAATGCTGCATTAATTATATGCACCAGTTTCCTCAACGCTTTCTCCGGCAACAATTTTATTATCTGATCCGTTACAAAATCATATCCAGGAGCCTTATACGCATTCAGATTATTCTTGATTTCCCATTTTAGTTCTTTCAATGTTACAGATGTAATTTTCATGTCATCATGTTTATTTATCGGGGTGATATTTTCCTCTTCCGTTTGTTTGGGGTAAGGTTCGAATGTTTCTTCAAACAACACAATTTTGACCGTTTTTCAGGCCTCGACTCTCTTTTCTTATGATGTTGACTGCATCGATTATTTTCAGGCCTTCTTTGTTTTGCAGGTCCTCAATAATTTCATCTTTTGTACAAGTTGGATGGATACCTCTTGCCATTACTTTAATTGATTGATCATTTTTATCCTCGTAGGTGTACCACTGGTGACCAACAGAATTTAATTTGCTAGCTAGAGCTTTATAATCTTCAGGCTCTGTTGTGTTTATTTTCCAAATATTATTACTGAGCGGTATCACTTTGTAGTCATTTCGTACTACTTCTTTCATCAGTCTCTGAATACTACCGCAATTTGTTATTCCTAGAATATTGATCGGGCGGAACCTGTTTCTTCTTTTCCGGCTCATGCACTTTTGATGCAGTAATTGCATTGGCAATTTTAATGTAGGTTTAAACTGGCTCAACTTCAGGTGATGATTCAGCTTTCCTCTTGGGTTAGTTTCTTTTATTGGTTTATTATTTGCTCTCTTGGATTTCTGTACTCTCCAATTGGTTTCCCTATCTAGCTCATCTTCATCCTTGTGATATTCGTCTAGATCTGTGAGTACTTGAAATTGGTTGTTCAATAATGCTGAGTTTCCTGCGTTGTTATTTTTATTTACTGTTTCATTTAGCATAAGGTTTTCTTTCTTTAGCATGGCAACTTCATTGTTTAGCTGCGCGATTATTTTCTCGCGTTGTTTATTATAACGGTACGTGCACTGGGCGTGGCTTCAGAAGTTGGCTCGAAATTTTTATGTTTGATAGAAGAGGTATTTTCCTTCTCATTGTTACGTTCACACACTGCGGTGCTCTCAGGTGGTAGAGTTGATGGTGGTGTTCTATAAAGTGCCGTACTTCTTTTACCAAACGGCCATTCATGTATCGCTTGTTCCGTGCTTCCAGTAGTACTAGGAACACGATCAGCCTAGTTGCTTACCGACGATTTCTTTTGCAATGTCGCGTTGCACCCTTCAGAATCCGTGGAGCACCCCGATAAATCGGGGTTGGATTTAGAATCTAAGTTTGGACCCACCTGGAGAATGTTATTGTTTATACCCGTTCGTTTATACCCGTTGTATCCGTTTTTACAACCGTTCGATCGAGAAGTGTGTCTAAAATCGTAAACAACTTCTTTTGATGTTTTTATTTTAACTGAATTTTAATGGAGACTTTCACTACTATGCGTAAAAATTAACACTAAAAAGGCAAGAGGAAAGACATTTTCAGACAGAAATCAGCTAACTTGATCTGGGGTTTCTGGCCATAGAAACTAATCTAATCATTACAAATATTAACTCCACCGATGTCAAATATTTCTTGCTATTAGAATGGCCACGCTTACTCGGAATCAGAAAAAATGTTTCTTAATTTTCGCAAAACTAACTTTACCAAACTTCACAAGCTACTGGACACTATTGATTTATTGTTGTGCGAAATTAGTACATTACATTCCCCAGAAAAACAGTTTGTCGTCGCGAAATCCGTGCTCTCCAGAAACCACGAAACAAGTTCGAGGGCAGAAATTTTAACAACTCGGTCCAGAAATGACTATTCTAATTACTCGTTTGTCTACAATAAAATCAGCAAAAAAATAGGCGAATCGTCGTTCTAATGATCCATTCTCTGATATTCAGCACGGCTTTATAGAATATCGATCCATACCACAACAAAACTTAGTTGAATTCACAACATTCGCTCTTAACACAATGGAAGCAGAGAAGGAGATCGTAGATAAGTGTTACAAAACGTGGCTGAACCTCAAAATACGGCCGTCTCATAATCACGCCCTCCATATGCGCAACATGCTTGTCAGAACAATTTCGTTTTGCACTACCTTAGAATTTTATGACGTTAGGGTAGTTATAGAACATCGCCACAACAGATTACATTAAAGCTTTTATGATCAAACTTAAAGCCATTGGCTTTCAAGTACAGTTTCTGCTCTGGGTGGAGTCCAAGAAAAAATAAATTAAAGTTAACGATGTGTGGTAGGGTGTACTGTAGATATTGTTTAATTTTTGTATTTTTACCTATTGTGTAATTTCTTCCCATGACTATGTCCATCTCAAAACCACATATCCATAATCCGACAAGTTTGGAAACTTGCCAAATTTATTAAATACAAAAATAGTTTTAGTTCAAATTTAAATTATATCGGAATATTTGCCCAGGCTGGGCTAACTTTGGAACAAGTGGGTTATTTGTTGATTAGCGTAACCTGTTTCAGTGACATATTTAGCACCCAATATTACCCAACTCTTTCCTAATAATATTTTGCCAAATACCGGTAAGTAAAAAAAAACGTGGTTTACTTGTAATAATGCTAAAAATATAAAAATTTGTTTGGAACAACTAACACAATGGTACATAACAGAGAAGACTATCAATATAATCTATGGATGATTATTTACATTTAATTCATTTTTCTGCAAAAATTCAATGTAAACAAAGCCGAAAATCGACATAACACAAAACAAAACAAAAACGTAAAACATTTTCCGCTTCATAATCCATCCAATTGTGTTGCCTATTGTTGGTACCAAATAAAAATCTCTAAAATACCGGAAATTTACTTTGTTGTTAGATTACAAATATTTTTTTGTGTTGCTTATTGAAACACAACAGAGAACTATAGCACAAAAAAGCAGATTCCGAAATTTATGAAATGTAACACAAAAAAAAACAAAACTCTGATCAATGATCATTGATTTGATCTAAAATCGATCCATTATTTGCTTTTTTTTTTGTTAAAACCCAGTGGAATGGAAATATTTTTTTGTGAAAATCAATAATTTTGCTAGTGTCTCACAGCGCCTATGGATATATGGGGAGCTCTAGCTAGTCGCGCTTAATTATTAAATCTCGTATAAAAATGACATAAATTAGAGAGGACGCAACACAAGAAACGAATTTTAAATGTCTGTTATTCATGTACCTGTTTTATTGGCGGCTTGCCATTTATAAAAGTCTGTGTGTGGACTTGTGGTCGATGTCATACTGTTTTCAAAATTTTATTCGTTCATATGTGGTTTAATTAGCATAACGACATATTATTATGTCGAGTGTGACAAAAGAATTTTTATGAGATAATACGATTTAATTATCGATTTGAAGGCGTTGGTGGAATTTTTTGTTAAAATGAAAATCAATCGGCTTCTGTATTATTTATGTCTGGAGTAATATTGGCCTGTGTGTCTCCTAACTAACATCGAAATCCATCTAAGATTTTGCCTCGGCATTGCAGTTGGCCTGTTGACGCTGTTCTTTTTCTACAATACAGTGAACCATTGAAGTCTAATCATAAACTTGCCATCTTTAAAATATAGATCGTTCAATCTGTTCTGTAGAAAAGTTGCCGTAGGCGCAAATTAAAGATCTTTAATTTTTGTAACATCTGAGTATGGTCGTAAAATATCTACAATATATTGTGTGAGTCACGACAGGAATCCCAGGTTGAAAATCCCACGATTTTCTTATTTTGTCGAGTAGTATTTGATTGTCTGATTAATGAAATCATTTAAACTGCTTTTACTGAACTACTAATAAAGTTTCATCATAGTGTCTACTCCCCATCAGCCGGAATCATCCATAGGAAAACACCTATTTCGAAAAATTTTGTACGGGCGATTTCTGGAGATTAATGAAATCACTTAAACTAGTTAAAATGAACATTCTGATCAAATTTCACGATAGTGTCTACTCCCCTGCAGCCAGAATTACCCATAGGAAACCCACATTTCAACCCTAATTTCAAAAGATCAGTTTCGAAAAAGTTTGTATGGGCGATTTCTGGAAATTCCACCTTTTATTAATGAAATCACTTAAACTACTTGAAATGAACGTTCTGATCATATTTCAAGATTCTGTCTAGTCCCCTTCAACCAGAATCACCCATAGGAATCCCCATTTCAACCCTAATTTCTAAAGATCAATTTCGAAAAATTTTGTATGGGCGATTTCTGGAAATTCCACCTTTTATTAATGAAATCACTTAAACTACTTGAAATGAATATTCTGATCATATTTCAAGATTCTGTCTCCTCCCCTTAAAATGGTCGCTTAGTAAATCGATAAACGCTTAGTTAAATTGTACGTGCGGCTTAAACATTCACCTATTAAAAGAAATGCACCGCAAAAAAATCCCTACATTGTTACTCTTAACCCCGAAAATAGTTATGACAGTTTTTAACTATCGTGATAGTTAAAATTTTCGGGGCTGAGAGTAAAAATGTGATGATGTTTTGGGCTGAGTGTAGGAAAAGTCATGATAACAATACTTTTGTTGCCCTCGCATTCGTCTGAGACTGAATTTAGCCTATCTTCACACACATATGAAAATTGGTCTTACTTCACGAACATGTTTTTGTAAGTTACATATACTATCAGCCCCGAAAATTTCAGATGTCATGACAGTTTTTTTACTATCGTGATAGCAAGTATTTTCGGGGCTGAGAGTAAAAATATGGAGATTTTTTGGGCTGAGAGTAAAAAGTGTCATGGATGGAATTTGGGCTATCTTCATATACATGATTTGCCACCCCATGAATTAAAACTAAAGAAAAATACAATAATTATGCGAATGCGTAATTTAGATATTTCGGAGGGTATGTGCAATGGAACACGTCTGATTGTTACCGAATCATGTAACAACGTAGTTAACGCAAAAATAATTACTTGGAAAAAAGCTGGACAAGAAGTACACATCTCTCGAGTTGCGTTCGACTCCAGTAAAGGCCAACTTGGATGTACAATACAACGACATCAATTTCCGCTTCGACCAGCGTTTGTGATGACCGTGCATAAATTTCAAGGGCAAACGTTCGAATTTGTTGGCGTCGACCTTCGTACACCTGTCTTTAATCACGGTATGTTGTACGAAGCATTTTTCTGTGTTAAACGACAAAATAGCTTGAAAGTTCGTATAATCGTCGTACGTATAATGTTGTGTGGAGAAAAACATTGAACGCTCCTGATGAAACTTCCATAACTCTTGATAGTGACTGCGATGACGGTTGCCTCACGTATGTGGAGTTAGCCCGAAAACTATCCCGAAAAAAGCCTTTTAATAAAAGTGTTTGCGTCCTCGCTTAATTAAAAAGCCTTTTCGTCCGAAAAATAATACAAAATAACAGAAAATGAAAATCCATCCCGAAAAATATATATTTCAATTTTCTCAAGAGCTCAAAAGTTTGATCTTCTAGTTTTCAAACTAAGGATGTGGTAGATCAATAAAAATTCAATATTATATAATAAAGTCCAAAATAAGAAAAAACCTTCATGTTTGTTCATGTGTAGAGGTTTACAGATATAACGGGATATGTTACTTGCTTGACAAGGCCATCAACAATACACACCCGGAAGGCCATTACCATACGATGGGAATAAGGGGTATATACACCAGCCATTTGCTATCCAATGATTTTCACATTGTTCCAAGATTTTCCATTGTTGTGTATACCCCTTATCCCCATCGTAAGCGTTTAATTAAGCGAGGACGCAAACATTTTTATTAAAAGGCTTTTTCGGAAATGTTTTCGACAACATCGATTTTTATGTCTCAGCCGAATAAAATAAAATTAAATGAAATTAAAGTTGTTTTGCGAAAGAGATTAAGAAACTATCTTTCTTTTCACCGAGCAAAGCTCGGTCCCCTGGTAATATAAAGTTGTATACTTATCGTCAAGCCAACAGCGCTATTCGATAGTCCTAGATTTAAGTTCAATTTTAATTAATTGATTTGTTTATATAAAATTTTATTTGCGTACCTTTTTTTGTGTTTACACCAAATATACAGTCCACTGAGTATTTTACAACAATTGAACATAGACAGTTAAATACCGGGTACAATAGCACGATAGTTTTAAGTATTATCAACCATCAACATACCCTATATAATTACTGAAGCACGATTAAAGAATGTTATCACAAGTATGGTACAATATTTATACTACAATTTGGAGGCACAGTGTAAACGATGGTAACGGACAATTTAGAAAACTAAGTCTGCTACCAGTTAAGGTAAATATTGAATTATTCAAATTAATATTTAATTTAGAAATCAAGATTCATCTCTATATATACTCTCTACTACAACACTATATACAATAAGTGAAATGTGTTAATTTATCTATTAAGTTCAATTCTTATTCTTAAATTATAAGAAAAGGAAATGTCTCGACTAAACGGCTCGACAGTATGTAAATAAAAGCAGCAGAAGACTTGTTGTATACCAAATAATTCTAAGAAACCATTATGAATTTTCTATATTTAGTTAAATGCGCGAGATGAGTATACCTCTTCCTATGTATCAACTCTGTCTTATATAAATATTTGATGTTTAATAAAATAACAAAAGAAACTAAATTAATGATGTAATTGATCATTTTTCATAAATATGCTGATCTCCTCTAAAAACCCATTATACGTTTTAATTGTTCTATTAATTATCATTTCCTTCCCAATATCTAGGTACCTACGTGTATTGTGTTGCCCATGCATTATGCTATTTTATTTGTAAATCAACAACAACAACAACAACAACAACAGCAACAATACTAATAACAATAAATAATATTACCAACAATAATAAATGATACAATCAAAATAAAAACAGCATGATCATGGATCATGATCATCAAAAAAATATTTTGTATTTCGTACTCACGGGTGAAACGGAAAATATGCGAATGATTTAAGGGGGAGATCAATCAGTATATATGGGTAACAACACAACAATGCCACTCTACAAATATAATAACCATAAAAATTGTAACAATTGAGAGAACAGAAAGCCCTTGCAATAAAATAAGGATCTAGGATCAATTTAACAGTGATAGTCGATTTTTATAATCGTTCGCATAATATCAAGGATTACGTACAACGAAAATCGGACACGATAAAGGTAATTTCTAATGTTTATTATTTTCATTTTCCTCCCAGCGCCTTTTGTGATTTTGCCGAATTCAAACTACAATAAAAAAAAATTGCTGATGATCATGGTAGTTCGGTTGATTTAACATTTTGATCCGGTCTTTTGTAATAATGTTTTTTGATTGTGAAGTGAGATCGAGAGAAAGAGAGAGCGCGATCTCAAGTGCACCTGATGGTATTTTCAATTTTGTGGGTTTACAACATATATAGATACTTAAAGGTAAAGAAAAATATCCGATAAGATCAATGAACATTTTTAGTCATCTATAATTAGGATTTAATTGGGACTCGAGAATCAAAGGATAATAATTTTTAATTTTTATAAGAACCATCTGACGGTACCTACTTAAATTGTTTAAGGTTTGTGATTTTATTTTTGGAGGAGACGGCAACATGTGTTTTTCGATTATATGAAATTTTTCAACGCCAAATTTTTTGCAGATTTAGAGAGATATTGATCGGATTGACTGATCAGAGTGAAATTTCATATTTAAGCTTGTTCCATGGACTTCAAGAGTTCACTGATTCTTGGCCGAATTCGATTTATTGTTATGACAAGAAAGATCAGGAACTTTTCTAAAATGCCAAGTCTGCTTGTTCTGCCATAAATAGCAGACTTTCCTTGGATCAGTGGCTTATGGTTAGTATAAAAAACGAAGGCCCGACCTTCCAGAGTATTTCTGTTCGGCATTTGATAATTTCTTTGACATAAATCAAAATGATTCACAACAGATTTTATTGAACTTTTGCAAAACTGCCTTTGAGTCACCTAACATAATCATATTAACTATTAGAAATGCCTGGGTGTCTTGGGTGTCACAATTATTGTACAATGACATTTCGAACTATTAATGCCGATGGATATCGAACGGAAACGAAGTATTGCAAGTGCATAGGGTGAATTCGAATGTGTTGGATTGCACAATATTTTCAATCGTCAGTTTTCTTCATAACGATAGGTTATCTGAAATTCTGTTAAAGCAGTTTTATGGTACACCGGACCTAACCTCCGTGGTAGTGTTGTGAATAAATGATCTATCGTGATGACCTTCGTAATTTCGAACTAGTAAGGTATGATTTGATTCTGATAAGAGAATGATATTTCTTATAGCAACGAAAACCTGACTCAACCAGTCGTTGTCGTTTTCAATCAACAAACCTGTAAAATTTACATAGGATGGACATCAATGTTCGATCGATTTACAGCTGCTAGAACGAAATGGTATGTTAATGGACGTTTTTGTCTGAGATCTACCTAAAGCTATATCGTTCTATTTGTATATACAACGGGAGGCCTATTTAGCATTTGGAATTTCAACTGCCGGTTATTTCGACTGTGACAACACTTACATCATTAGTATTTTGACAGAAAATTAGAATGTTTGACATTTACGAAATGGGTCCCTTTACGCTGGAACACTTACAAGGCAATTTGTGAATCAATTTTGAAGCGACTTTGTGAAACTAGAATATGCAGGCGTACAAAGTTCAATTAATGCAGGAGCTGAAGCAACATGATCATCCGCAACAATTTAGGATCGCTAATTGGGCTGTGAAACGCTTGGAAGAAAATGAACAATTTTACCATAAAAATCATCTTTACCGATGATTCAGAAAATGGCTCAGATTCACATGTAACCATGGGGACCCCGATGCATCCACAACGAGTGATTGTTTAGTGTGGATTTTGGAACGGCGGCCTCATTGGTGTAATTTTTTCCAAACATGAGCAAGGAGCCGCCCTTACAGTCAATGGGAAGCGTTACCGCGTCATGATAAACGTGTTTTTGTTACCCAGAATTCAAAAGGAGGATACACACGACATTCATTGGTTTCAACAAGACGGCGCAACTTGCCACACAACAAATGGACAATCGGTATTTTGCACGTTGTCTTCGGAGATCGAATAATCAGTCGTAACAGTGTGATCGTATAAGTGTTACGCTTACCATCCAAGACTTGAAAAATCAAATTGAAGTTGCCATTGATGAGATAGAAATTCAAACAATCCAAATTGTTGAGGTACTGTAAAGCCAGCCGTGGAAGTCATTTTAATGAAATTGTGTTCCATACTTTGGAAACTGCTTTGAAAAACATTCAATCTTCTTTGGATTACGACCAATTAAATTGTAATCGTTAGATCGGCCACCCGTTATAATGTAGTGTCATTGCAATGACACATATAACGCTATGTGAGACAAGTTGGACCTTGAGCGTGGAAAAGCCAACTCCCGGTGCGATGATAAAAGTTAGATGGTTTATTTTGTCAAATAGGAAAGGACGGATATTGTTTAAGCTGTAGGTCCACGGCGACCAAGTGACTTATTTGTTTTTTAACAGTCAGTATTATTTTGTTATCTGTGAGCGATAAGTACGCGGTTTTCGATATAAGTAAAGAAAGCAAAATAAATGGTAAGCAGATAGTGTCTTTTATTTGACAGCCGAAAATGATCAAGTCCGTCAATGTTGATCAATATTTTTCATCCGAATATTACCAGCCGATATTTCAGTAAAATATTGGAATGTATTATTAACTGGAGATCATCATTGAAATTGAAAGTTCTAGTATACTCTAGTACTACTATACCTACACAATTTCTAGAAAAATTGTTACAAAATTATTCATTATACACACCTCCTAGCCCCATCAAAAATTCTTCACAACTCAGCTAAAGTTGACAGGCTTTAAAACCTATCAAACGGCCATAGAGCACCGGACCATTCAATGAATTTGCAAAAAACTGACTAATCGAAATTTTGTCAAATCACATCTCCGTAGCCTCATCATAATTTGCACACAACTGGAATAAAATTAACAAGAACTGAGGCCTATCCACAGTGTTCCTAGTTGCATCAATGTGGATTGAAGTTAACCTAGAGCACCGGACCATTCAGTGGATTTGCAAGAAATGTAACTACTGAAATCTGGTTCAATTATACCCCCGCAACCCCATCACAATTTCTTCACAATTGAACTAATGTTAACAGGCGTTAAGGCCTATTAAATGGCCATATCGGCCAAATGCGAATTTAGATTAATCTAAAGCGCCAAACCATTCAATTTCTTCACAACTGGAATAAATTTAACAAGCACTGAGGCCTATCCAGTGTACATAGTATATTACAGCACCGGACTTTTCAATACATTTGTAACAAATTGAACTATTGAAATCTGGTTCAATTACACCCAGGTAGCCTCATGAAAATATTTTCGCAATAGGGCTAGAGTTAACAGATATTAAGTTCTATCAAATAGTCAGAGAACCATAACAGCGGAATGAGGTTAATCAAGAGCGCTGACCATTCAATGGATTTTCAAAAAATTGAACTATCGAAATTTAATTAAATTACACCCAAGTAGCACCTTAAGAATTTCTTCACAATTGATAGGCATTAAGGACTATCAAATGGCCGTAATGGTATCAATGCAAATTAAGGTTAACTTAGAGCGCCGTACCACTCAATGAATTTGGAATACACTATACTATCGAAATTCTTGCCAAATTACACATCCGTACCCCCATTAGAATTCCTTTACAATTGAACAAAAGTTAACAGGCATTGAGGCCTATCAAATGGTCATAGTCGCAGCAATGCGGATTCAGATTAATTTAGAGCGTCCGAACATTTAATAAATTTGCAAGAAATTGAACTATCGAAATCTGGTCAAATTATACCATTGTAGACCTATCAGAAATTCTTCAAAATTGGAGTAAAGTTAACAGGCGTTAAAGCCTATAAAATGAATTAAGTAATGGCAATCTGGATTTAAGTTAATCCAGAGCGCCGAATTTAACAAAAATTAACTTTTAAAATTTGATCAAACTACAACCTCGTTGTAGGGCATTAAGGACTATGCAATTGTCATAAAGGCATCAATGTAAATTTAGGTAAACCTAGAGCATCAGTCCATTCAATTTGCAAGAAATTGGACTATCTAAATCTTGTCAGATTAAACCTCCGTATAGTCCTATCAGAATTTCTTAACAATTTGTCTAGAGTTAACAGGTATTAAAGCCTTTAAAATGGTCATAAAGTATCATTGCGGAGTCAGGTTACCTTAGAGCTCCTGAAGATTTAATGAACGTGAAATTGATCTATCAAAATCTTGTCAAATTACACCCTCGTAACACCATCAGAATTTCTTCATAATTAAGCTATTAGGCATTAAGGCCTATCAAATGGTATGAGATGCATCAAACAATTAACAAGAAATCAAACTATCGAAATCTTGTCAAATTATTTCCTCATAGCCCAATCATCAATTGTTTACAATCGGGTTAGAGTTCACAGACATAAAGGTTTATTAAGTGGTCATAGTTGTATACATAATGATCTATGTTAACCTAGAGTGTCGAAATTACAATTCGTAGTTCTATAAGAATTTCCTCACATTTGGAATATAGTTAACAGGCATTAAGGCCTATGAAATTATCATAGTGACATCAATGCAAATTTTGCCAAATCTAGAGCACCGTACAATCCAATGAATTTGCAACAAATAACACCTGCATATAGCATCAGAGTTTCTTCACAATTATGCAATACTAAAAGGCAATAAAGCCGTTGACCAGGAGTCATCATTGCGGATTTAAAAGAATCTGCATAATTCATTTAACATTAAAATAAAAATATTTGAGGTGGCTTCACACAAGTTTAAACCCGTCAAATTTTTGAAAAGGCACAATATTCGTTAAAATACTTGCTACACTATGGTCGATTCTAGGAATCCCAGAATTGTTACCAAGCGTGGGCATATGTTGCCTATAATAGTGGACAAATTGAGCTGTTCAAAACAGTCAACCACTTTAGAATAAAAATATTTTGGGTGGCTGCACATAAGCTGTAAGCCGCTAAATTTTTAAATATTCAAATATTCGCGAAACCATGGCCGATTCCACGAATCTTAGAGATGAATTTTTACGAAATTTGAAAATTTACAACATATGTGGAGACACCCCAAATCTTTTTATTTGAATGTGGTTAGCTGTCTCGGATAGCTTAGTTTGTTTACTATTAGAGGACATATGCCCACATTTGGTAGTATCTCTGAGATTACTGGAACCGGCCACAGTGTAGCAAGTATTTCAAATATTATTTTTTTCCAAAATTAGACGAATTACAACTAGTGCGGAGCCACCCAAAATCTTTTTATTGAGTTTACTCCTTACGAATCGATTTTCATATATATCCCGCGGTACATAAATTAGATGGGGAAGGAAATCAAGTGTTTTAAAAAAAAAGTCGTTATGGTGCCCCCCGCGCGACATTTTGTAAGATACAGAAATTATGATCTATGAAAAGAGTTAACAGAATAAAAGAGATTCCTTTTAGAATTAAAGGAACTGATGTTGTGACAGATATGCAATTTCTGCGTATTTTCGATTAAAATGAACGCCTTATAATGGAGCGAAGAAAATAATTCGAATCCAATTTAGATATCGCTAAAATTATGGAAATTTTCACGTGACTATGTCGGGAAGATATAGAGCTCAATGATTCACAGGCAGATAATAATGACTGGAATCAGATTAATTTTCAGGAAATTCCTGAACCGTATCAACAGCTTCTTCAAGGTACGACGATGAATAAACTGGGGGCAACGTGGAAGAAGAAAGATAACTTGTTAGAGATTCCAGAGTTTCTCGAGCTCATGAGAAAGAGTTAACCTCAAAAAACCAACTCCCATTACAACTGTTCTTGACTGATCCTGTTGGATGTGGGAAGACTCTTCTCATCAAACTCTTCATGCAAATTTGAAATCGATTCACAGATACGAATAGTGATTTTAATGCCTTTTTTGCCTCGTTTATGCCTATCAGGCACGATTTTTCATACTGCGTCAGCATGATTGGGGTAGAAATACTAGAATGCGTAGATATGAGCCTGAAAGAACGGGAAATTATGATGTTCGGATCTATGGTCAGCAATTAGAGAAGCAAATTTTGTTTATGAATTGACCGAAGTTATGCGACAGGAGAATGCTGAATTCTGCTCGATGCTTATAATTTGAGAATCATGAGTTCATCTGATAGAACATCGAACTCAGTTGCTGATGATGAAATACTCGTTTCTTTACGAATAGGAGGGATACCTTACAAAATTATTTTCGTTATAGACCTACATAGTAACCACTAACATCGACGTTGTTGATCAGTTAGCCAATTCAAGTAGGATTACATTGAATTAGATGATCAAAATAGAGTTTGTCTACTTTTTTCTAAAGGCGTTCGTTCCAAAACACATGGAAAAATGGCTAGCTATGCAAATGCAAAAGGAATCAGTAGAGCAGCAGTCCCTCTCTACTGTAGATCCGCAACAGTTCCTCTCAATCGAAATAAATCGATTCATGTTAAAAGAAACCATTTTCTACTAAAACCAGCCTGAGGGACATTTAATGAAATTGCTTACAAATACAGTAAGACACATTTGCAACCTTTGGGCTATGTAGCGTTATCCAAGGTCACGGCTCCAGAAGAACTTCATATTGTATCTACTGAAGAGCGTCAACGATGATTTTATTACAGAACGCGATTACCCACCCGGAAAACCATTTGTCGAAATTTTTTTTTCTATGTTGGTATGACTGTCAGTAACATCTGTGCCAAATGTCACATCAAAATAATCATTAGTGTTTAGTATACGCTTGTCTTTCTGAAGTACAAAAAGTGCATTCGGCGATTTTTACAATGAGCGAAATTATGCAACAAAAAAGTTCCATTAAATTTTGTGTGCGGAATCAATTTTGTAAAGCAAGTCAGAAATCAAGGTAATGTTGACAGTTTTCTTCGATTATCGAGGTGTGGTGCACTCCGAATTCCTTCCGACCAACCAAACTGTCAACAAGAAATACTATTTCAGTGTTATGCGTCGTTTGCGCGAAGCTATTCGTAAAAAGAGGCCGGAATTATGGGTCGACAACTCTCGGTTTCTGCACCACGATAATGCATCTTCTCATACTGCATTGTCAAACTCAAACGACCGCTCCGGGGAAACCGTTTTGAGTCAATTGAAGACATTAAACGTGAATCGCTACGCGCCTTGGAGGCTATTCCAGAAATTGACTTTAACAACTGTTTCGAGGATTGGAAAAAACGTTGGCACGAGAGTATTGAGGCCGGGGGGGGGGGGATTACTTCGAGGGGCGCGAAATAGATTTGGAGAAATAAATAAAGAATTTTAAATTTATAAACAAAGTCTTACTATTTTTTGCCCACAGTATTATGTCAAACTGTTGGCGATTCGCAAGACGACTTTATTGACTGTGATTAAGCAAACTTGAGAAGAAATTCTCTGAACGTTAGCCAAACCATATCTGCTTTTGGAGACATTATAAGAGATACGTTTATTTACTCCCTTTGCCTGGAGTATACACCAGTCGCGCGGTCGAGCTGACACGTATCTGCTTTGAACAGCTCAATTCGTCCACCATATTAGAAGAAATATTACCACATTTGGTAACATTTCTGAGATTCCTGGAATCGGCCGTAGTGTGACAAGTATTTCAAATATTTCAATTTTCTAAAATTTGACGACTTAAAAATTGTGCGGAGCTACTCCAAATCTATTTAATTTAAAGTTGCTAACTGTGCTGTGCAGTACAATTTGTTCACTATTTGAAGACGTATGCTCAAACTTGGTAACATGTTTGTGATTCCAAGGAATTGGCCATAGCGTAGCAAGTAGCCTTAAAGTGAGGGCTATTTTAAACTAATTAATCGCTTGACCGTGATTTTGTTGTTGGAGGTGATTGTAATGCGAAAACTCTTATTAGGGATCTAGACTTACGTCGACAAAAGGCAAGAAATTGCTTCAAGCAGGGCAGACATCAAAATGTGAATTTTACTCTGGTGGTGCCCGAACATACTGGCCCAGTGACGGAACGAAGATACCTGACCTAACTACATTCTCATTGAACACAGTAATTCTCTAGTATCGGTCCATTCCCCAGTTATCATGACAAATAGTGAAATGGTAATTCAAAGGGAGAGTGCACCCAGATTAACATATTCAAAAACAAACTGGGATCTCTTTCGTGAAGTATTGGAGGAAAAAATCAATCTCCAGGTACCAACAAGAAATTCCCCCAGTTGGAAGATGAATTACTACAACTCAATGAAGCAATTCACTATGCTGCTTTGGCAAGTACCCCCATTAAAATAAGAAGAAGCTTAACATACCCTACCCAAAGGAAGTTAGAGAGTTGATATGAGAAAAACGACGGGCACGTGAAACTTGGCTGTAACACCGGAGAACAAAACAATTCTTAAGAATTTTGGTAACAGTCTCAAATCTCTTCTTAAAGAAGTTAAAAATGCATCAATCAAGAGGTATCTAGTTAGCCCAACCGATGACAAAATTCTGATTATTCATTGTGAAAGGCGACGAAGGGGCTCAAAAAACCTAAAATGCAAGTGCCCCGACTTAAAAAGGACAATGGAACCTGTGCAAGAGGTCCTAAAGAGAATCTGGCTGATCTGTTTGCGGAGTATCTCGGGGATACCTTCCAACCACTACCTAAGACAAACGGTCAATGAAAATATAATGCCAATCCAGAAGCTAGATGATTTTGATATACACCCAGTAACTCTCGAAGAATTAAAAGAAGAAGTAAAAAGCAACATGAATGTTAAAAAAGCCCCAGGGTATGACTTGATTACTTGCCGAATTATCAAGGCTCTACCAGGTAAAGGATTTCGTAAGCTATTACACATAATCAATGGAAGCTTTCGGTTAAAATATGTTCCGTGGCAAAGGAAACTTACAGAAGTAATCAAGATAGCAAATCCTGATAAACCACCTAACTATAAAAAAACATACAGGCCAATTTCATTGCTGCCAATTATGTCAAAACTCCTTGAAAAATTATTATTAAAAAGGCTTAAACCAATAATTGAGGACCGACAACTAATTCCTCCACATCAATTTGGATTCGAGACGAGCATTCCACAATTGAACAGGAATGCATAGAATCCCCAACATTATTGAAAGAACGTTAGAACGTAAAAACGTATGCTCTAGCATATTTCTGGACGTCGCCCAAGCATTCAATAAAGTTTGGCACATTGGACTGGAATTCAAGCTGCATAGAGATCTGCCGAGGCAATTCAATGCCATACTAAGATCTTGTTTATCCAATAGAGATTTTCGTGTAAAATATGAGGACGAATACTTCGAACTAAAGAAAATGTCGGCCGGTGTTCCACAGAGGAGTGTCTTAGGACCAATGCTGTATTTATTATATACAAGGGATATTCCAACAACAGATGAAGGAACCATAACCACATTTGCAGATGACACAGCAATCATGGCGATTGGATTTAATGTCGCTGATGCAATGAGCAAACTCCAGAAGATTACGACTGCAGTTTGTTAAGCACTGGAGAATCAAGCTTATTGAGACGAAATCCAAGCATATTAACTTTACATATCAAAAGGCTTCCCATCTATCGCCAGAAATTAACTTACGACCGGTGCCATATGCAAACAAAGCTAAATATCTTGGCATGATACTCGATCCCAAGCTCAAGTGGAGAGAGCAGAAAAGTTCAGAAAAATACTCCGTGGTACACAAGAAATGAAGACCTTCACAGGGCCTTACAGATGGAATACATCAAAGATGAAATAAAAAAGCATGCCGCCAAACACGAAATAAGGCTCCAGGAACATGGAAACGGCTATTTTTGTCATATAGATAACCCTGTCGTTGAAAGAAGACTTCAAAGAACGAGGCCACTTGACCTATAGTAAACATACCAAATTAAAACTAATGTTTTAAATAGGCTTAATTAATTTTGGGACTAACCATTGGGTTTCACCCCAACAAATCAGAATTGTTTAAGAAATGTAAAATTTGTAAAAATTTGAAAGATTAATTGCTAGATGAGCACAGTCTCGCAGTTGTAATTAATAAAAATAAAATCAGTAAGAACGCAAATGAAAACACCGCAAACAACGACGGACTGAAATATAAAATCTGCAAATCTGTTTGCCATGACTAAAATTGTACTAATTAATACTTCTTAAAAGAACAGATAGTGGTATCGCCGAAGATTCACATGAGTGCAAATACAACGTTCAATCAAATCGAGATTTAGTTGCGAACCAGAAATAAAACCGTCGCTCTAGAAGTGAAACTCAACTAGAGAATTAAAAAAATCGAATTTTAAAAATTCAAACGATGATGAATTCCTCAAGATTTAAGATCATTTTGTCAAATTTGATCGGGCTCTTCTTCAATAAATTCCCCGTAACTGTCAACTATCAAGTGAAAATATTTTCTAAAGCGATCCCAATTAATTGTCTTTAAAAGCATGAATGAAAGAGTCAAAGACACGACTTAACAGCTTAATATCAAATAATATGATAACAAGTTTTTACTCTGTGTGTTTGGCGTCTTTCCGAACAAAACGAAAATTATCAAAAGTGATCATCAAACATAACGATCAATTTAAAAATGAAAAATATTTCTCGGTATAATCAAATCATGTAACACAAAAAAGAATTCCTAATAAAATGTCTTATTTTATTTTTATAAAGCATTATGTCGTTTCTCGATCACTAATCTAAATAAAATATTTTATAGAATACAAAATTCCTATTGTCCGGAATTGTAAATTGATCGCGATTATATTCGTAGCTCAAAGTAGTTTTTGTGTTTGTTATGATAATTTTTTTTTCTGGTTATGGATCGCTCGTTATTGCTCGTTGTGATCATTTTGATTATGATTATTATTGATCAATAATGTATAATGGAAAATTATTCTTGATTTTTAACACAGCGCACAAAAGACTGAACACCATTAATGATAACGATAACATTGACATCGTCCGCTTTTGTTCAACAATGTCGAAAATGCCATTCAAAATTTCATTTTTATGTATTGCGCGCGCTCGATCATATTTAGTTCCGTTGTTTTGTATAATTTTGGGACCTTGACACTGCATTAACGTTAGCGGTTTATAATTATAGAGTGTGACGGAACACACGATGAAACGGAATGGATTCAATCTCGTTTGAATGGATCGCTTCTATCAACAGTATCTACAAAATTAAACATTCATAAGACTACCACGATCAAGTAGATTTGTTTTCCATTAGTTGTGTCAACGAAAATATTAGTTTCCAAACGGAAAATGAAAACTCGAGATAGTATTTTGCCAACATCATAATCTTACTAAAGACTTCCATCTAAGATTGCTAACCATCAATAACACCAAAACAAACAATCACATCGCCTACAACGGATAAGCGTCATTATGTAAGAGGTTACAATTCGTTGATTCACATTGCCTCCACTGCCATTTGTTCGCGTTAAAGATATAGAAGCGACTAGTATTAATTATGCAATGTTTACTCGATATCAGATACGAGGCGTTTTTAATCATCGACGCATTGATGTTACGAATAAGGGAATAGCTCACGTAAGCATATTTGATTTATCTAAACAGTAATGGATGTCGCCCGTATTGTTAGCTGATATAAGCCTAAAATCAGCAGACAAAGTTTTCTTACTAACACTAGACATTATGCATACAGTATTCATCTTGGATGGTTAATAACTTGAAGTGTACCAGATACCAAGCACTATCGTCATTACAAAACAATTTTCACACCGCTATTGAAATAAATTGTGGAGATTTTCGGAAAGCGAAACAGTATTCAGATCGACATCGTCGCTACCCGAAAACAAATTATTTTTTTTTTTTTTTTTTTTTTTATATTTATTTATTACAACTGATTTATAAATCATCTAGTAATTTATCTTTCATAATTTATATTCTTGTTTGGAGGGTTGTAGCCCTTTGGCTAGTCCCCTTTACAATTTTATTATATTTTTAGTCGATCCTGATTGGATCTAGTAGATCATGCGGTTTCTTTCTTCGCAGCCGTCTTACTAGGTTTGAATCATCCAACATACGACGTATCTCAGCATTTTGGTGTAGACTAATACGTTGCATGTGTTTTCTCGCGTGTTTGCTCATTTCTTCACTAACGAAATCCATCTTCAGATCTCTATGGAGGTTGTCATTTCTTATGTACCACGGTGCATTAACTATTCCACGAAGGACTTTGCTTTGGAATGGCTGAATGATATTGACATTGGTTTTATTTGTACAGCCTCAGAGCTGAATACCGTAAGTCCACACAGGTTTTGGAATTTGCCGGTAAAGTAGCAATTTATTATGTAGAGTTAGCTCAGAATTTCTTCCTAAGAGCCAATCCATCTTTCTGTATTTGATGTTTAACTCTTCTTTTTTCTTTTTCACATGCTCTTTCCATTTTAGTTTCGCGTCTAGAGTCATGCCTAGATATTTTGCCGTATTTGCATAGGGAATTTGCTGGGAGTTCAGTTCTACTGGTATCCAGTTGACCTTCTTGTTGGTAAAGTTTACGTGAACAGATTTTGTTTCATTAAGTTTTATTCGCCATCTCTTGGTCCAGGTACTGACAATATTAGTAGCTCTTTGCAATTTGCTTGTAGATTCTTCTATGCAATTAGCAACTGCTAAGATGGCCGTATCATCCGCAAACGTCGCTATGTTAGTATCCTCTATCGTTGGCAGGTCCGCGGTGTATAGAACATATAATGTTGGTCCCAGAACGCTACCTTGTGGTACCCTTGCTGATATTTTCTTTATTTCTGAGTATTCGCCATCTAATTTAACTCGAAAGTGTCGGTTAGATATGTAAGATTTTAGAATTTCATAAAACTGCTTTGGTAAGTCTCTTTGTAATTTATATTCCAAACCTTTATGCCATACTCTGTCAAAGGCCTGTGCTACATCCAAGAAGACGCTTGAACATACTTTCTTTTTTTCAAGTACGTCTTCAATTATGTTTGTAATTCGGTGTACTTGTTCTATTGTTGAATGATTTTCTCTGAAGCCAAATTGATGTGGAGGAACAAGATTTCTTTCTGCTATTATTGGTTTTAGTCTCTTTAGGAGTAGTTTCTCGAATAATTTTGAAATTATTGGGAGTAAGGAAATCGGCCTATACGAATTTTTGTCATTAAGTGGTTTGTTTGGTTTAGGTATCATAATTACTTCTGCTACTTTCCATTGACTTGGAACGTGTTTAAGTCTGAACACTGCATTAATTATTTGGAGTAGTTTACGCAGACCTTTTTCAGGAAGAGCTTTTACTATTTGTCCTGTAATTAAGTCATATCCTGGAGATTTCTTTGTGTTTAGGTTGAGATTGATTTCCTCTTTTAATTCTTGTAGTGTGACAGGAGATATATTGCAGTTATCCATTTTATATACTGGTGGTATGTTTTCCTCTGCAGTTTGTCTAGGTAGTGGCTGAAACGTGTTCTCGAGGTGGGTTGCAAACAACGAAGCTTTTTGCTTTGCACTTATAGCCCATGTACCATCTTCATTTTTTACTGGTGGAATTTGTAGTTTAGGTCGTTTTAAACTTTTTGTCGCTTTCCAAAGGGAGTACTCGGTATCTTTTTCCCCAGTAAGGCCACTCAAGTATTTATTAATGGATTCGTTTTTGATTTCTTTAATTAGCAACTTTAGTTTATTGGATAAAAAATTAAGAGTTGTTTTATATTCTGGCGCTCGACTTCTTTGCCAGGCCTTTCTTGCTTGTCGTTTTGCTGCAACCAGTTCCCTAACTTCTAGAGGATAAGTAGCATTTCGGCGCATTTCCTTTGAACTTGAGGGGGTACTACTCCACGCCGCTTCTTGTATACTGTTGTTGAGTTGTTCTAGTTCTTCTTCTAGCTCTATCGGGTTTTTAATTGGCACCTGAAGATCAATATTATCCTCAATAAGTTTCTGGAATTTCTCCCAGCAGGTTTTTTTGTTCGTTAGCGAGGGTGGACTAGTTTTTTTAATAATCGTTGCACTGATTGTCATAATAACAGGCGTATGATCCGACATAATCGCCTCGCTGCTTTCTAGGTATATGTAGTTTTCGTCTATACCTTTGGTGATAAAGAAGTCAATGATATCGGGTATTTTATTTCTATCCGTAGGCCAATAAGTTGGTTGATCTCCAGAATGAAAATTGCAATTGCATAGTCTTCCTGCTGCAAACAGCTCTCTTCCTTTTTTAGAGGTTACTCTTGATCCCCAGTAGGTGTTTTTTGCATTAAAATCACCTCCGATTATGAAACTTGATCCAAGTGATTTAAATAACGTGCAATAGTCTTGTTTAATTAAATTATATCTTGGGGGGCAATATATTGACGATACACTATATTCTTTGTTGTTATTTATAAATACTTTTAAGGTGACTACTTGCATAAATTCCTCTTCAATTTTAAGATCTATAAAGTGTTTGATGTTTTCTTTTATAACCACCGACGATCCTCCCCTTGCCCTTCCTGCTGGATGAATGGCGTGGTAGCAATTGTATCCATATATTTTAAGATATGAAGTTGAAGTAAAATGGGTTTCCGATACTAGGCATATATCTATTTTTTCAGTATTTAGGAAAATTTCTAATTCTGGAATATGTTGCATTAGCCCATTTGCATTCCAGGTTACTATTCTTAATGTTTTATTTGTTGTTGTTTGCATCATTTTAATAGAGCATGGATTTCATTTCATTTAGAGAGTCTTGCTTATCTAACCTGTTGCTTAGAGCTTGAAGGCATTTCTCTTGTTTAGCTAGACGAATGTTAAGAGCTTCCATGCTTCTTAGTATCTTTTGGAGCACTGCTGTACCTTCAGTAGTGTGCTCCGAAATAATTGGTTTTGTCATGACTACTTGCGAGTACAGTTTTGGTTTTGGTTCTCCCGTTTTACTAGCATGAGGTTTAGGTTCCTCTTTGGTGGAAGCTTGATAATTTTTTACCGATACTCCTGGACTTTGTTTTCGCGTTTTATTTCTTATTCGTTGTAGCTCCTTAGCTATTTCACATCCCCGGTAGTTTGCGGGATGTGACTTATTGCAATTGACACATTTTGCAGCAATATTTTTACTAACCGGGCATACCTGGGCATGATGCTTTTCGACACATTTCACGCATCTAATCTCTCTTTGGCAATATTTCTGCGTATGATTAAAACCTTGACATTTTTTGTACTGCGGTATTAATTAGTTATTCTTTTTCAATGGCTCTATTTTAACTCTCATGCTAAGTATTGCCTTGATATTATACACATCTTCCACTTTTTGTTTGTTATTAAAAGTGAGCATAAATAGTGGAAGCCCTCTTTTGTTAACTTGAACTCCTTGTTCAGTTTCGATTTTTTCTTTCTTAATTATGTTTACGGCATTTTCTATTTGATAACCCTTTTGCTTGAAATCCTCAATAATTTCCTCTTCTGCACAGGTTGGGTGAAGACCTCTAGCCATAACTTTAATTGGGCGATCATTCTTATCCTCATAGGTAAACCACTGATGCCCCTCGGAATTTAGCTTTGTAGCCAAAGCTCTATAAGTTTCAGAGTCTACAACATTAATTTTCCAGACGCCGTTGTTTAGAGATACGAGTTTGTACTCGGCTATCGTAATCGATTTCATAATCGATTGTATAGTGGAGAAATTTGATATCTCGACGACATTTATCGGTGGAGGTGTTTTTTCTTTCGGTTTAGCTGGTTGTTGTTCTAGAGCTAGTTGTTTCTTGATGATTAACTGATTTCTGGCAACCTGTTTTGAAGTTGATGGTAAAGTCTCCGCCATTTCTGGTGAGTGTTGCGCTTTCCTTTTCTTACTTGGTCTTTTATTCCGGTTCAACATCCAATTTGTTTCTCTTTCTAATTCTTCTTCATCCGTATGGAATGAATTAATGCCATCATCGACTGTTGGGCTAGGTGTCGTCCCAAGTTCTGCACGTGTTTCAACTGCTTTTTTGAGTTCTTCATTTTCTTTCTTTAAAATTGTAAATTCTTCTTTCAATTTAGCGGTAAATTCTTTTATTTCTCTTAGTTGTTCACGGAGTTCGGCATTTTCCTTCTCGTACTGAAATATATTTCCAGTTGAAGATCTTGGTGATCTTGATAATTTGGAACTTCGTCCAAATGGGTTAAACAATGATTGGCCCACCCCAGAATCTGTTGGGCCTGCCTCCGAAGAGTGTGGATTTGGCAGCATATCTGCTGCTGTACCACCTGGGGTATTACATTCCGTATTTGTTGTATTCATTGTTTGTTTTAGCCAATTTATTCCACTGGCATTTGGTCCCCGGTAGCACTTTGCTACTGTCGAAGCAGCACCCGCCCCCCGCGACGAGGACGCGGCTACCTTGGTGTTACCTAGGTGTACACAGAGACAGCCGAAGCCCTCTGAGTACCCTAGGCTGAGGGGCAAAAAAAACAAATTATGAGAGGAACTCCCATAACAGAAGTTCATCTGGCATATATCATTCCAGTGGTTATTGAACATGCCACATCATGGAGTATGAAAATAAACATGCCACAAAGAACTGAAAAAATCTAAGGGTACAATCGACGTGGGAGGAATAATCGTTTATTTTTGGACCTGGAAGTGTATACCAGTACTACATCAGGTTTGCTTTTGCAACCGACAGTTATTTGAATACACTTTTTCATGGATGTCATATAGAAACATCATTTCTATCGGACGAACTGAACTTCACTCTAATTTGTTGAGAAATAGTTGAGTTCCGGTAAAATAAGTTGCTTTGCAAAACCACATTGGTAACTCATATTGAAATCCCATTGTCAAAATGCAAGCCAAATTGTGAGCCCATTTTCATAATTAAAACCGAGATGTAATTGAATGAGTTGAGAAACGGTTTATTGAAATTAAATCACGGTAGGAAGTTATATGAGAATTGGGATAGTACTGAATTTGCCATTTTCCTGTATTAAGTGGAAATCACATTGAAATCCTATTGTTATTGTACAAATTGAGTTGTATCCTGATCTATTTAGAAATGGTTGAGTTCCGTTCAAATTTTTTATTTTGCATAACGGGCGAGGCTGTTCCTTACAAATTCGATATGTTGTAGAAAAAAATCCATAACTAACGTAACTAACCGTTTTCCAGTTTCCTGTTTCCGGAATATAAAAATCAATTAATTTGCAAAACCAGAAAGTAATTAGATACAACACAACAACAACAAAACTTGGGAATGTGAAAATAAAATCTTGCCTTCAATGTCATACCTTCAAGCACCAATGGGTAGATCAAATCGATTCGGACTTGCAGACAATTCCATCACCAGAATACAAATAGAATAAATCCCGAACTACTTACCTTGATAAATACAGCATTGATTCGGTATTATTAGATGTAAACGATGATAGACCGATGCTAAAGTGGTTGTTTCAAGAAGCTATATGCGTGGTCTTTTAGATAGTGGTGTCAACTGAAGCGTTTTGGACTCAGGCTATCAAGCTTTCTTAAAATTCTCCAAAATTGAAAGTTTCATCAGTTATCGTCTTATGTAATGACAGCTAATGGCCAAAAAATACCATCCTAGAAGATCTTAATATTCCAATTACACATGAAACGCTCAATGTCCGTTTACACGTGGCTCCGGAAGTATAACAAGTCTAGTTCTAGTCATGATAAATGAATTATCTCATGCCACTGTAAATTTAGTTGAAACTAACCAACAGAACCTCTCCGCCAACAATCTGCAAGATTTAAATCACATAATCTCTGTATTTCCATCATCCGACTTACTTGGTTTAGCGAAAACCACGCTGACTACTCATTCTATAGACGTCGGTACAGCCCCACCAGTCAAACAACGGAATTTCACTGTTTCACCAGCCATTCAAGCTGAAATAAACTAGGAGTGGAACTGCATGATCTTGTTTGGGGTAATAGTAGTTAGTGTTCTCCCGTCACATTAAATAGAAAACCTAATGGACAAGTCAGACTCTGTTTGGATGCGCTTAAATTGAACGCACGTACGGTAAAAGTCGTCTATCTAATCCATTAATAGATGGTTCATTGGGGAGTCTAAAGACAAAACCAGATTCATTTCTAGCCTTGGTCTAATAGATGCCTTTTGGAAATTTTGGATTAAACCTCGAGACAATACATTGCTTTACACTTTAGAGTAAACCTTCATATCAATTTCGCATCATGCCATTTGATTTATGTAATGCGCCGCAGCGAATGTATAGACTCATGCACAAAGTTATACCTTGTTTGCAGGATAGAGTATTCGTCTATTCAAACGATGATGAGTTACTAAATTACTACGGGATGCTAATCTTACTAAAATCCAAAAGCAAATTTGTACTAAAAAAAATCAAATATCTTGTTTATATGGTTGAAAAGGTCGGAGGTGAGGTGTTTTTGGTTTTGTTTAAAACATAAACCTCCCTTTCCGTCTAGGCTACTATTGTTGGGTTTACAATCAGGATTGATTACAAAATCATTTTTCATAACGTCATCTCATAACGAGATCAGTCCAACATTTCTATGTTACGAAGAATTTGAAATAAGTTGTAATATTCGGTCAAAACTAGAACTGTATAAATCCAAAAATGCTGGTGGCCCCTCAAGCGATTTATATCGTAGTTGCAAAGGTGAGGAAGAAAAAACACTGTGTTCCATTTGGTTTACATATGTTCCCGACTAGTGCTAAGCATAATGAAAGTCCCATATGTAAAGGGCCAGAACCTCTGCACCTCTGAACGTTACGTCTGGTTTCACTGAATAAAAGAAAAAATAGGAACTATGTGGTATGACTATGGAATGGAAAATCGGGAAACACACGTTCAAATTCTAATATGCTTCAAAAAATTATTAAAAGTCGACCAAAATGAATGCTGTGAATGAAAAATATGAAAATGCATCCTTGCAACCTCGGAAAATGTACATTTGTTTTCCGTTGTGCTTGTATAACATTTTCATTTGCTCTAAATTTTAGTATATAAGACGGACATTTTAGTTTTAAGATATAGTCATAAACAGTTATTATGGAAAGTCATAAGCCGTAATTTTAAGTAATATGTAATTAATAATTAAGAATGAAAAATTATTTTAAGTGTTTAAATTTAAGTTGTGTTGTGTATAATAATTGTGAACCATCAATCTAATAACTAATAAAAGTGTTAATAAAATGTAATAAGCAACAGTGAAGATGAAATTTAAAATACCCAATTCCCAAACCGCTCTGCACAACATTGGCGCTGTAGACAAGTTGCTGCGGGTGAAAACTTATACGATTTATTAGATGCTGGGGGCAAAAACAGATCCTGCGGGCAAACAAACGTATGATCAAAACAAAAACTACCTCTAAATCGTCATTGAGGGCAAATCATAACCATATAGCAAAATAAAACAAATGGAGATCTAGAAAGTCATCATTATCAACTCTTCAACAGTAGAAAATATTAAAATCCACAATACATTACTTGATTTTAAAATCTGATCAGCGACACTATTTGAAAACAACAGATCAATGACATCGACTTCAACCTAAAATAATAAAATGGAATCAGCATACACTGAAAAAAATAATTCAATAAACTCAGTTTATTAAATAAATCAGAAGAATAATTCGTTGAACCAATGAATTTATTTATTGGTTATATAAAAATTCCAATAAACGCGATTATAAGTTGATAACCAGCTTGTTGAACCAATTAATTGGTGTTAATACACTGATTTTCATCATTTTGTTGTAATTTAGGGAAATTAATGAAAGTTTTCAACGATTTGTAACCTCAGTTATTAAAAATAATACAACAAACAGCTATGCTGTAATAAAATATCTATAAAGAAATTTATAAATTAAATGTACAGAATTTATTTGTTTGAATCAATAAATTTGCTTTATTGAGGCAACGAATTGAACAATGAACCATCGAATGATCATTATACAATCAAGTATATGAATTGTCAACAGCATTAGGCAATAACTCATTTTAGTAACGATTAGGTGAAAAATGTTTAGCACCTTGGAATAAATACTTTTTCATACGACACCATGCGCATACGACACCATGTCCATGTTTTCAGAAAATGAACTGTCCATATAGTGTTTGATTATGTTTAATTCTCTTTCTAATGGAATATAACAGTATATGTAATCCTTAAAGTCCTCACGGTTCACACGTTTGAAATAACACCATGTGCAGGTTCCGTTAGAGACAAAAGACACTATCTCGTATTTCTCAGAGGTACAGATATACCTCACATAATTGTGTTATCATAATTGTATTATCACGTATATACGTGATTGCATTTTTAGAAGAGTTAGGTTATAGTTTTCTCTTATGAATCCGTCTGTAGAGTTACTAACTTCAAAACCCAATTTTACTATGGGGTTACACTATTATCTTTAGAAAAAATTAGATTTCCTGAAAAAGTTTTTGACTTATCGTGCCATTGCTTGCGGTGTGAACTAACATCGTCGTAACGTGATCTTTTTGGGCTTGTGCGATTAATTGTGTGATCATAAACATGCAGTTTAAGAGGATCATAAGAAATTTAGGAACAAACTATAACCAATAGCGTGGAAAATTCGATTCTGTTAAGCAAACAGTGAAACCCACAATTTATACTTTCCTTATTTTCTATTTCGATGACAATACGGTTTTCAGTTGTTGTGATCGCAGGACAACCATAAAGCATTTATGTACCTCTAGAAACCATTTCTATGCTAAAATATGAATATAGAAAACGTCTGATACATTAAATTCCCTTAGATTGTTAAACATTAACATCATGTTAAAACTGTTGTCGAACAAAAATGGTACATATATAATGAAAAGTTTCAGACGGTTAAAATGCAAAATAATGAATGCCTTAAATGCGCGTAAACATGCATTACAAGCTTGTTTTGTATTAATTTTTTATAACGTCACAACATTTTCATGTATTCTAGAAACAATTTCGTTCAATCACCGAATTATTGATTCAAAAACAAAAATTACAAAAAACATCAAAAATTACAAACTAAATAAATTTTTGAATTCCGTTAATTAAAAAATTATTGGAATATTAACATTTTAATAGTTTTATTAACTAATTCATAAATTTAATAAATAACTTAAAGAAAATAATGTAATATTATTAGTTTATAAACATTTTCATTACGGATATAAAATTATTTATTTAGTTAACGAACATTTACATACACAAACATAAAAATCATGCTGTATCGTGTTGAAGAAAAGGAAGAGTTTAGTTGAGTGTTGATCGTAAAAGCTAAAGGGTGCCGTGTGTTATTAGTAGTGTGAAAAAAATTTGTGAAATTGAAAATTGTGTTGTGTTATACAGTGTTCCAGTGTATGATCGAAGGTGATAATTAATTGTTATTATTTTTAATAAAACGATACCTATGCCTCAACCAGCGCACACTTACGAGCTTAAGTTACCCGCTGTTTATACCATTTCGGTAAGTGCTACAATCACCACAATTGTATAGGCGTCTCGTCACAAATAAAAAACTTACATCTAAAATTTTGGTGGTCGTACCGCTCTCCGAAGAGGTCCAAACGAAACACAATTTAAGCTCGCTGGTTTAGGCTTTAGCGTGGTTCGAAAATTGTAGAAAAACAACTAGAAATTTTCTAACCACGCTAATGCTCATATATATATATATAGATATATATATATATATATAAATATATGTATATATATATATATATATATATATATATATATATATATATATACATATATATATATATATATATATATATATATATATATATATATATATATATATATATATATATATATATATATATATATATATAAATATGTATATAT
Source organism: Nephrotoma guestfalica (assembly GCA_963691935.1). Taxonomy (NCBI): domain Eukaryota; kingdom Metazoa; phylum Arthropoda; class Insecta; order Diptera; family Tipulidae; genus Nephrotoma; species Nephrotoma guestfalica. Next base: position 228,023,756 of record OY829914.1, read on the forward strand.
ATATATATATATATATATATATATATATATATATATATATATACATATATATATATATAAATATATAAATATATATATATATATATATATATATATATATATATATATATATATATATATATATATATATATATATATATAAAAATAGAATACAATAGAAAAACAGATACAGAATAAAATGGGGAATTCCCTTTATATAAAATTTAAGCACTCAAATAAAAATTTTAACGACACAATTCTGCAATGACGAACATTCAAGGACGACGGAAGGAATACGCAATACGTATTATATATATAATATATAAATTATATAAATAAATATATATAAATTCTAGAAAAATCCACACATATTTATATATACATATGTATATATATGGTAAGTCGAATTTTACAATTATTTTATAAACAATTTATATATATATATATATATATATATATATATATATATATATATATATATATATATATATATATATATATATATCATGTTATTCAGACTGCGTTTATACTTGCGGAAATTAGTCACTAATCACTCGGTCCCGCAGTGAGTAGCTAGAAGTACTTGCGAGTAGTTTGCTATCGCCAACGGATCTCTACAATTATATATCATATACGAATGAGGAGTTGAAATCTTTGCTGGATGCGTGGAGCATGGGACATGTGTACAATGAGTTTTTAGGTAACTACACAAACCTATTTAAAATTAACGTTGCTTTATTAAACTTTTTTATTCATTTTCAGCCGATAATATCCGTTTTTGACCCAGATGTTGTAGGAGAACAACCTTGAGGAGTGGGGGAGCGTATTGAATTATCAATAGTTGAAAATATTGGTTTACTTCGATGGATATATAGTTCAGCAAATACCATCGGCTCAGAGATCACCATCATCGTCAACAAGATATTTGCCATCTATCCTAGACCATCTGGTCTCCAGGTCCTTCAGTATCCAGCTCAACAATTGTTTTATAGCATGTTAGTGCCAAAGATTCAAAACACAAGAATATTAACGTGTTGTTGAACGAAATAAATTAGTTCATAGTTTCAATATTTTTAAAATTTATATATTTATTTATTATTATTTATTTATATGAAATATTATCTTTTATTTATTTTAAAATAATTTATTTTCTAAGTTTGTATTGAAATATGTATAATCTAATATTTTTTTCTTTTAATAAGTAAAGTTTACGAATTTAATAAATCAAATTTTTCTTAAAAACATGTTTGACCAAAATAAAGTGTTTTAATTTTCAAGACCTTCCCACGTCCTAGAAGCAAGTATTTCTATGTATATATTTATATAACTATTATATATAATTATATATATATATATATATATATATATATATATATATATATATATATATATATATATATATATATATATATATATATATATATATATATATATATATATATATATATATATATATATATATATATATATATATATATATATATATATATATATATATATATATATATATATATATATATATATATATATATATATATATATATATATATATATATATATATATATATATATATATATATATTCAATAAATAAAATGATTTATATTATGACAAGTTTAATCAATTTAATTAACTGATTCGTTGTGACAATGTAAAATTTTCTTTAGAAATTATCATTCTTTAACTAATTTTCATAATGATTAAACTTTTTTAGTAAAATCAACGTATAAATTAATAAACAACTCACTGCGTTGGCTTATACATTTGTACATTGATTCAATAAAAAGATTTAAGAATGTGAAAATTTGTTACAGAATGATAATTTCAGTTCATTAAATTGATAAAATTATTCATAGTATCAATAATATTGTTCCATACAAATTAGTAAACAAATTGTTGGTTTTTAATAATTTTTGTTCGTTGATTAGATAAAATATTTACTAATCTATAAAAATATTATAAATTGATAATTTGGTTTAATATAATTAATTAATGCGTTCGTTATTATTTTTTGTAACATTTTTATAAACAATTAATTAAATCAATAAATATTTTGTTATTCAATAAATGAAATTATAAACTAATAACTTTGAGTTTATATTACCAATAACGAAAGTTTACGGATCCAAACCGTAAATAAATTCATTGTCACAATCATTTTTTTTATTGTATATGCGTATGTTTTTTTTTCAGTGTAACGTGTATTCTTATCGGAACCGAACTTCGACACACCACAATCTTACAAAATGAACCAGCTGCAAGTAATAAAGTGCATCGCTCTTATTCCAGAATTCAGTGGGGCTGACACAAAAGATAGACCAATTGAACTCAACCGTTTTTTAAACATTGCAGACAGTATTTATGAAACACTCAATATTGAAAAGCAATTTTTCGACAAAATAATAAAACTCCGATTAACAGAAGAAGCATTCACTCGAATTTATCACAGAGAGGTAAACGACTATCCAACTTTGCGAAAAACGCTTATGAATTATTTACCAACATATTCTGTAACAGAACTGGAACGGAAGTTTTTGGAAACGAAAGAATATTATGGCAAGACAACCAGAAATTATGGATACAGGCTTTATGATGCACTTGACCAATATAAGGTCAGCTTTAAAAACAAATACGGACAAATTGTCAACATTTACAACAAACATTTAGAATTACAAGCCGTGCAAACTTTCAAACGAGAACTATACAACATCATAATCAAAAATAAAATATTAACCAGCAAAGCCGAAATTATAAACGAAACAGAAGAAACCGAGCGTATGCTCAACTCGATAATATGCATACCAACAACACAGCTAAATGAATCATCAACACTCGCCCTACCAACGATCGAAAGTCAACAATTATATCCAAGATCATACCAAATCAGATGTGCCTACTGTCGAAAATTTAATCATACTTGGGACACTTGTCATACTAGAATAAACACAGAGAGAAAAAAGCAAATATATCACCCATCGCCGAGTACCTGGAGTCATTTTAGCAGTTCTGCTATACCAAAGCAACGAATAAGTTACTACGAAACGCCAAATTTTAACCAACATCAATACTCAAACTTACAATTAAACAAATTTCAAACAAACGTCAACAGTTACTTTACAACGAATCGAATTTCCTAAAACATTCCTAAAACTAAAACCTTTGATAGGATTAGTAAATCATAGTCAATCAAATTATTGAAAATAAACATCAATAATAATAGAAGCATGACAACAGAAAAATGTCAGTTCCAAAAATCTAAATAAATAAAACTTTACAAACAAAAAATTTTAACATAAAAATTTAATTTCGGTTCTATGTATGGTTTTCCTCGTCATATTTATCCCCGATGTCCCCAATAGAACTTCCTCATACTTTCACTAAGGATTAACTAAACCTAGCTCTTCCTAAAAATATTAGCCACATGGATAACCCGCGTGCTGGAATAAAATTTATGGAATCGAAGTATTGATCGCGCTCCTATGAATAAATAAACGTTCTTTGTATGGTTTTCCTCGTCATATTTATCCGCGATATCCCCAATATAATATTTTCATAATTTTGCTAAGGATTAAATGGATTAAGATTTTTCTAAAAGTGTTAGCCAAACGCACCCGTGCTGGAATAAAATTTATGGAATCGAAGTATTGATCGTGCTTTAGTGAATAAATTAACGTTCAATGTTTTGTTTTACTCATGATATATTACCTCGCCGTTGCACCCAAAACAATATTGGAATATAATTTTGACTATACTCAAATTGGAGCGCTGCAAGTAATAATAACTAACGCAACAAGGATTTAATTAACAATTAAGTATTACGCAAACCATTGCAATATGGTAAACCCTCCACACTTTTTTCATTAAAAGCGTGTAAGTCGCAAAATATGTTTATAAAAGGGAACCACGCACCACTGAGAAATCCGTCAAGAAATTTTTCCAAAAATTAGGACTCATTGTACTCACTTCACTCGAAAAAACCTCTCCAATTTTCAATTAAAATATTTCTGGCGGAAACAAATTACGATGCACTTTGACCAATTTTTTGCCAGAAAATCGTTCGAGTGGTTTTCAAAACTAAAATACAGAACATAAAAACAGTAATTGTATTTGTTGTTCATATTAATGTCTTAGATATAAATTAAATTAATAAGATAGATTATAAAGAAAAAGAAATCGCGTTGATAATGTTTTAGCGATCAACATTGAATCAATTATTTGATCGTGCAGTTTAAGAAAAAAATTCACTTTACTATTTACGAGTAGGCTTGTGAAGTATTTCCTAAACTTTTCCTAATTTTTTGTTTTTGTTTTTAGGATAGATTTAGGAAAAAATTCACGCGCATAAGTACGAGCCAGAAAGACACACATACAAATCCAAAGAAACCCAAATTGTTATTCCAGAAACATGTTATAGGTTTTCAATCAGCAAAAAAAATCAATATTGACACACAAATCAACCATCAATCCTGGTAATTAAGAAACTGAACGAAGATACTCATCAAATAAACGGAAACACCCAGTTCCAACCATTTTACAACATAAACACAAATTATCATTCTTCAAACTAATGTATCTCAAATCAAATCATCTCAACATTACAGTGACAACGAGGATCAAAATTTACAATCGAGAACTAAATCATTGAAAACCAACAGTTTGAAACAAACACAAATCCATATCAACGACACAAATTGATTAAATTCGGAAGATCATTCATCATATACAGTTAAGAAGCCAACGAATCCATTTATTCATCATTCAACGAAACCAAACCAAATCGTTCAATCGTTCAATCTTCATCGAGCCAAGACGCTCGTAATCTAATTCATAACATACAAATAAATCAATCATTAAATCAATTAAGAAACAATCAATCAAGCCAAGACGCCAGCCCATCGTATTTAGTTTATAAGCAAACGAGCCAAGACCCTCAAAATCAAATCAACCAACTATCAAACTAATCATCAAACAATCAATCAGGCCCAGACGCCACTTAGTTTATAAGCAAGCGAGCCCAGACGCTCATAACACAACTAACCAATCATTAAATCAATTATCTTACAATCAACCAGGCCCAGAGACCACTTGAACATATTTAGTTCATAAATACACGAGCCCAGACGCTCATGATATAATTACCAACCAAATATCAAATCTACCACACAGCAATCATCCAAAAAAAGAAACCTTTTCAACATATATAGATAATAAGCCAACAAGCCCAGACGCTCAAATTACAAGCAATCAATCATCAAATAAACCATATAACAAGTATTCAAACCCAGAAATTTTTCCAATATACTTTAATAATAAGATAATGTACCCAAACGCTCAAAACATAACAAATCAATCATTAAACGATTCACAAAACTCATATCCAAATCCCAATACCTTTTCAACATGTTTAGTTGAAAACCACAGAGGACAAGATACTTATTCGAAAATAGATACCTCTTCAACAAATCAAATTCATAACCAAGTAAACCCAAACGACGAAAGCGGACCTCATAATAAACAAATCAAAGACCAACCACATCAAATGAATAATCTCACAAACCCAGACACCCTATCAACAAACTTAGCAAGTAAACCTAACGGCCCAAACACACATATCCTAATTTAGAATATCAAACATTTATCAAATCAATCATAAACAAATCTTTTGAGCCGAAACTTTTATAACACAAAAATTAATCTGCTGTCAAATCCAATAAACAATCATACGAGTCAAGGCGACCCATCACTAGATTTAGTTAACAGTCCAATAAAAATAAGTACATACACTCATGGTAATGGTAAACGTTAAGAAAATTAAAAATTTTTACTGCAATAGCATAAAGAACCCTTGCGCCCAAAGGAGAGTGACAAGAAGAGGAACAGGATAGATAAAAATATCACACAATTCATTACAATTTGCCATAAAATAAAATTATATTAGCTACTAGCATATTCAATAAAACATTGTTCTCTTCCAAATGACGGTATGCATAGACTAACTAATTTATTTAATTAATTTAAAGTAAAAAAAAATAATAATAATTAGGCATATTAAATTGGATTTAAGATCCTTTCGTATAGAAAAAACCAATTTTTGAAAAATTTAAATTTAATAATATTTAAAACTACTAAATTTCTGCATATCATACAAAATATTTTTTAACACAATTCAAATCAAAATAATACATTGAAACCTCAAACCTTTAACAATTACAAAATGTAACACTTCAAGTAGCAATGTTAATGTACCTAAACAAAAACAACAATATTTAAAAAAAAATTATATGTATGTAAATTATAAGTAATCTAGATTAAAACAGAACTAAAATATTAGAAGACATTCAAACAATCCATGAGAACATTTAAATGAAGCATATTCCATAAAGCAAAATCTTCCAGTGGCACTATTCTGGTAATTCCCCGGGAATGGAGAACTGGGGAAAGATTTTATATGTAATTTTTATTTAAACATTTTGTTTCTGGCTTGTTGAGGTCAAAAGTGTTAATTTTTTTGAAAACAAAATTAAATGGGGAATAATTTGTCCTGCCAATTTAGATATCGAAAAGTTATTCCCAATTTATAAATATTTACATCAAACTTTTCTTCTCAGCAGGCCGGAAAAATAATATTTGAACAGGAATTAAATATAAATTGTTTCCCCAGTTTCCTATTCCCGGGGAATAATTTTATTTATTTATAACTGATGCCTACAGTGACTACAATCGGCACAACAAAACAATTGGTACAAAAAAAAGAAATAATGAGCTCGACTACAAAAGATCATATAAAGCTTTCTTGAATGAATTTCTCGACAAGTGATAATCGAAAGCTCCGTAGATCTTGTTGAACACCCGCGATACCCTCGGAATTGGATCAGAAAGACCGTAGTTCGTTACCGCTAGGTTGATGAATAGAGCGTACAAATTGATGCGTGCTAGTAACTCGATACAATCGACACGGGAATTGATGATATTACGCACAAATAGCGCGGAAGCTACATCTTGGCGATTGTCTGCAGTTTCAAAAGATTACATCGATTCTGATATGGCGGAAGAACGTAGTCCACAGCAAGCATGGATGGTAAACGTTGTAGCGCGAACAAAATAAACTGTTTCTGGATACTCTCAATTCTCTCAGAATGACAGTGGTAGGAGGGCGACCAAACAGGAAATGCATACTCCAAAATGGACCGAACAAAGCATACGTATAATGATGTCAAAGTTAACAGGTCACGAAAGTTCTTGCAGTTTCGATTAATGAAACCAGGCATAATGTACGACTTTGAAATTATGGCGTTAACATGTCTGGTAAATGTAGCATCAGATTCAAATATCACACCAAGATCCGAAATGAACTCAACCCGATCAATATGGTTTCGTTGGTATTGATAAAAAACTGGCAAGCGGATACGGAAGAAAAAAATGATTTTTGCATTTACTCACGTTTAAAGTCAGTAAGTTGTTAACTGGCCAGCTGCAAACGCGGTTTAAGTCGTCTTGTAACATTTGGCAGTCTAACACGCTAGAGACCCCGGCAAAAATCTTTATGTCATCTGCGAAGAGGACGCAATTGGCAAACTTAAAACATTGTACAACGTCGTTAATAAATAATGAAAATAACAATGGGACAATATGGCTACCTTGAGGCACGCCGGAAGGCGCCCGAAATAATGGGGAGAAAGGATCCAGAATCCTAACAAATTGCCAACGATCTGAGAGATAAGAACGCAACCAGTCGATGAAAATGAAATCACGGTCGAGACTCTCCAACTTGCTAATAAGAATGGAGTGATCAACCACATCGAAAGCCTTTGCAGACAAGTCTGTGTAGACAACGTCAAGCTGCTGCTTGTAGTTTAGGCTGTCAAATAGGTGACCACAAAATGAGGACAAGTTAGACACGGTAGACCTACCGGGATAAAATCCATGCTGAAAAGGAGAAATAAGTCTCTTGGTATGGAAGTGCAATACTCTGTGAACCATGGACTCAAACAGTTTGGGTAAAACAGAGAGAATGGCGATCCCACGATAACTACTTACCTCACTTCTATTACTCGCCTTAAAAATTGGATAAACGCATGATATTTTCCAAGGATCTGGAAAAATGCCACGACGAAGGCTTTAGTTAAACAAGAAGGTAACTGCAGGGGCCAGACTTACGGCACAACGTTTGAATAGGATCGGGGGAAGACCGTCATAGCCCGCTCCCTTACTAATGTCGAGAAGGAGCAGTTGAACTAGAACCTCCTATTCGGTAAGTTTGAAATGATCGATTACAATGGAGGTGGAAGTAGTAGGAGACCCGGTGTCTGTCGACCAAAGTGGCTTATAAACCGATGCAAAGAATTTGGCAAACAATTTGCAAATGTCGGATGGCTGACTAGCGGTGGAGTTCTGGTAAGACATATTCGACGGAAAACCAGATACCTTTTTCTTGCTGTTGATGAAGTTCCAAATTTTTTTGGGATTGGATGTCAAAACTTGCTCGATTTTCACTACGTTGTTATTGAAAAGGAACCAATTAAGGGCCTTGAATTCATTGCGGGCATTAACGAAATCGGGATAATACTCTTCGCCATAAAGCCTGTAAAGGAAATGAAACTTGTTGCGTCGTTTCTCGAGCAGCATCAACTCGAGATTATACCATGGCTCCCGAAAGCCGGATTTATTATTGATAATCCGCGGAACGAGTCTCTTTATACCACTCTCGAGAAGCTCATTGCACCTGTGCAACGTATCCTTCAAATCCGCACCGCGCTGTAAAAAGTCCTAATCGGGAGTGCTGAGAAATTCATTCAAGGATGCGTAGTCGGCCATTCTAAAATTAAAGTGAAAATCGTTAGAAAAATAATTAGTTGTACATTTAGTATAAAAAATATTTATCGTAATTGGTGTGTGATAAATTCTGTCGCGTCCAGTGAAGTCCAAGCACGGAGCAACATCGGCATGCAAAACGTCGTTGGCAAATAGCAGGTCCAGGAATTGCCCTTGACTTTTGTTGAAGCGGTTAAGCTGCGTTGTGGATATGGACGCGAAGTAATCGATGATAGTCAATGCTTTTTCTTCGGATGAGGATGAAGAGAACACACCGTCGACATCGTTCCAAGATATACCGGGTAAGTTAAAGTCACCCACGATAATAATTTGATCACAAGTTCGAACTGAAGGTGTAACGGCTGAGTCGATGTAGTTGATAAACGTGTTGTAGACATCCCGGTCGGATCCGTACGGAATATAAACGGCGACGGCGACAATCGAGGTATTGGAAGATAGGCTGATGTGAACGGCTATGAGGGATGGCGATCACTTCATTGGAGACTGAATTCTTTACGGCAATTAAAACACCACCGCCTCTACAACTGAACGACATAGTCTGATGGAAAGTACTCTTCGGATAACATATTGGTCGTAAGCCAGGTCTCACTGATTATTATAACATCGAAATCATTGTCAAGTATGCCTAAGCGGAAATCCCTGGTTTTACCGCGGATACTGGAGGCATTGTGATAGTAGATAGAAGTGAAGGCGTTGGTGGTATTGGATGAAGCGGCGGTTGTTGATAAATTAAACTGGCTGGTTAACGCAGTAGTTACTTCGGCTGTTGAATCGTGGCCACATTCCGATTTTTTGATATGCGTGGATAATTTGTAATGTTTGTAATGTTGTCCTTCAAACCAATTTTAAATGATACGATTTAAAATTGGTTAGTGAGCTGTCCAGAACGCGGTCTTTGGGTAATAATAGCCGACAATTTACGTCACCTAGCAAACAATTTTGAAGTTTATCGCAACCATAGCTAACGATCTGATCGGTTGAGATGGATGGATCGATACGACTGATATATAAATATTTTTTGACAGGCACTGAGACAGTTTTAATAGAGTTGATGGGAGGCCCCGATCCTACAAAAGCTTGCGGCGACGTCGATACATCATGTATATTGGAGCTAGGCTTGACACTTTTGCATATGTTGTCGGGTTGGAATTATCATCAACGAGTTTGTTAGTCAATGCGTTGATTAATTTACGGTTTTCACCGTATCGGATTTCACCGGTCAGCGGCTTTGTCCACTATCACGTCAATTTTCCTCAAAATCTTGGACATGTTATTGTTTGTGATCAATGATATACAGCAGTTGCCAAAAAGTAAATGCGGTGTACTTTTTAATTGAGTTTATCACGGTCAAGTCCACTACAATCGTAACAAAATTGGCAATCGCAGAGATTACGTGAAACGATGTCCGTAAAAGTAGCGGGAAATTTTTTTTTGCACGAGTTGCAAGACATTGCAATTGAATGTCAGCAAAAAAACACAGCTTGACACTAACAATTAAGAATGAAAAATTATTTTAAGTGTTTAAATTTAAGTTGTGTTGTGTATAATAATTGTGAACCATCAATCTAATAACTAATAAAAGTGTTAATAAAATGTAATAAGCAACAGTGAAGATGAAGTTTAAAATACCCAATCCCCAAACCGCTCTGCACAACACCGTTTCCCCAATGTAAACAACCTTTCACACACGATATATCTTTGTGATGAATGAAATACGGGAACAGATTATCTATCCGATCTTGGGTAATCAGCAAACCTCTTAAAATACATCCACCTTTGAACTTTGTACAAAGCTGCAATATTACACAGCATTGTTGAAATTTATTTTGAATCAAACAACTTCCGTCGTCGTGAGTTATCTGGGACTAGAGATTTTATATAAATTAGGCTAGAAATTTTCTGCAGGAGTTTTAGACAAATTGTTATCCACTTTACCTTATTGCCGAGTTTCGTTGGCTAAGTCTTTCAACTAACGAAACACCAGGCAATAGACAAGAAGGAGGAGTAGAATAAAGATAAGAAATCAATTTTATGCTACACGCGTTGATGTTCAAAATATTTTGTGTGGCACGTCATTAGTATTCGGGAAACCACCAAAAAAAGGAAAACTAGTTGGTCTGCGGGAAATATCATTGGCACGAACACATTTAATATGAAATAGCCCATCAATTTAAATTTCAAGTACTTCAACATTATATTCGAATAATACCGAAAACAACAATAAAAGGGTGCCAATAATAGGGACACCAAATAATATATAAGTCCAATCCAAATATAGGTATACAAAACACACATCTGACTATTTACACTGATGATCCCTTGAATTATTTCACGAAAACAAAAAAAAAACTCGAAATTTACACGGCAACATCAGTGGTGATGTTGATGATGATTGATAATGAATTAAAAAAATTTAGATACCGATTCCGAATAGTAATAATACGTATTTAAAAGGGTTCCGAAATCCTCCTTTACGGTCGTGTACTCTCTGTACCTCGAATACATTTATTATCCATCTTCTTATAAATTAACATAACAATTGCAAGAATTTGAGATTTAATTTTTATTGTTGTTGTTTTTGTTGGAATTATCAAAATGTAATAAATAAATTTTTGCCTATTGTTCTCGTCAAGTGTGCTTAAAGCTTATGTATACCACTCTTCGTGTAAACTGTATGTATGTTTGTCGGGCTTCATGGTGCGAGACGCATCTACTTACCTATATAGGGATGGTTTAATATTTTGATGGGATTTTTATTTATCTTAAATTTTTTTTTTGTTTCGTATATTTTGATTGACATGAATTTATAATTTTTTAGTTAGCCCATGAAGAGAAAGGGTTTATTATGAGGCGATCCATACCTTTTGGGTTGGATAACCCAATTTTCTTAGTCACCAGGCAATGAACATGATACGAGTATATTGATATGAAACGGGAAGTAAAATAAAAATTTGAGATCCAAATCTGAATTCACTAAAATAATAGTTTTGATGTTAGAACAAAAACTATCCGGTAGTTTAATATTTTTAATATAATGTACGGTATCTGTACGTGTTGGCTATTATCCCACTTTCGTATTATGTTATATATTTATGTATGGATGCCGCTATATTTGATCGAGTTTAACAGATTGACACGAGACCCAGTTTGTCGTATTGTTATCATTTACTGTTACAATAATTATTTTTGTTTTAATTACGATCGAATTCATTGAACTTCAGTGCACGCTGTACACTTTTGCAATCCGTCATAGTTATTTGTAATGTCAATATTAACGAGTACGCCGTTACAAGTTCAACGTAATAGTTGTATCGGTTCAATGCATTTTGTTATATATTCAACGAAACGTAACCATACCGATTACTTTAAATTGTCAAGCTTAAAAGTTTGATGATAGATTCTAAAACAATAGAATGTAGAATTAAAATAGAAAATTGGAATGGTAAAGATGGCCCCAGTATAGTTTCTCGATTATTGGCCTTACCTCCTAATAGTAATTTGGACTCGATGGTTGCTCTTACTTATCAGCTCATAATGTAAAGAACCAATCCTGATGTGATTCGATTAATAACGCCAAGGTCCGATACAACACAAATTTCTGTTTCAAATTACGGGTGGACGGACCTTCAGTATGTGATTGTGGCGAGCTGCAGTTATCGAGGGAGGAGGGGGGTCACAGGTGGTGGATAGGGAACGGCCTATCGATAAGTAGGTTAGTGGTGAATGAAATCAGTCGCCCCAACCACAGCACTGCTAGGAGGAGGGTCTCAGGGAACTGGGGAGTGGTTAACCTGTGTTCACTAAATTCTGAGTGCCTATGATACAAAGTATGGAAGGGCGAACTGATGGCAGCATGAAACCATCGACTACTAACCACGGCAAAGTGAGGGTCGCGTCTCCCTGGGCACTCGAGTCCCTCTAAGTGGGGAACCCTATAAACGGGTCATCCCTAGAATGGAATGAGTCCCACTTGTTTGGGATATCCATATGAATGGCTGAATGGGCGGGTGAATGTTAGAGAGGAGGGGGCGCCGGTGGGCCGCGGTGCTCGGTGAGCCAATGGTCCGGATTAAAGTATCTTACGACTCGTGCTGATGAGTGACTAGGCTGCGGGCCCATTTAACAAAGTTGTGAAGGAAGTTCTTTGGAAACCAGGCTACCTCCAGTTGTATTTAGCCTTACCTGCGTATACGGATCTAAGCGCAAGATGGCTCCCTGCTCCTAAGATCGGAAAGAACAAAGAAGGAGAGTAACTCTAACCATAAAGGTGGGACTCCTTCATCAGTGGCAAGGGAAAGCGCCATCATATGGCATTGAAGCCAGGAGGAAGTGGGACCACCAAACAAAATAGTAGGGAGAGACGGTCGGCGTATAGAATTTTAGAGAGAATGGCTGCGACCCCTGAGGGGCAGCTTACAGTAGTACAGAAAGAATCTGTGGTATGGTCGAAAAAAACTATCGGCTGCGATAGCCCGGAAAGGGAGGGTCCTTGGATCTAAAAGACAGGTCCCAGAATGAGCTTGAAGTGGGCGGCAGCAAGCGAAGCAAGGTGCAAACGGACATGATGTCGCGTGCTTCTAAGGATCAAAAACATAAGCTATTCAGTTTGATCCTAAAGAGGCACGTGCTGGTGCTAGCCGTCATTGACAGAAGTCAGGAAGATGGGAGCATCACGGCGGTGAACTGGAAAGTGGTGTATAATGCCTAAGCTCCATATTTTTTAGGGTCCTGAGAGAAAATCCGGGATCCACTCCGTCCTATAGTGATGCGGGATGGTACCAGAGGCGTGTGAAGTTAATTGCGTGCTCGGACCAGTGATCGGTCGACCTCTATAAAAGGGCAGTGACCGAAGTAGGTGAGGTGTGACAGTCTGCAAAGGGGAAATCCCGAGCAGCCAGAGGATCTCTTTCAGATCATTCGAGCCAGTAATCCCGATCTTCCAACGTAAGATTGAAGGATTGTAAAGCAGGAGGAGGTTAAGGGGGTTTTAGATTGGCGGTCATGCTAATCAATAAAGAATCCCGGGCTTCCGTTGCAAAATCATAGGCAGTGATCAACTTCGGGTTCGGATCGATCACCCTTAAAGTATATAAGAAAGATGAGGTTGATACGGGCGCGGAAGGCCAGCCTGGGGACGACGGCGAATGGCACCAGCGGGGGACGGTCAAGTGGGCGGGGGATGCCCGGGGGAACGATGTTTCGGACACGGACAGTTTTGGGAGGAGAGGTAGTCTCCTTTCTCTTGAGTCTGGTGGAGACATCCCGTCGAACTCTCGACGAGAGGCGAATGGGGTCCGAAGCAATGAACCAGCTGCATCAAACGAAAGCTGCCTCGTTCTCATACTGACTAAGTCAGATGAGGGCTTGGTGATAATCTAAGAATTTTTGATTAACAATAAAGGATCTATGGCTTAAGGACGAAGGAGTATAAATTATTATACTCAAGTAACTCTGAGAAGATCAGATTGGGTATTTTAGTGAAAAATAATTTGAATATTTTTCTTCTTCCTCAATTTACTAGCGGGGATGTTACAGCGGTGAGTGTTGAGGTTGGCTGTGAAAAATTATGGCTAGCCTCATCCTATATGGATCGCAAAAAGGAGGTTCCGCCAGATAACCTGGGGGAACTGATCCAGAAGCAGGTCAAAGAAGGGTAAATGTTATACTTGGATGTGATGCAAACGCGCATCACACAATCTGGGGAAGCACAGACATTAACGAGAGGGGTGAGTTAATTTTTGACTACTTATTATTTCCAGGAATTATAGCCACTGGAGGTCCCTAGACTTCCGGCGAAACTAGAAGAATTGGATTGCATGGTTGATATTGTCACAAAGGCATGCAATCTTTCGTTTAATGCTGCGTGCTCTCTGATAAAGCCTAGGAGCAGGCAGAAACCGGAATGGTGGACCACGGAGTTGGAAACCTATCGGAATACGTGTAGGACAGCCTTTAATTCTGATTTCCCTCAGTCTTTTGCGACCTGGATGTGTGGTATTACCAAAAAACTCGACCATTAAACAAAAAACATTAGTATTCACGCAGAGTTCAATGTGGATGCGAGCCTGCGTAAATTCTGGGAGCTAGAAGAAATTCCGTTAGCCAGTAAACTCACACCAGTTCAGCAGTTATGCGAAGATCTATTCGAGACATCGCATATAAGGGCACCAGATGGAAGATTCATCGTAAGATTGCCGTTTTTAGCGAATTCGCCTAGTCTATGAAATTCACTCGAGCAAGCGTGATCCAAGCAGAAAACCAGGAATACAAGCGAGTTATGCACGAATATTTAAATTTAAGTCATATGAAGGACTGAAAAATTTTATCTTGACTGCACTGCGAAAACCACAACATCCACTTAATGACAAGCCACTAGTCGGACCGATTATTCAATCCGACCTTATTGATATAATCATGCGATTCAGGTTACATAAAATAGCATTCACCACTGATATCACACGAATGTATCGACGAATTGCACTGCCTCTGAAGCACTTTCAACTTCTAACAGCATCATTCGGAACAGCCTTAGCTCCATTTCACGCTACAAGAGCTGTTCATCAACTTGGATTAGAGAACAGTGCGAGTTTTGCCAAGGTATCAAACGTCCTGATGAATGATCTGTACGTAGACGATCTCCTGACTGGCAGTCACACCATACAAGATGCGCAAATTCCATCTAACAACATAAATATTCTCAAAACTGGAGGATTTTCGCTTCACAAATGGGCATCTAATTAACCACAGTTTCTAGAATCTATACCTAGTGAACGATATGACGAAACTTTGGTTTAGTTGTACGAGGAATCGGATTACAAGGTCTTGAGACTCACAGTGCAGAGGGTATACGCACAACGACTGTTTCCGGTTCAAAGTTAATATGCCAGAACCTCCTAAAAGTTTCGCAAAACGTCGGCTCCTGTCAGATGCTTCCCGCCTTTCCGACGCATTGGAATGGTTAGCACCAGCAGTAACGATATCTGCAAAAACACTTTTCCAGCAGCTCTGGCTACTACACCTAGGCTGGGACGATGAGCTTCCATCGGATGTATTAAAAAAATAGAAACAATTACACGACAAATTAATGGTCATTAAAAATATTCGGATACCGCGATTCCTTAATACTGAATCAAATATAGAAATACACGGATATTCTGATGCGAGTAAGATAGCATATTCGGCAGTAGTATACAGTCGCGACACAGATTGTAATGGAAATGTGCATGTTAATCTGTTAGCTGCAAAACCCCGAGTCGCTCCAATTTAAAATCCAAGGCTGACAGTGCCTCGAAAAGAACTCTCTGGAGCTCATCTTCTATCTAAACTGATCAAAGTTGTTACTCAGGCGCTTCAGCGTAAAAATGTAGCATTGTTGCATTTCGGAGTCTAAATCGTTCTTCACTGGCTGACCAAACTTTCTTGTCAGCTGCCAGTCTTTGTCGGCAATAGAACCGCCCAAATTCTCGAAACAATTCCCGCTGTGGCTGCTACAAACAATAGAGACATGGCCACAACAACAATCAAATCATTTGCAGAAGTTATCGAGACACCTGAATTAATCAAATGTCACGCAACACAGGTTTATCCATGTTTATTTGACGAATTGATAAAGCGGCATTCGTCGTACAATCAAATCAAGCGGATTTTGAACTGCTGCTACAAATTTTTCATCAACTGTCGCAAGAAAAGGCATAAATCACCAGAAATCGGGCCACTGCACTCAACGCTCGCAGGTATCAGACTAACTTCTGAAGAACTACGTAAAGCTGAGGAGTATCTCTGCAAATGGGCACATCATGACAAACTCCAGGCAGAAATTCAGACTCTATCTGCTAAGAAGTACGTTTCCAAGAGAAAGTTGTCGTCACTAGCTCCATTTCTGGATGACAGTGGTGTTCTACGAGTAGGTGGTAGACTAAACGAGGCAGCTTGCTCATATTCACACAGGCATCCAATCATTTTGCCACCATCTCATGTCCAGAGTGCCATGGTTCTAACCTTCTGCACAAACACTATCTTCATCGGGCCTTCCCTACTATCCCAACGCTCAAAACTCTCCTACTGAATTGTCAAATCCAGACCTTTGGTGCGAAAAATCACTAATAGTTGTTTTATATGTCTTAGATTAAGGAGCCAACCGTCAGTTCCAATGATGGGCAATCTGTTATTGGAAATAATGCGTTTTGAATTCCGGTTATATTTTGTAATCGAACCTGGATTGCAAGCGAATACGGCGACCGATTGCAACAACTTAAACTTCGCTCCACTCAAAATTCCATCATTAACCCAAAATAACCGGAAAGATACATTGACAATGGTACTAATTTCGAGGGCGGCCAGAAGAAAATTATCCGAGATGGAACAACAATTATTCCGCACTACGAGAAACGACGATATCTTGGCCTTCAGTATAGAACATAAGATCGAATGGAAATTCAATTCACCATCAAGTTCATGATTTAGCGGCCTCTGGGAAAGTGCTGTAAAATCTATGAAGCACCATTTAATTCGAGCGACAGGCAATTCTAAATTAACAAATGAAGAGATGTCAACAAACATCACTCAGATCGAGGCGATACTAAATTCCCGTCCACTCACTCCAACATATGACGACGAAAGCGCTTTCACTGTATTGACACCGGCGCATTTTCTAATAGCACACCCACTACTGGCTATTCCAGAGCAGAATTATTTGGATGGATTGTACTGATAGTAAATTATCCAGATGGCAAGATGTCAAAAAGCCATTAGATGGGTTTTGGTTTCGTTTCAGGAAAAAGTAGTTACATACTCTGTAACAACGCCGAAAGTGGAAAACCCAAAATCAATAAAACTTGCAGGGACAAAGAACGAAGCAACACCGCCACTTAGTTGCCATTGGGACGTCCATTCAGGCGAAGCCGGAATTGTTCGCGTTGTCACACTCAAAACCGCACGAAGTACGCTGAAACGGTCAATAATCAAATTGATCAAGATCTGTGAGATCAAGACAACGACATCGCAGCTCACTCAAATAAATTGAGGTAACCTTCCTTCCTACACTCCTATCCCAAAAGCAAAAACTAACAACTACAATATAGTTAACACAAAAATTCAGAGTGAGTGTATTTGATCTTAACTGTTCGTCAAACAGAAATGTGTGCAATCCTTAAGGTAGCTGGCGGTTTCTAAGAAAATTGTCTGAGAGAGTGTAGAAACCTTAAACCAGCTCGGCAGACAAAATAAAGTTATTCTGTTTTTGGTGCCTGCTCAATCAAATAAGCAGGCCGATAAATTTACGATAAAAAGCGAATACCTGTCGTTTATAAAAAATTATTTAAATTCATGGATCGGGAAAGGCCTCAGGTGCTTTTAAACTATGATAGATGCATCTTGAGAATTTTACTGGCCATGTATGTTTTACTTCATGCAACTAGCTAACAGTGTGGTGGAGTGTGTTGGCTTATAGGGTGAATTTATGTTTTTGTTAGTTGGGAATTATTATAAATTGGGTTATAGGCAACACTGTATTAAAAATGAATAAAAATATGTCTTCACTTCCGTTTTACTCATCACAAGAGATAGCCGTGCCTTATTTTCCACATACCAAAAATCTGTTTTCAACAGGTTATGGGCCCATGTGTGGGTATTGTGGAATCAAGTAAAAAATCCTTGTAAATTGAGTGATAAAGTAATTAAAGTAAAACCTTGTCAGTAAAAATTCGAAAACTAGAACAAGTCATGGCGTCGAATAGTGTTCCAGTAGAAAAATTAATGGGACGTGAAAATTATAATTAATGGGGATTTGCCATGAAATCGTATCTTGAGCATGAAGATCTGTATTTAAAACAAAAACCAGACAGCTAATGAAATAGAGAAGGCCAAACGGGAAATACAAGCAAAATCAAAAATCATACAGCGTTTATTTCAAAAGGAAATAGAAAGCGGTTTAAATCAAGATGCTACAACTGTAATCAGATCGGTCATTTCGCAAACAAATGCAAGTTTCTGCCCAAAAAAAAGGAGACGGAGGATAAACAGGCTTTGCTCTCAATTTTTGCGGTAAATGAAACAAAAATGCATGATGAATGGTATATCAAATAATATGCAAATTATTACAAATTGTTCCCGATTATGAACACCTAATGAAGTTATCATGGCTAACAACGAAAAGATGCCAGTCCAAATGTAAGGGAACGTGTAATCTGGACATCGTAGTTGACAGTAAAAAAACAACCGTCACAGCAGACGTAATGTATGTGCCTGAATTATCAACGAACTTACTTTCTGTGGACCAGATGGCTAAGAATGGTAAAGTGATAGTTTTCAATGACCGCCAGTGTAGAATTTTTGACAAGCGTAACCAAGTGACAAAAATGACATTTGTGTCGTTTGCTGTAAAGGTAAGCAGCCAAAATCACAGTACGTAAAATCGACCTTATCATCGAATCATAAATTAGAATGGGTTCATGCAGATTTGTGCGGACCCGTGGAAAAGAAATTCGCACAAGACTTTCGTTTACTTCTTAAAATCCAAAGATGAAGTAGTGTCGGTTTTCAAAAAATTTAAAGCATTTGTCGAAAATCAGTTCCGAGAAAAACGGACAGACAAAGGTGGAGAGTTTTGTAACAAAGAACTCCTGAGTTTTCTTCAGAGTTCGGGGATTCAGCATCAGACGACAATTCCATATAACCCAGACCAGAACGGATTGTGTGAACGCATTAATCGAACAATTGTCGAAAAAACGCGGTTTCTTCTGATTGATTCTTGGTTATCGAAACGTTTTTGGCCGAAGCAGTGAACACGGCTGTATATTTAATGAACCGATCACCGACAAAGGTGTTATCAGGACGGATACCAGAGACAGTTTGGACTGGAAGACAACCAGATTTGTTGAACTTGAGGGTTTTTGGATCAAATACTATGTTACATGTGCCAAAACAAAATCGGAAAAAACTCGATCCAACAGCACAACAATGCAGAATGGTTGGCTATTGTGAAAATCAAACAGGGTATCGTATGTACAATTCAACAAATGGTGAAGTTTTCTCAGCCCGTGATTGTATTTTTGATGAGTCCTGCGAATATTTAAACAACGACGTTGATATTCAATTCTTCCAAATGTCAAATAACGAACAATCTGTGGTTAGGGATGTCACTCCGGTTGCGTCTGATTCATCGGAGATTCATTTGGAACGTATTTCTTTACCGTTGTCAAATGAAGTGGGAGATAATGACAGCCCAGGCGATGAAGATGAATGTTTCAGTAACGAAACGATTGTTGACGCACAAGACAATGGTTCTGATAGAAATTATTGTCCAGATATTGCAGAAATTTATGATAGTGGAAATCGGCGTTCAAAAAGAACAATGAAATTATACAAGAAAAATGATTTCGTTTATTCGTCAATTGAGTTATCGACGAATGATCCGCTTAGTGTTGAAAAAGCATTGGGCTGCAGTGATAGTAATTTGTGGCGACAAGCTATGGAAGATGAATATATAGCGATTATGACAAACGAAACATGGACTCTGTGTAATCTACCGAGTAACAGCAAAGCAATCAAGTCAAAGGGGGTGTTTAATGGTTCAATACAAAGCACGGCTCATTGTAAAGGGTTGTTCTCAGTGTGAAGGTCTGGATTATGAGGAAACGTATGCACCAGCAGTGAAGTATAGCTCAATTCTCTATCTGTTGGAACTAGCTGTTCAATACGATATGAATGTTGAGCAGATGGATGCAGTGTCTGCGCGTTCCTTCAAGGTGAATTGAGGGAAACTGTGTATACTCGTATGTTGCAACCAGAAAGATTTGCGGGTGGAACAGGGAAAGTTTGTAAATTAAACGAGTTATGGATTAAAATAAGCCGGTCGTGCCTGAAACCAGAAGTTGTACAAGGCGTTGGTAGAGATCGGCATGACACGATCTAAAGCTGATAGGTGTATCTATTATAAAATCGACGGAAGTTCCAAGTTGTTTGTTGCGGAAAGATATAGGAGAAGCTCAAAGCATTTTGGGATTCCGAATTACAAGGGATCGTACATTACCAAAATTTTGGAAAAATTCAACATGTCTCAATCTAACCCTGTTTCGACACCAATCGACATAAATGTTAAGCTAGACAAAAGTATGTCACTAACCAGCAAAGCCGAAATTGGGGACATGCAGAAAATTTCATTTCAAGAAGCGGTAGGCAGCCTTCTGTATGTAGAACAGGGTACGAAACCTGATATTGCCTACGCAGTAAATTTGGTGAGTCGTTTTTCAAATAATCCCGGAAAGCAGCATTGGGTTGCAGTGAAACGGATCTTCCGTTACTTGAAAGGCACAGTACGTGCGAAGCTGGAATATCGGAGATCGGAATTAGAAAACATTACTGGTTTTAGTGATGCAGGCTGGGCGAGTGATTTTGATGAAAGAAAATCCGCAAGCTACAAACCGTTGCAATTTCTTCAACTGAAGCCGAATATATGGCTGTCTCGGTAGCCTGTCAAGAAGAATTATGATTTCGAAAATTGGACGAGGAACTCAGCAGACCGACTGCGATCCCGATTTTTTGTGACAGTCGAAGCGTAATTATCCTCGTACGAAACATATCGATGTCATGAATCATTTTGTGAAAGAGAAAGTAGAAGCATCTGTCGCATCTCAATAAATCCAATCGGGACAGATCAGATGATTGCTGACGCATTAACAAATGGACTTCCCAAGTCCAAACATCAACAACATCGAGGAGAAATTGGACTAAAATTAGTGTAAATTCAAGTGGGAGTGTTGGCTTTCAGGGTGAATTTATGTTTTTGTTAGTTGGGAATTATTATAAATTGGGTTATAGGCAACACTGTATTAAAAATGAATTAAAATATGTCTTCACTTCCGTTTTACTGGACGGAGACGTAGATGGTTCTTCAGTGATTGATTACCCAAAGATAACGCAAATTATTTTCGTTCTCCCCTTAAAGGGCTAAGCCCTTCCGCCAAAATTAAATTAAAAAAGGCATGCGCTTTAGTAAATTTCACAGTGAAATCCAGAACAGTTGAAGATGCCATAGTAAGTTTAATCAAAGCATTTTAGGTACCAACGTAAATTTTGTTGTTGTTGTTGTTGTCATATTATTCTCATGAATTGTGATCCATTCAAGCTGCAACAATGCCTGTAAAATACCTAACACAATACATGAAACATATCATTCTTCTGTGCCTTTATTGTTGTTGTTATTAACACAATAATCATTTCCATTTCACGGTAGCCAAAATGTTTTTAATTTTAACATTTTTTTTATTTTTATTTCTGTAGTTTAATTAAAATATTATACATTTTGTGAATGATGATGATTGTTGGAAAAAACCGATTTAATTTCCATTTTTTATTCATATACCTCACGTCTTTGTTGTTGGTAAATTGAGAATAAAATTTGTTATGTACGAGTACGACTGATTAGAATGTAGGTATGTGATGTGGGCGATCTGTGAATTTAGTTTACGATAAAAAATTTATAACGCAATTCTAAACTGCTAACTTGCGGAACTTTTTGTTTAAAGCATAAATTACCTTGCGGCTGAAAAGAGTGAAAATTCATCTGTAAAAACCTGGTAAATAAAATTTCATTCCATAAAATGACGAGCGCGACACACGAGTACCCATTGAGAGACAAAATAAAAGATTCTTAAAATCTAGAAAAGGATTTAATAAAATTCGCTTTTATGTTTTTCAAATTTCATTTTTCACACTCAGCCATTATGACGTGTAGATTCAACGCCTGCAGGTAAACTAAAGTGCTCATTTCAAAATGAACGTAATTTGTGCATCAAAAAATAAACGTTATAAGGTTAATTGGTATACAAAGGTATTCATTAAAGGCGCGAATTTTCTTTTGCTTGGCATTATTCATTCTTTTTGTTGCCGGGAAAATAAACTTTATGTTTATGATGCGTGAAAATTTTTCTCTCGCATAACACGTCATAAGAAAAATATACCCTTAGCAGATTTTCCAGATGAAAAACAATCTCTTTAGTATAGCGCTTTAGCACAATTTTCTTCTGTCGTATATGTACCGTTTGAAGTGCACCAGAGCTGTTGTATGAGATGAGATTATTGCCAGATATCTTCTAAATACTTATCCAACCGTGTATAACAACAAAACAATTTGTAGTAAGGTAGTAAGTAGTATTCCAAAAAACAAGGAATTACTAATTTCATCCTGCTTTTATCCGTAGCTCTTTTACGCAACACAATAGGAATGGGAAATTAAAGAATAAAATAAATTAAAAAACAAAAACCTACAAAAAAATTTGAAAATGTTAACAATAGCAGAAAACAATAATGGGGAATTGTGCAAAATCACATCCCTTTTATCGTGCTAGGGAACTTACGTAAAACACATATGAATATAATATTCAAGGTAGATTTAGCGTGAAAAATCATCAAACAACAAAAAACCTAAATTTTTAGAAAATCCTGATACTTTTATTTTGTTGTTGGTGCTCCTGCTGTAGTTTTCGATCATCGCACACACAATCAACCATCATCAAAAATCATTATCGTAATAATAATACCGAAAAAAAGAGATCAAATTTTATAATTCAGCAACAGTGTAGCACAATAGAGAAAGAGACTGGCACCGTACTGCAGGAATAGCAACAACTTGAAAAATAATGTTGTCGAGTAGAATAGGCAGATGCATTAATTCTGTGTGTTATTATTTGTAACAAACAAAAATTGGAAATAAATTTTTTATTTTTAATGAAAAAAAAAACAGGACAATAGGACCTTTAATCTTTTAGGCACAATACAATAGATGAGCATAATGCAAACACACACACATATATGAATGATATACAAACAAATACACAATTAGACAATAAAATGTTTGTTGTTTAAAACTAAATGCGTATTGTTTCATTTAAAGATTTAGCAAGCGATTCAGAATTTAGATCCAATTTTAATCTAGAGTTGAAAAATTGTAATAATGCGATACTGAAAGGTGATCTCCGGTGATTACGCATTATATAGTGAAATATCGGGGATCTAATCTATTTGTATGAGGACCTTAGCCTGCTTTTTTGTTACATTTCGGTTCTGGACTCCTAATAGTGTTCCATCACCTCAGCAAATTAATATTCGTAATAAGATTATCTCTAGTTCAAGAGGTAACGGCATGTAAAGGCTTAGCAAACCCGAACCAATTATAGCAAAACCTATTTCAGTTGCCGCCTAACAAGCCATAAATAACTTATATAAAACCCTCGTGAGTTTTGCTCAAAACTGTCCTAAAACATTTGAAATTTGTCCGAAATCCTATAAACATTTGAATGTGGTGGTTAGTTTAATATACTAAATTCGGATTAGCCGATTTAACTCGTTTAATACGTAGGTGAAATTTGTTTGTCGCCTGTATCGATAAAACGTATTTTCGAAGGATGGCTCGATCTAACGAATTTAAAGGACTCTAATTGGCGTTTGTATAGAGAGAGAAAAAGAGGAGGCTAATAGGTCCTAACACGTTTTTGGTGGCCAAATTGGGAATTCAGGGTATTTAAGTATTTCCTAAATTTCCCGGAAAAATACTATAATCCGAGACGCCATAATTTCCCGCGAAATTTAGGAAAACCTTAAATGTAATTTATAAAAGGGCAATGCAATTTTGGCTGTCCTAAGCACCCTAAAATCCCAACTTGGACAAAATATTGATTTTCTATAATATGGGACATGGTGGTATCTCCTTATAAACGCCAATTAGAGACGCGGGTTACAGTAATTTCCCGGGAAATTAAGTTAAACGGTAAATGTGATTTATAGAAGCTCAATGCAAATTTGGCTGTCCGAAACACCATGAATTCCCAACTTAGACAAAATAAGCTTGATTTTCTACAATGTCCCATATTGTATCTCCTTATAAACGCCAATTAGAACGCGGGTTATAGTAATTTCCCGGGAAATTAAGGTAAACGATAAATGTGATTTATAGAAGGGCAATGCAGATTTGGCTGTCCGAAACACCTTGAATTCCCAATTGGGCCAAAGTAAGCTTGATTTTCTATAATATGGGACATAGTAGTTACTCCATATAAACGCCAATTAGAGACGCGGGTTACAGTAATTTCCAGGGAAATTTAAGGTAAACATTAAATGTGATTTATAGAAGGTTAATGCAAATTTGGCTGTCCGAACACCTTGAATTCCCAATTGGGCCAAAGTAAGCTTGATTTTCTATACTATGGGCGCTAGTAGTATCTCCATATAAACGCCAATTAGAGGCGCGGGTTTTAGTAATTTCCCGGGAAATTAAGGTAAACGTTAAATGTAATTTATAGAACGTCAATGCAAATTTGGCTGTCCGAAACACCCTGAATTCCCAATTTGGCCAAAATAAGCTTGATTTTCCATACTATGTGGCCTAGTAGTTACTCCATATAATCGCCAATTAGAGACGTGGGTTACAGTAATTTCCCGGGAAATTAAGGTAAACGGTAAATGTGATTTATAGAAGGTCAATGCAAATTTGGCTGTCCGAAACACCCTGAATTCCCAACTTGGCCAAAATAAGCTTGATTTCCTATACTATGGGCGCTAGTAGTATCTCCATATAAACGCCAATTAGAGACGCGGGTTACAGTAATTTCCCGGAAAATTAAGGTAAATGTTAAATGTGATTTATAGAAGAAAAACTGAATTCCCAATTTGGCCAAAATAAGCTTGATTTTCTATAATATGGCCCCTAGTAGTTTCGCTGGTTACAGTAATTTCCAGGAAAATTAAGGTAAACCGTAAATGTGATTTATGAAAGGTCAATGCAAATTTGGCTGTCCTTAAAATTCATTATATCGAACAATTTTTAAAAAATTCGTTATATCGAGTCGTTATACAATCTAATCTACACATTTGTTGTTATTGTTGCTTTTTAGGGCAGATTTAGGGCAAATTTCACCAACGTGATACAAACCAAATTAAAGAAATATTTGTTGCCAGAAATTACCTCAGTGGAATGCATTGCTGGGCTCAGGTGCCTGGTATGTTTTAACGGTAAAACGAGTCAGAAAAATATGCTAAATTCATACTTCCGCAATTTTGGAAATTTAAAATAAAAACAAGCGATGGAAAGATAAATCATATAAATCATACGCACACTAATAGCACCCACCATCATCAACGAGTAAATTTGCGGTATGGATTTTTGGAGAGCATTCGGCATCCGACCATCAGTGGAACCGAGTAACTTGCGATAGCACCAGTTCATTTCTCGCAACTACTCAGAACAAACGGCCCATCTCTCCTTTCCCTCAAAAAGCGATGAATAAAGAGCTCGACCGCTTGTTAAAATTTGGAGTGATAGAGCCCGCGGGCCCACCACTGAATAAACATACCCAAGTTTACGTAATTAAATCATTCGGAAAAATTCTCTTTTGTTTGGACGCATGCAGACTCAATGAAGCCACAGTCAATGTTACTTACCCACTTCCTTATACTAATAGGATTTTGGGTAGGTTATTTGGTGCGAAATACCGGTCCTGTTAACCGCTGTTTCATGACGTAAAACTGCACTCACTGTATCTGGTAGGGGACTATTTCAGTAGCGGCGAATGCCTTTTGGGCTGTGCAATGCCAGTTACACAATTTGCCTTTTAATGGATCGCGTACTCGAGGCCGACCTGGAACCCAGGGAGTTTGTTTATCTAGATAACATTGTCGTAATGCCGTAGACGTTTGAAGAGCACATCTTACTACTAAAAGTAGTAGTAAGATATGCTCTCGCCCAATATCTGCGAGAGGTCAATTTCATGATAAGCCTAAAGAAGTCATGATTTTATCTGAAGATGATAAAATACAGTGACTGCATCCTAGACGAACATGGATTAAGGGTAGATCCAGTCAGAAATACCGGAATCTTGAATTTCTCAGCACCGAAGTGCATCAATATTTGGCAGGTTGGCGTCGCTGATTTTTCTGTGGTTACGGCGCCAATCACCAACCATCTGCAGAAGACTAGGAAATTTTTTGCTGGTCCGCCGATGCACAGAACGCAAGCCTCTCCTGGTGTTTGCGCCTATAGTGGTAAATCCTGATATTAGCAAACCATTCACAATACGATACTGGAAGATGACGACGGGGCAAATGTAACAGCGTTCAAGACTTAAAAACTTAATTCAACCCAGCGAAAGTATCACTGACTGTGCCTCCTTCATATGGTTGAGGAATTTGAAAGACTCTAGATTTCGTCTAGCGCGTTGGTTCATGAAGCTGCAACAATACGATTTAGAGCTCCTTCACGAAAAGGTAGACTCAACGTTGTGCAGAATACCCTTTTGAGTCGAAAATACCCCGAAGAGTACCCAAATTATCGCCTGGAGGGAAATAAATTATATAAATACTGTCACACAAATTTTGACGTTGAAACAAGCACGATCAGCTGGAATCTGTACGAGCCGAAATCGCTCTAATTTCCGAAGTGTTACTAGTTGGGCCACATATTTCTGGCCTCAAATGAGTAAAGACGTTCGCGACCGCATCGCTATGAGAAAACCGAGAACGCCTATATACAAGTTTGAACCATATACCAGTTCGAAATTTCAGGAAAGAGATGAGCTTTCTGAACCTCAACCCGAGCTCGTAAAACTGGACAGCTTTTATGGAAAATGGAAGGTAGTTAAGAGGATTGGAACAAAGACATACTTGCTAGAGACTTTGGATGGAAAAATGATTGGGAAATTTTATGGCAATGACCTCATCAAATAGTGATCATATATCAATGATTACTTGTGTAACAGACAGAATTGAGATGCATTGAACAATTGCGTACAATATTGTAGATATATTAAATCCCAAACACCCCCTCTCCTAGTTTTTTTAGAGGATTTCGTGATCCATAAGATAACTTAGGTATCGTGAGATTATAGCTAACTGCTTATGAGCAATTATTATTTTATTTTCGTACCTGTCATATAGCAGCTTTAAGTTTAATTTCAAACCGTTTCTCCTTTTCGTTCATATTACCCGGCTCTCGCCCCATTTTCCAACACCCATGATTTTTTCGTTAAAACACCAAAAGTGGGTTTTAGCTTTATCGATTGGATTTAAGTTGAAAACTTACTTTTACATTCTTAAAATTGTAAGAAAAAACTGTTAATTGATTTGCCTCGGGGAACATTGCGTAATACGAGAATACTCGCACAGGTGTGTTCAAATAACATAAATCATTTTTTGGCGCGGCAAAACCATTAAATATTCATGAATTATTTTAATCGCCCGTTTACATAATACACGCATAAACTGAAAATTAATCCTTTTTTAATTTATATCCCAAATAATTCTGTGAATTCAAAATAATCCAATTAACCCTTTCCGAATTGTTAAAAATGAATCTGTTATTTTTATTGTGTGATTACAAATTTAAATTAAAAACTTATCGACCTCTAAATTGGTGGAAACATAAAAAAATACATAAAAAATATTCCCCTCATTCTGTCAAAATTAATTTACAAAATTGAAAACAACAAAAAACAAAACAGGATTTAAAAAAGGATAACACCGAGATGAAACAGTGATTGCGACCGATTCAAACAACAAAATTATAAGAGATACAATTTAGGGTAAGATCACATCTTCGCTTGTACCCGAAATATTATTATTTTTTTTTTGGTCAATATAAATATCCTTGAATTAGTATTAATTTTCTAGAAAATCCTTTTGTATTCTATCTTTGGTCCGTTTATCGCAAGATGAATTGAAGGAAAAATTAGGATGTGGAACAAATACATGTATGTGAAAGGTCAGTTTGTAGGGTGAAAATGGTTTAGAATTTTTTATTTGGGGATGCAAAAATTTCTCAGATCAATGAATCAACAGATGGTCTGTAAAATTAGCACACAGATCTTGTGTATGAAAGAATTTGGAATTGTCTTTTGGGGTTCATTTATGATTTAATAAGAACGCTAATTATTGAGAAATTTGTGGGAATGATTTTGGTAAATCTAGCAAAATTGATATAGCCTGATGTAGATTTACCAATTTTATTATAAACAGGAAAAATTTACACAGTGGGAGTTCACACCTCTTCTGAGTGATTTATTTGCGCTTGAGATACATGTGTCCGTGAGGTCGTAATTCCACTAGTTGACTACTGCATAAGGTAGACTACTGCGTATGATACAATCAAAGAACTTATCTGCGCTTTATAAACCCTACAAACCCACGAAACATCAATAACAGATCCTAAAGAAATTCAAACATTAAATGAATTTTTAAAATTAGAAAAAAAACGAATCTCAAACAAATCGACAAACAAGCAGTTGCAAATCAAAAACAAAGTTACTACAACAACTAGACAAATGTCAAAGTACTTTTGGTAATAAAGACATCTTGTAAACAATGTGGGCGGCCAAATTGTAAAAAAACATACATGAAGTTCGGGAAGACGTCCTTTTAGAGAGGAGTCAGTTAGTAAATCTAATAGGATCGTGCAGACTCTGTTTCTCTGGGATATCGTCCAACGGACCAATGCACTATAACAACAAGCAATTTTGACAACATTATTACCTGTCAAGAACATCACAATGAAATAGGAAACTGCTCATGTCAAAGGGTTTACACTCCTTGGATACAGCTGTAGCAGAAACACATATGAGACAAAACAAATTTGTCCGTATTTAATTTCATCGAGGTTTACATGAAACTAAACCTACAGTAATTCATAATTTGTAATATTGATAGATCAACAAATCAACACTTGGGAATAGAAACACTCAATAGATTTGGTATGGGCGATCTAAATTCAACCGACCGATCAAAATCGAGATATTATGGAGCGGATATCTATATCCAATGATAATGTTAAACGAAGTCACAAAAGACGGAGCGGAGAGCCAATCGCACAGTTAACGGAATTTAAATGGATAATATTTGATCTAAGAAATCCCTTGATCTAAGATAATAACGGGTGTTTTTTTAGGAGGTTTGTTTTTCCGATAGATGTCGTTTTATTTTATGACAGTTGTTTTGACAGCTCAAAGTGGCATTTCTACTCAGTATTGTTTGGCAAATCATTATGAATAGGTTAACTCCAGAACAACGTTTTCAAATCGTGGAAATTTATTTTCAAAATCAGTGTTCAATTAAAAATGTTTATAGAGCACTTCGTGAATTTTATGGTGCACATAATCGTCCGTCAGAGACCACCATAAAGAACGTAATTACCAAATTTCGGTCTACATTCACTCTTTTGGATGCCAAGCCACCGACAAGAATGAGAAGAGTTCGTACAGAAGAAAATATTGCTGTCGTTGAGGCCAGTGTCGAAGAAAACGACAATTTATCGATTCGTCGTCGTGCTCAGCAAATTGGACTTTGTCCATCGACTTTATGGAAAATTTTACGTAAAGATTTGGGTTTGGTGCCATACAAAATTCAATTGGTGCAAGAATTAAAGCCACACGACCATCGTTTGCGCCGTGAATTCAGTGATTGGTCGTTAAATCAATTGAACGAAGATCCATTTTTTTACCGTAAAATTCTCTTCAGTGATGAGGCGCATTTTTGGTTAAATGGATACGTCAACAAACAAAATTGTCGCATTTGGAGCAAAGATAATCCACACGCCGTTCTAGAATTACCAATGCATCCTGATAAATGTACTGTTTGGTGCGGTCTATGGGCTGGTGGGATCATCGGTCCATATTTCTTTAAAAATGAGGAAGGACGACGCGTTACCGTGAATGGAAATCGATACAGAACCATGTTAAATGAGTTTTTGTTGTCAAATCTTGAAGATATGGATATGAATGAAATGTGGTTTCAACAAGATGGTGCCACTTGCCATACAGCACGTGAAACAATCGACTTATTGAAAGAAACTTTCAACGACAACATTATTTCGAGAAATGGTCCGGTGAATTGGCCTCCGCGTTCGTGCGATTTGACGCCACTCGATTACTTTTTGTGGGGATACGTGAAGTCATTGGTTTATGTGGATAAACCTCAATCGATTGACGCTTTGGAAACCAATATTCAACGTGTCATTGCTGACATACGCCCTCAAATGCTTGAAAAAGTGCTGGAAAATTGGACCTCCAGAATGACATTTGTGAAAAATAGTCGTGGTAGCCATATGCCAGAAATTGTGTTTAAATGTTAAATGCCAAAAAATTATCTACCAAATAAAAAAAAATTTTGGTCATTTCATAATTTTATATGTGTTTTATTCAAAAAAAAAATCGGCAACCTCTTAAAAAAACACCCTTTATAAAGTCCCTATATGTTGTCTTCGATCTCCTCTGATTGAGACTGTTGCCTTGCCAATACAATTTGTTTGTCTATCTCATGAAATTCACACCATGCCTCATCAAGTTTATTCATACGTGTTTCAATTTGTTCACAGTTTACTGCTTGCGTCTCTTCAGAAGTCATTTCTTACATTAATCTGTCTATCCATTTTGTAATGTAATGACCATTTTGTATAGAGAGGTAGAAATATAAAAAATGGTTTATTCAAAGTATTGTCATTCGCACACATTTTTGCCATCTCTCTTTGGCTATACATGAATACCATGACGATAAAACGACGCATCATTGGACCGAAACCATTCATCCAACCAATTTTGCACTTCTTCGAAACTGGCCAAGTGCAGCTCTGCCAAGTGATAATCCGATGGGGCCAGGTCTGACGTATATGGCGGGTGTGGTAGCACATCGCAATTTCACGTTCCATTCTGGCCATTTTTCGGGTTCATATTGATGAGTTATTGTCGGTAGCGTTATCCATTGACAGTTTTGCCCTATTCCAGAATCGTGTGGTACACGATTCCTTTGTGGTCCACCAGACTCAGACAATTGTCTTCTTTCCAAATCAATTTGGCCGTGCCGTCGATGTTGATGCTTCGTTAGATGAAAGCCACGACTTTTTGCCTTTGGGAGGATTTTCAAAAGGGTTCACTCCTCATCTCCCGCAACAATTCGATGCAGAGAGCTCTTTCCATCTGTCTCTCAGTCAACGCATGCGGCAACCATTTTCTCTCCTTTAAATTTTTTCCATAGCATACGTAAACGTTTGCAAATACCTCGACGAGTCGTGTTTAATGCCTCCGCAAGTTAGTCTTGAGTTTGTATATCATCTTCATCCAATAAATCTTGCAGCTCGGTGTCTTCAAATGATTTTGGTCTTCCGGAACGCTTCTTATCCTCAATGTCGAAATCGCCACTTATAAAGCGTTAAAACCAATCTTCACATGTAGTTTTTGGTGGTGTGCATGTTCGCCGTAGGTCTCCTCAAGCAAACGATGTGCTTCAGCTGCATTTTTATTTCCAATTGAGGCAGAAAAGCAAAGATTCTCGCGAATGCTGTTTGTTTGGCACAAAACTCGACATTTTGGTTCTTATGAACAACTTCTGGCAAAAATGACAAACAGATGTGTTGCTAACACCATCTATGTGTGAAACCTGGAAAAATAACATTTCAAAAAATAAATTTTTACAAAATCAATGAAGAATCATAAACATTTTCAGAGTGGTATTGTAAAGAATTTGTGTATTGAAATTTTAGATTTTCATTTTATTTGAATTTTCCGGGTTGATGAAATGGAAATTATATTCTAAAGAAAATTTTCTTAATATTCGAGTACATAAATTTCTTACCAAATTTGAAGCAAATCTAAACTGTTTTAATTTTTGATTCATTGTGTATTATTAAAAAATGCTGCTTACGACCAATTTTCTTAGTGGAAATTTACGATATTTCCCAATTTCCTGTGAATTTTTGGGTTTATTACTTTCCAGAACGAAGTCTGATTCTTCGTGAGGTTTCAGCCCCTAACACTTTGCGGACGTGAGGGAATTCCTTAAATAATTTTACGGCGATAACGACATTCATTGAACATGAACAAAGTCACGCCTAGACACGAGTAGAACATATTACCAGCATTTATTTGCTCGGGCGGGCGGAAGGGGCATCGTTCTTTATGTTTTCTTAAAAATTACATAGTTTTTTATCAATTTAGGAACTGCCTCTCGTCGCATTTCGATAATAGTAGAGACAGACTTTACAAGTCTAAAAGGTTTCCTATAAATCCCTTGTAATGATAGAGATCTCTCGTTTAGACTGACGGAATTCATGTCTGTGAAGTTAGCCCAGGATTTCTTCACAAAAAAAAAATTATGTCATCAGGACACACTGTAACTGCATTATCATCCCAGCCCAGGATTTCCTTATAATTTATCTTAAATATGGTAATATATATGTAGATCATCCCAAAAAACAAAATAACATCGATATTTCTCCCAGAAAATAAAAAAAACACAAAAAAATTGTACATTAAAAAATATAATTTATAAAAGTCATTAACAGACGTAGTAAATAAATAACGATCGACTCGGGATTTTTATTGTGATTAGTGTTCATCATTACCAATCGATACGGCTTGCTTCAGTTTCCGGAACTCGTGGTTCCTGGGAACCATAAATTAATTTCCGTCATACTTGGGCCATACATATAACAGCCTATAGCGCCAATCTCAACATATGGATCGACTTGGGATTTTTATTCTGATTAGTGGTCATCATTACCAGTCGATACGACTTGCTTCAGTTTCCGGAACTCGTGGTTCCTGGGAACCATAAATTAAATTCCGTTTAGCGCCAATCTCAACATACGGATCAAATTGGGATTTTTAGAGTAAGCAACAATCATTATGGCAAATCGATACGAACTGGTTCGAATTCTGGAACTCGTGGTTCCTGGGAACCATTAATAAGAAACTGGTTCTCATATACTGGGCCATACACATATAAGCCTATAGCGCCAATCTCAACATATGGATCGACTTGGGATTTTTATTCTGATTAGTGGTCATCATTACCAGTCGATACGACTTGCTTCAGTTTCCGGAACTCGTGGTTCCTGGGAACCATAAATTAAATTCCGTTTAGCGCCAATCTCAACATACGGATCAAATTGGGATTTTTAGAGTAAGCAACAATCATTATGGCAAATCGATACGAACTGGTTCGAATTCTGGAACTCGTGGTTCCTGGGAACCATTAATAAGAAACTGGTTCTCATATACTGGGCCATACACATATAAGCCTATAGCGCCAATCTCAACATATGGATCGACTTGGGATTTTTATTGTGATTAGTGGTCATCATTACCAGTCGATACGACTTGCTTCAGTTTCCGGAACTCGTGGTTCCTGGGAACCAAAAAAACTGGTTCTCATATACTGGGCCTTTCACATATAGGCCTATAGCGCCAAACTCAACATACGGATCGATTTGGGATTTTTATTGTGATTAGTGGTCATCATTACCAGTCGATATGACTTGCTTCAGTTTCCGGAACTCGTGGTTCCTGGGAACCAAAAAAACTGGTTCTCATATACTGGGCCTTTCACATATAGGCCTATAGCGCCAAACTCAACATACGGACCAACTTGGGATTTTTAGAGTAAGCAACAATCATTATGGCAAATCGATACGAACTGGTTCGAATTCCGGAACTCGTGCTTCCTGGGAACCATTAATAAAAAACTGGTTCTCATATACTGGGCCTTTCACATATAGGCCTATAGCGCCAAACTCAACATACGGATCGATTTGGGATTTTCATTGTGATTAGTGGTCATTATTACCAGTCGATACGACTTGCTTCAGTTTTCGGAACTCTTGGTTCCTGGGAACCATAAATTAAATTCCGTCATACTTGGGCCATACTTATAAGAGCATATAGCGCCAATCCCAACATATGGATTGGGATTTTTAGGGTAAGCAATAAAACAGTTTTAAACCCAATTGAAAGTGGCGGGATACAAAAAAAGCATTACGTTTGTGTAACCTATAATTAACAGTTAAAAATTGAATGAACCGGATTTCTATCTGCGAAACGCTGCTGAAGCGGAACAAAATTGAGCCATTTTGCCATTTTTAAAGCGAATGATTACTGGTGATGAAAAGTGGATCGTGGATTATAAAGTGCTGCCACAGGGCCAAACGGATGATTCTAATCTTTATCATCAGCAACTAACGCGTTTATGGCAAGCAATTAAGTTAAAACTTCCAGAATTGATCAGCAGAAACGGCGTTGTGTTCCATCATGATAACGCTAGACCATGCACATCATTGATGACCCGGCAGAAACTGAGAGAGCTTGGCTTAGAAATTTTGATGCACCCACAATATAGTCCTGCCCTTGCACCAGTGGACTGCCATTTGTTTCGGTTCATGCAGAACCACCTTAATGGTTTTACATTAAATTCGAAGGAGGGTTGCGAAAATGAGTTGTCTTGATTTTTCGCCTCTAAATTACAGAAGTTCTAAAGTGATAGGATCATGGCACTACCAGAAAAATAGCAAAAGGAAATCGATCAAAATGGCACATATTTGATTTAAAAAAAAAATAATTTGAAATAAGAAAATTCTTCGTTTTCTTGTCACCCAAAAAAGGCCACAAATATTTTCCCTAACCCTATATTTGTTGCTAAAAATTAAATTAAATTTTCTCAATCACCAAAAGTTTCGTCGAACGACTGAAATTTGCGCTATTGGTCTATATGTGTATGGCCCAGTATATGAGAACCAGTTTTTTTTATTAATGGTTCCCAGGAACCACGAGTTCCGGAATTCGAACCAGTTCGTATCGATTTACCATAATGATTGTTGCTTACTCTAAAAATCCCAAGTCGATCCGTATGTTGAAATTGGCGCTGTAGGCTCTTATATGTATGACCCAAGTGTGACGGAATTTAATTTATGGTTCCCAGGAACCACGAGTTCCGGAAACTGAAGCTAGGCGTATCGACTGGTAATTATGACCACTAATCACAATAAAAATCCCAAGTCGATCGTAATTTATTTACTACGTATGTTAATGATTTTTTAAATTATATTTTTTAATGTACAATTTTCATGCTACTGAAGTTAACCGAAAAAAACACTGCATTATCGACATATTTCGTATCAGGTGGTAGTACAAAATTCTGTTGATATTAGCCGAAAATTACATGTTCTTGAAGTTAACAGTAATTTTCGCCGAAAAAAATTTAAAAAATCAATATCACATAATTCGAATGTTTAAAGGCCATATGAACTGGGTGAAGTTAGACAGACTCGTAATTAGCTGGATCCCATATTTATAATTTGTCGTGTTAAGGGCCAATGAATTTGAGTTGTGGCACTAACAGTGAACAAATGTGGCAAAAATCAGGCCATATTTTATGTAGCATCGTAGTGAAATCAATTAAAAGCTGGACGCATGTTTAGTGGTAATTTGTACTGGATGACGTTAGATAGACTCGTAATTAGCCCCTAACACGACAAATTATAAATATGGGATCCAGCTATTTACGAATTGGTCTAACTTCACTCAGTACAAATTACCACTGAACATGCGTCCAGCTTTTAATTTATTTCACTACGATGATACATAAACCACGGCCTGATTTTTAGCACATTTGTTCACTGTTAGTGCCACAACTCAAATTCATTGGCCCTTAACACGACAAATTATAAATATGGGATCCAGCTAATTACGAGTCTGTCTAACTTCACCCAGTTCATATGGCGTTTAAACATTCGATTTATGTGATATTGATTTTTCAAATTTTTTTCGGCGAAAATTACTGTTAACTTCAATAACATGTAATTTTCGGCTAATACCAACAGAATTTTGTACTACCACCTGATACGAAATATGTCGATAATGCAGGGTTTTTTTCGGCTGAAATTTTCGGCTACCTTCAGTAGCATACAATTTTCTGTGTTTTTTTTATTTTCTGGGATAAATATCCATGTTATTTTGTTTTTTGGGATGATCTACATAGATTACCACATTTAAGATAAATTATAAGGAAATAATGGGCTGGGATGATAATGCAGTTTTAGTGTTGCCTGATGACATAATTTTTTTTCTGGGCTAACTTCACAGACATACGGAATTCTAACTCAACAATAATTTTAAAATATTGCACGAGACCAATAGAAACGAGACACAAATAAGGTCCATTAGTCCTAAAGTCTGCCAGAGTTAATTACATTTTTATTTTGAGTTTTATCGTGTAAAACCTAAGCGTAAGTTTTTTGTAATTATTGTCCCCCCAGTGACCCAGTATTATCAATTAGGTAACAATTATTTCTATTTCGTGCTTACTTCAAAATCGATGCACACAACAACTGAATCTCCCAGCACAGTGCGTATAGCGCAAATACCCAGATTACAACACCAATCAACGAAATACTTCACCATGAAAATTTTTCGTCGCTTCACTATCGCGTTTCGCTTGTGGTATGGTATTTTGTGTGTGATTCAATCAATTCGTTACATGACAATTTCGCTTCAAATATTTTTGTTGTTGTAACAATCACAATTACCTTTTATTATTATTTTTATTATAATTGAACACTATTGTTCACAAAAAATGTGTTGTTATGTTTTCTAAATAAACTATAAATAATAATAGGAATTTTTATAATTGGTAACTTACTAGCCGTACACAAAAAAACAAAAAGTCACATTAGATAGATTTGTATGACGACCATATGATGATCATTCATGAGAGTTCGATGACTTTATCCGAGTTCGCTCTGTATATACATGCGAGTACAATAATAGTGATCGTTTGATGGAATCGCATTCGTATTGTGTATTCAGACACTTTGACCTTTTTATTTATCGTTGATTGACCTTTTCAGTTTTGTACAATGTTATCCCTTTTTCTTTATATTTCGGTAAATCTTTGTGCTTTACACTCGTACGAGACATCCTTGATATGGAAATTGGTACGAATACGAATATACATACGTTCATGTATAAAGAATGCGATCAATTTGATTCATCTACTTGTGTAATATGATGAAGAAGAGTTTATTTATACATGTCGGGAAGATGGGTGAGAACTAAAACCCATCCATCATAATCAAAAATGTAACAGTCAAAAAAGATCTCAAGGCGCATATTTTTATGTATCATTTTAAATAAAATCTTGAATGGCGCAACAGAAAAAGGATTTCAGCATTATGTTCTCGAAACATCTTTTTGTTTTATTGTCTCCGTTTTTTAATTCCCTTCAAATAATCGGTTGACCAGTTCTTGTAAATTTGATGATGATTGAAAGGGATGATTGTGTTATAATATTAGGGATACACATTTTTATATCCTGATGCAAATGTAAATATTTTTAAACAATAGGGACAATTTTTTTGTTGTGTAGCTACTCGTTGAATTTATGAGAATTTTTGTATTTCGTTTCGCATATCGCTTAGGTGATATCTAATTTAAAAATGATTTTAGAAAATCGTTTACGTTAATCTTAACACAGTACGCCATAGGTGGTCCAAAATATGAATTAAAAAGTGTTTGCTACTTTGAATCGAAAAATGAATTATTCCGAGATTAAATCTTACGTTTTATCTTTGGTTCGATGATTCTTGAATTTATTTTTATTTTTTTTTGTGGGGTATTATTGTCTTCCGTCAATCAAAATCTCACTTTTCGCTTTGGTGTGTATGCGTGTGTGTGTGTTTAATGTGTTACGAGAGTGAAATGGTATATCAAATTAGTACACCATCATTCTGAATTAGATGGGATTAAATGTATACGAGATATCATAAATTGGTATTTTGATTGTTATATCAGTATGATTCAATCGGGTCGGAATAACACAAAAATTTGAATACTTTATAGTTTGGACAACAATCAAACCGAATATTTTTTTGTTAAAAATTCAGTTTCTATGAAGGAATGTTTTGCATTTAATTCAATGTATACAAAAGGTATCCGAACAATGAACAATGTTTTAAGAAACATTGGCATGTTATTCAAAAATTAGCAGATTAATTGGAAATTAGCTTGTATATGTACTTGGATTAAGCGTGCCAAACTGTACAAATAATTCACTTCCGGGCTTATATTATTTTGAAAACCGGCTTCGTCTGGCCCATTGCGGACTTCCTGGTTGTGTCTTGACAGATGTTTTCATGCTTCTCGCTAAATTGTAAAATCTCGCCCAGACGCAGTAGACGACCATTGCTATGATTATAAATGGAACCGGTTTTGCTGTAGTTTCTAACAGTTGGATGTGAAACATAGGCATGTTTCAGCGTTCAATTTGTCATCTTTGGTAGGAACAAAGACGGTATAATTTGGTGTCTTTTGACATCGTGATACGGTAATATGTTATAGGTTATTATTTTGTTATAATTATGAGTTGTTGGATTATTGAATTGAAAAAAAAAACATTTATTTAATTTATTATGTACAATTTTTAGTTTTTATGTTACCTCGCTTAAATCCAATTTACAACTAACTATCCTATTTTATTTTTTCTAAAACTAAAGCTACAAATCCAACGACTCAGCATTTTACATCTTATGATGGTACGATATGAGACACCTCGATCACGTTGATGTGCAGCTGATTGCATTCCATTGAATATAATATTTTGATTGATCAACACTTTCCATGGGAAACAGATTAAAGCATTTATCTCGGTTGACGATATCATTGGACTATAACTCCTCCCGATGGTGGGGTAAAGTCGTCCTCGACTTTTAATATTACGCCAGCTTTCTTTGTAGGTCGTTGTATGCCAATTTTGTGTCTCTCAGTTTACTTGGACTTTGGACATTTTTTATTATTGAGCCTCTCCTCAGTAATATGTAGGATAGCGCCATGATTATACATATTGATGAGAAGCACAGCCGTCCCGAAAGTGACCATATCCATTTCTGGTGATGATACTGTTTCAAAGAAACTTCTTCTAAGAGATTTCTGTTTTTAATGGTGTTCTGCCAGATTTCTGTCATGTTTTGGCTGATTTCATCTGGCGTACCACCTGGAGACTATGTAGAGCTCCCTGTATTTCCTTGTGTTCGGTTTTTATTTCGTAACCCTAGAATACTTCGCTGTTAATCGTAGCTTTGCAGTTTTCGATTGTTATTAGAAAGTTTCCTGTCACGCTCCTATCGTCCGGCCCACAATTAGTGGATAGTTTGACGTTCTTGCCATTGTTGATTAGTACAGGGTGGGCCATCTTTTTTTTTTTTGAACTAGCGGTTTTTTGAGTATGGTAAGGGTTATGTCACTTCTGATTTGACAAAAAGTTAGTTTTATCCTTCCGCTGAACGAAAATGGTTGTGTATTTCGTTTTCGGTTCGCTGAGTGGGTTTGCGATCGGCTTGAAGAAGATGCCGATTTTGACAAAAATATCATCTTTTCGGATGAAGCGCATTTCCATCTTGGCGGCTATGTAAACAAGCAGAATTGTCGCATTTGGGGCACGGCGGACCCGCACGTGATCGTAGAGAAGCCGATGCATCCTCAACGAGTGACTGTTTGGTGCGGATTTTGGTCCGGTGGCATCATTGGGCCATTTTTCTTTGAAAAGCTACCGCGCCATGATAAACGATTTTTTGTTCCCGGCACTTGAAGAGGAGCACATAGGCAACGTTTGGTTTCAACAAGACGGCGATCCGTGCCACACAGCACACGTTTCAATTGATCTTTTGCGCACTGTCTTCGAAGATTGAATTATCAGACGAAATGCTGATGTGATTTGGCCGCCTCGGAGCTGTGATTTGACGCCGTTGGACTATTAACTCTGGGGTGCCGTCTAAGTGTTACGCCGATAAACCAGCAACGACTGGCGCTCTCAAGAACAATACTCGCATTGCCATTGAAGACATAATCCCGCATACCATCGAAAGGCCAGCCGAGGCAGTCATATGAATGAAATAGCATTCCATAATTAAACGGAAGGATTGTTCTTTACAATGAAAAAATAAATTTGAAAAAATATTGAGAACTTTTTGTTTTATTGCATTTAAAAAAAAATTATTTGGCCCACCCTATATTTTATCCTCAGAGATCCATCGTATTGTCGTGTTTGTTTCCGACGTTACACTACAGTTGCTCTGTTTTCCCATAACTAGCGGCTTTATGCATTGGTCTTTGATGATATATTGAAAGTAGCTTTCGATAATGGTGTTGTTGGCAATTAGTGGAGTAAGCCTTATTGTTGTCGATGTCCCGTTTTCCAATTTTGGTACTTCTAATATGGAAAGGAGTGTTTCATTACATATAGCGATTTTGGGCTTGACGAATTTAAGTGCCTCATCCGGAACTGTTATATTTTCACCTTGTTCTGCCAGTAGGTTTTTTAGGCTGATAATTTCTTTCAACGAAAGCACTTTTTTGCTTGGTAATGCTATTTTTGTTCTCACAATTGCATCTTGTCCGAGTATGTCTTCTATAATTGCGTTAATGGTATCAATGTGTATAATTGCCATCATGACGTCTAGTTCATCTAACACAACTTTGTTGGTCGTTGCCGTGTTGGCTATGAATTCGATAAAAATTTAATTCGGTTGTTGATCTGTTCATTGACTTGGCATTGCTGGTTGTTCTCGTTTACCAGTACATTCAGTGTGGCGTTGACTATCCTTAAATCGTCATCCTGATCCCAGTGCATCCCATCTTCTTTGGCTGAGTCGTTTAAGTGGTTTTATTTGGAGTAGGTTGTTTTGTAAACTTTTACATTTTTCTAAATTGGTAAATTCTAGATTGGTTATATTTATTGGGTGAATGACACTAATGATTCCTGTTTGAATCCTACATTTATTCATTATTTTTTGTATTAATATTGGTTCTTCATTTAAATTTTAGATTTCTAATCTTTGAGCGTTAACATTAATATGATTGATACAAATTAAAATTATGTTAGTTTCTACCAGTCTAGGCTGAGATTTTGTTCTAATGTTTGGTTTAATGTAAACCAATTGGTTCTCTATTTTTTATAATTTTGCTTAATAATTCTATTTCTTGCCTTTTCTAGATTATTGTTAACTGTTTTAAAAGTTTTGTTGGCTTGTTCTTGGATTTCTTCCGGGTTCATTAGATTACTTTGGTTAAAGATAATTTGGTTCGGTGTGAAACCGGTTGATGAATGTACTGAATTGTTATACAGGGCTACTGACAGTTCTATTGCAGTTAGAGTACTTGCATTTGAAAATTTATCACGGTTAGTATTAAAAATTTCTATAATAGTTGAATGTGTTTTTCAACTTGGCCATTCGATTCCGAGGATGATACATAATCCAATTGAATATTGAGTTTACTTAAATATTCTTTGAACTGCAGTGATTGGAACGTTGTCTCATGATCTGAGAAAATAACGCTAGGAATCCCGAATTGCATGAAATACTTCGTTAACGCGGTGGTTGTATCCACAAGGTTTTCCGCATTGATCGGAACCATTTGTAACTGTTTGGGAAAAGAGTCTATGACAGACAAAAAGTTTGTTCTGTTTATATTTAAAATATCGATGTGCACTCGTTCTAATGGTTTTTTAGTACTTGGTCTAGGGAAAATTTTTATATTATACGGTTTCCGATCGTACTTGTGGCTATTGAGTGTGCCACATGCATTAATATGTATTTTAACTATACTACTCATCCTTTGTTTCTCGTTGGGCTCTTTCGTGTTCTCTAACTACTATTGTATTTTGACGCTCTTCGTTGAATACGTCTTCGGCCATTTTTGTAGTAAAACGAAGTGGCCGTTTTAGGAAAAATTTTCCCGAAATGTTTCTTGAATTGCTTGATACAGGGTTTCCGGTGCCATAATCGCGGTTTGTTTACCATTATGGAATTTCTTTATCAATTCAGTGATTGCTTCTTTTTGAAATGAATTTTTTCAAATGATTGTTCGTCTGAAGTTTGGAAATACGTTTTCCAAAATTATTGTGTCTAGTTTTGAGATTCTGAACAGTAATTGATTTTTACAGTAATTTATAGGTCGACCTGAAAAACGGATCAAATAATCATCGGATGTAATGATTGTTTGAAGGTCATAATCTATAATTTGGTTATTTGCCTCAACATTTGCTCTTCCCTCTCTGGAAATAACCTCGTACTCGTAATTTTCCAATTCGAGTGTCCATCTCAAGATTTTAGAATTTTTTTCGGATGATTTGATGAACGTTACAGGTTTGTGATCTGTTACCAGTGTAAATTTATTACCGTACAGGTATGGCTGGTACTTCTTGACAGCCCATAGTATAGCTAGTGCCTCTTTTTCATTTGTTGCATATTTGGTTTCTGTCTTGTTTAAAGTTCTTGACGCGAAGAAGATGGGTCTTTCAACGCCATTCTGTATTTGTGATAGGACTGCACCTAGAGCGAATTCCGATTCATCCGTAGTTATTGTAAACGATCTCGTAAAATCTGGGTACGCAAGTATCTGATCTGTCGCTGTGATTTTCTTTAGCGTTTCGAGTGCTCTGATATATTCTGGGTATGCAAGATTTAGTCGTACGTCTTTCTTTAAGTATTTGGTCAAGTTTTTTGCTATTTTAGAATAATCTTTAACAAATCTACTATCTTTTGCACTTTGTCTGTATTTGGTTTAACACCATCTTGCGAGATTGCATGCCCTAAGAATTCCGTTTCTATTTCATAAACTCGCACTTGTCGAGTTGTATGTTTAGATTGAAAGCAGAAAGTCGTTTTAGTCAGTGCTTAGAATATTTAAGTGGTTCTTTAGATTTTCCCACACTACAACGATATCCTCTAGATATACGTGGCATATTTTTCCCAGTAGCCCTTGTAATAGGTTGTTCTTGGCCCTCTGAAATGTTGCTG
The DNA here is from genome assembly GCA_963691935.1 of Nephrotoma guestfalica. Lineage (NCBI taxonomy): Eukaryota > Metazoa > Arthropoda > Insecta > Diptera > Tipulidae > Nephrotoma > Nephrotoma guestfalica. The sequence continues at coordinate 228,067,163 of OY829914.1, forward strand.
ATCATTCTTAAAACCAAAAGGCATTCTGCAAAACTCAAAATGACCTCTGTCCATTGAAAAGACTATTTGGCTTGCGATTTGTCTTCTAGTGGCATTTGGTGGAAACCAGATTTAAGGTCTAGTGTCGTGAAATACGTGGATTTACCTAAATTGACCAATATCTCCTCAATTTGGAGTATTGGAAACTTATCATTTTTTAGGAACCACCCAAATCGGTGCTGAGTTAGGACTATTGGAGTGTTTGATAATGCCGTTGTTTAGCATTTCCTGAATTTGTTGATTGTGATAAATGGTTTTGATGAGTGATTGACGCTCGTTTTCATTGAGGTGATTTCACCTAATTACTTTCCCGATATCTTCCTTACTGATTGGTGTATTGTTTAAAATGTTGTCTTATGATCGGTAGCCTTATATAAGCCAGGTTTAATGCTAATTTTGTTATTTACTTTCCCAAATTCTGGAACTACCCAGTCACCATTTTTGGAGGTATCAAATGTAACTATACATGGTGATAGAAATTTGTTGAAGGATAATAACGGTAGAGTTTGAATAAATGATCATTTAAAGAAATTTTATTTGACTTATAGTCAAAATTAGCGTTTAGTTTTAGTCATTGACTCGGCCCCTAGAACGCCATCAAAAATCAGTGAAATTCCATTTCATAATAGGTTTGGGCTGGTAGATCTTTGTGTATAAAATTAATTTTTCCTTTCTTTTATGTTTTTTGTATCCCTAGAATATTTTTCACCGAAGTTTCTTGATGTTCTAGGAGGTGATTTGGTGGTTTAATAATCTTCTTATTATCTTCTTATTGTCTGAATCTAGATCCGCTTGAAAATTTTTTGGATTAAAATTCTCAGTTTCTTATGAATTTGCTATATTCAGAATCTCGACATTCGGGTCAATCTCTTGGTGTACGAATTCGAAGGGCCTACTTACTATATGCTCGGTAGCTGGCCCGTTCAATCTTTTAACCAGATTTAAATCTTTTGTCCTAGTTTGGAATTGGTTAAATGTTGACTGAGTTGTACCGACCTGATTTGATTTTTGTATGGTATAATGAGGTTGATGAAATTGTTTGAGTTATTTGAAATTGTTTCATTGCTACTAAATTTGCATAAGAAAACGTATGTTTCCTCGATATTTTTGGGTTTTGCCGCCTAAGCGTACCCGAAGTATGGCTTTCTCAAGCCTGAGATGTATGTCGCTAGTGCATCCTCCTAAAAAGAAGTGCACATTGCTTGCCAGGAATCGCAATAAGTATCCTTTTGTTTCGCCAGAGCTTTAATATCCTGGACGATTTCTTTTGTCCTGTTGTAATAACTATGGACTGTCATTGTTTCGGTTTGTTTGTGTGACCAAAGTTGGGACTTATAAAACGATAATTCTTGTTTGCTGCCTAGCGCTTCGAGCAATATGTATTTAATGTCCAAAAAGGACTCGGGGTCGCCTGCGAGACATAGAATATCCCTCGCTTTTCCTTCCCCCTTGTTTTCCTAATTTACTTTTTCTAAAACTAGAACTACAAATCCAACCACTCAGCATTTTACATCTTATGATGTTGTACGATATGAGACTCCTCGATCACTTTGATGTGCAGTTGATTGCATTCCAATGAATATAATATTTTGTCTGATCAGCACTGTCCATGAGAAAGTGATTGAATCGTTTATCTAAGTTGGCAATTATGAGACTGTAACTATATATTTGTTACTGTTGTATGCGATGCCCTGTATATTGACTTCACAATTGTTGAATTCGATTAACGATTGGCAAATCTTTTATATTTTATTTTCCACTTATAAAGGGTCTTTCAAAACTCGTGCCTAGATTTTTTTGTAAAATAAAACATGGAAATCCTTAGATGTTTCTGGTGTTTTTAATTTTTTGTAAAAATATGGCTTTTAACAATTATATGTGAAAAATGACATCATTTAAATGTCCACCACGGACATGGCTACAGGTTTCTATACGAGAATCAACATTTTTTAAAACTCGCTCACACATTACCGCATTAAGTTCATCAATTTCTGTCCGAATGTTGTTTTTCAGCCGTACAATTGTTGTAGGTTTATTCACATAAATTTTACTTTTCAAAAAACCTCAAAGAAAGTAATCTAATGGCGTTAAATCGCATGATCTAGGTGGCCAGATTATGTCACCATTACGTGAAATTAATCGACCTGGAAAAGGATGCAAATCATTATGTAAAATTCGCCAAAGAGTCGATGTATGAATACCTAATTCCTGAGAACGTGGTGGTATCGATGTTGAAGTCGTGACACATTAAGCCACAGCAGCAATGTTTTCACTATAACGTCCACTTTTGGGTCTGGCACATCTTCTTCGATCCTCGACAGAACGGTCCCCTCAAATTTTTTCACTAACCTATGAATTGTTGACTCATTTGGACGATCATTTGCACCAACAAAATCACGAATTTTAAGGTACGTATTTTTAACGATTTTCATAATAAGTTTGAATAACTAACTTAATGCGTTCCTTTAGCGTGTACGAATCCATCGTTGAAATTATACATCTGCCTACTACACAAATATCAAAGATGACATAAAAAAGTTGCGTTTAGAAATTATTTAATACTGACATCTAGGGTGACTTTTAAAAGACCCTTTATAAATTGGCTGATTTCGTCTTCCAGATTAAAGTTAGTGCGGTTATTCTGGGCCGGTTTTTTCATGTTTATGTTTGGTATACAAGTGTGGAAATGGAGTAATCATTAGATTTTTGGAACAGATAGGTTTAATATTGTAGTAACTGTGATTACAATCGGCGTACAATTACAAAAGCTATGGGAAGCAATCATTGGTTAGGGCGAACCGTTGGATAAAATTTCAACAACAGTTACAGCTAAGCTAATTAAAGCATAATTAAAATTCCTATATGGATTAATTCTTATGACACTGTAATTGAATTACATGGATTCTGTGAAGATTCAGATGCGGCATATACGCTGTTGCCATATACAGTAGGGTGATTTTAACATCCGGAGATGTTAAAATTACGTTATTAGCATCAAAAACAAAAGTAACCCCATTAAAAAAAATACACCACGACTAGAGCTATTCGGGACAGCTTTTTGTCAAGATTAATGAACCGCGTAAGGCAGTCATTAGAGTCAATATATGCTTATACGGATTCAACCATTACTAACGCGTGGATTCAAGGGCTTTCAAACAAATGGAAGGTATTCGTAGGAAATTGTGTAGCTGAAATACAAAACAATTAAACTTAATTAATTATTGAAGACGTTACATGGAGGATGTCAATTAGTTTTAATCCGAATTAGGGGCCAAATATTGGGTTATAAATGCCAAACAAATAATTCAAAAATTCATCAACATTATTAGACCATCTTGTCAACACACACGAGAATTGATTATGCCGGTCCAATCAACAGACTTACATCGCAGTATTTATCTGTATGACAACAAAGGCATCAAGAAGTATCTAGAAGTTGTTAGTGACTTCACAACCAATGCCTTCATAGCTGCCTTGAAACAATTTATTGCCCGCCGAGGACTGTGCAGCCGCATCTACAGCGATTGCGGTACAGCATTTAAAGGAGCACATAAATAATTGAAGACTGCCATAAAGGATTTCAACAAAACCTATATTTCAGAAATAATATTTTATCAAGTGAAGGTATGAATTGGCATTTTAATGAAAGAAATGTCAACAGTATTAAGCCAAATAGAAGCATATCTTAATTCTGGCCCACTGTATTCCACGTCTTCAGACATCGAAGACACATTCATCTTAACCCCCGAATATTTTATTATCAGGGAATAATTAATCGCTGCACTTGATCAAGATATTAGTGAAGGAGTCTGGACGTTAAGCAATTGTTGGAAGTTAACTCAGAAGCTGGTACAATATTTCTGGAGAATATGGTCGTGTGAATATTTAACATCATTATACAACGTATAGACTAAAATGACACGAAGAAAGGCCAAATATAGAAATTGAAAACATCGTTATAATCAAAGAACCGAATCTATCGCCATCACAATGGACTCTAAGCAAAATTAAGGAACTACATCCGGATACAGACGGCAAGGTCCATGAGGTTACAGTTCGTTGCAAGGGATATAACTTCCTAAAAAGACCAAGCCAAAAAATATGCATTCTGCTCATAGACGACAATCTCAAGAATGACAAACCTACCAGCACTGAACACCAGCCAAATACACAACCAGAAAAGCTAAATACCAAAATTAGAAGATCACCGCAAGATTCGTTAACTGACCTTTGAGCATACTGACAATCTACCTAATGTGCATAGGAATGCTGAATGCGTTTGCAACACCTCAAACCAGTCAAATAGAATCCCAAAATATTAATGTAACAATCATCAACCACCCCGGTTGAAATATTCCCATTCGAAATGGAAGATTGTGATTCATTTTAAGTTGGACAATTATCTGATAGAGCTGCAGCAATTAACACACAATGTACAACATTTAACACAATTATACTCACATCAAAACGAAATTGTGATTGATGCCCACCTCTATCAACATACGGTGGCATATCTGCTAGACCAATTGCGGCACATCGATGATGCAAATAACATCTTGAAAACCAATAAAAAATTATCCGGTTTAAGAAGAAGACGTGCACTTGTCAGTTTTGTTGGCACATTAGCTTACGATCTCTTTGACGTATTAGATGAAAAATGAGCAAACAAATACGAGTCTAAAATACAAAGTGTAGAAGAAAATGAAAGGCACCTATTGACCTTACTAAAGGAACAAACATCTATATCTGAATCAACGTTCTCAAACGGACTGCACAGCTTAACAAAGGCAGAAAACATGTTACTTACGGAGGTAGACACACTAAAGGCGGCACAATTATTCACCGCGCTCGCGGTATGTACTGCCTTGTGCCTAATTAATTATCAAAATATTCAAAGGGAACTACTAAACATTATTGTTGACACACATCAAGGAAAGATAAATCCGCACATTCCAACCAGGGAGCAACTTGACCAACAATTGAACCTGATACATCTAAATAGTCCAAGATCCTTAGCCATTCCTGGAGGTAAAATGGATAATGAAAGCGCTAACATGTTTAAGTTTTTGACCGCGAAGTCACGAGCAACAACATCAAATTTACTAATCGAATTAAGGAGTCCACTTGTCAATGAGCAGAGGGTGCGTATAAGGTTTCCATTACCAACAAAAATGCAGATGAGTATATTTACATCAAACCATCAACAGAGTATCTAGCAATTAATGACCATAAGGACAAATTCTACCCAATGACTGAAGCAGACTTCAATAAATGTTACAACATTGATGAACATGAATATTGGTGTGCAACTCAATATTATAATTTACACAGTGAAAACAAATATATACGAGTGCGAACTGAGCATACTAGAACGTTCATCGAACCTTTCATTATGCAAAATACAAAGGATAAAAACTCCTCTGAATTGGGTAAAATTACATGAGCCAAATTTCTGGATTTACTTCATGGAAGAAATAGAAACCATGTAGGAATAAGTAGATATACAACTGCAAGGAAACTGGAATTTTAAAACTACAATCACGGTGTCTTATCAAACATCAAGGAATTATTCGAGCCGGATTCCACACGTCAGTAAATACTTTAAATAATTCTGTTTTACCAGCAATAAACATCACTGAGCAACTGGTAGAAATTCAACATTCCAATCCATTGCGAATATCCCAAGATCTTGGATTAATATGGGATGATACCCTGGAGTGAGACGACATACAGGTAGTCATCAACCACCTAAGGGCAAAGGAGATATTGCCATCTACTCAAGTCAGTCGACATAACATACATCAATATGTTGTATCTAAAGAAGTATTGCAGTAAGAAGTAATTGCCAAACGCAGTTGAACAACCAACACCGTTGAATTGACCATCGTTAACTTGATCACTTTGCCATTATGTCAAGGCCGGGAGTATGTTTGTTTAAACATCATAAACATGCATAAAGTGAAATACAACAAAACCAACGAATAATTGTGTAAATTAATAGAAGTGCCGAACAATCTAATTTTGTATATAAATAGAATAACTATAGAATAAATATAGTGGTCTAAGCTTCCACCCGAGGTAAGCGCACTATTCCTAATTAAAACATTGAGAGTAAATCAACTAATTACCCGGCAGCACATCTAAGGCCGGACAAACGACCAGTTTCTGTTGTAAATTGTTAATTCTTCCGTTAGTTTTATTGATGTAATCGACGACGTACTGGGCGTTATTCTTCAGTGATGAATTCGAAATCCATGTTGGACCCAATCACGTTTAATATAAAAGGATTGAAACCATTGTGCCATTTCTCTAAAGGTTTCCGTTTTATAAATAATAGAGGTCGAGTTATCCCAGCTCGTAAAATGTTGATATAATCGTCATCCGATATTATGTTATTGCTTTGATAAAAGTGCTCAACGTAGTTGTAGTCATTATCTTCTTGATCTTTATGTATTTCTTTGTACCGGGATTTGATTGTTTTCAACTCGGGATTTTCCTTCCGAAAGCCGAACTTTCGCACGAGTATGTTAGCACGGGAATGTGCGTGTTTATGTATTTCAAGTTTTATATGTCCATAAGCTTCTGATGAATGCACTTAGATTAGAGCATTAATTAATGCAATCGCCTCTTCATAATCGATCCCCAATGCACTTTTATATTGGATTATCCAACCATATTAGTATAAGGGCGTGTGGACTACCCCTAATAAATCAATATAATTATTATACATTATTATTAGTGAATTGCTACTGTATAATTATAACGTTAATTTCCCCTACTAGTATTATATAACAGTATTATCATACTCTCTCTCTCTCTCTCTCTCTCTCTCTCTCTCTCTCTCTCTCTCTTAAGTAAAAATGTTTTATCATTTTTATTAATTGATCCACTTCTTGTTCTTCAGAAGCTATATTAAAGGTGCTGCAAGAACAAAATGAAGTTTTCATGAAGAAAGCCATACTGGATCAACAAAAGTTGTTTAAAACAGTTACACCATCAGTGGATAATATTAATGTTACACAAGCGGTTCCAATATTTCATCCGTTCGAAAAGGAAAAAGTCGCATGGTCGAACTATGTTCTACAATTAGAGCAGCAGTTTGAAGGTAGGCAATGAAACGTGAGTAAAACGTTTAAAGAATTAACTAAACAACTAAGTGAACATTTTTTGGCAAAAAACATGTGCTTGCGGCTTGATGTCAGTTTAATAAGACATTAATGAAACCTAATCAAACATATTCTGATTGGGTAGCCGATTTAAAAGGCGCTGTTCGAGATTGTTTATTTGTTTGTCAGAAAGCTGAATGTAACACTTCGTATGCTGATTTTGAAATTCGTGACATGATAGTCAAGCATACACCACACGATCAAGTCCGTATCAGTGCACTTCAAAAAAAAACAAATCCGACATTAGATGAAGTTCTCGAAATTGCAACCATCTACGAATCTACCCAGCAATCATGTAAAGAAGTCAAAAAAGAACCAACCACGTTCGCAACGGCAGATGTTAATCAAATAAAATCGACAAAAAACGGGAAAAATCATCACCGCTCTCATTCCAATCGATCACGTCACACAAACCGCAACAATCGTGCATTGTCATCGCAGCGGCGATATACGGGTAATCAATCATGCCCAGGGTGCAACATTTATCATTTGCGTCGTGACTGTAAGCGTATTAAGTCTGTGTGTGATAATTGTGGTAAGCAAGGTCATATTTCGCCTGTGTGTTTATCCCGATCATCAGCTGGGACAAATTTTAATTGCGGAAACACAAAAAATATTAACAGTTACGGTTATCATCAACGTGGTAGGAGTCGTAACCGAAATAATAACGGAGAATCGATGCAACAAAAAGAAAAGATTAATTCAGTTAGTCTATTCCACCATATAAATTCAGTTGAAGTCAATGTCAACTCATCAATTATGAATGAGTCATCAGGTAAAATCGTCGTAGATCTTCTTGTTAACGGCGTCGCAATGACTTTTCAAGTCGACACGTGTGCTTTGTGTTCCTTGATTGGACTGGATGGATATAGGAAGTTAGGGTGGCCATGATGCCAACCTACAAACAAATCTTTAACATCATATGGTGGAACTTTTCTGGAATTGAAAGGAGTTACTGAAGTAGTTATCTCACTAGCTGATAAATCGTTCGAAGGCGATCTCTTAATTGTTAATAGTAATAAGGCTACAAATGTTATGGGATTAGACTGGTTTAAAGCACTTAACTTTGATATTTCGTATCCAAAAAATTATTCCAGTTCTAAAAATGAAATTAATTCTATTTTAGATTCTCCAGATCATCGAAAATTAATCGAGCGGGTTAATAATTTGTGTGCCGTACATCCAAATTTATTTTCATCAATACTAGGACTTTGCAAAGCCTTTAAAGCCGAAATAGTTCTCAAGTCGAATGGTTGTCCGAAGAAACAAACGAGGAACACATCGCAAATCTAACCGAAATTTTTAATCGATTTGATCGGCTGAATATATTGAATATGTGGGACATGTGATCAATGCTGAGGGTGTTTTACCTTCCGAAAAGCGACTAGACGCCCTGAAACTGATGCCGCGGCCAACAAAGTTGAAGGAAGTGGAAGCATTCATCGATAAAATAAATTATTACATTAAATTTATTCAAAACTTTTCATCAGTTGCCGCACCGTTGAACGAACTTCGACACAAGAACGTTGTATGGAGTGAGCGGCAGGAAGAATCGTTTCAAGCGTTGAAAAATGCGATTATCAATGCCATGCGCCTAGTACATTATAATGAGGAATATCCAATAATTTTAGCTACAGATGCTTCAGCGATTGGAATTGGTGCTGTTATTTCTCATCGGTATTCAAATGGCTCACAAAAACCAATTGCATTTGCATCCAAAACTCTCGATGCGAATCAACGTGCATATAGCCAAATTGAAAAAGAGGCTTTATCCATAATCTACGGAGTGGCGAAATTTCATCAATACTTGTCGGGGCGAAAGTTTGAACTGTGTACCGATCATCAACCATTAACGTCACTTTTTAATCCGAACAAAAAGTTACCTGACATGACCTTACATCCCCTTCAGAGATGGGATATCGTTCTTCAAGGATATACGTATACCATTAAATACAAAAATACCACACATCATGCTAACGCTGACGCACTTTCACGATTACCTATGGGTCCTGATACCAACTTTGATGACTACGAAATTTCATTGCAGAACTAAATCGTTTTACTTCAAACAGATTACACCAGAGTTGTCATACCACAAGCACTCCAACAAACCATACTACAAATGCTGCATGAAGGACATTGGGGAGCTGCAAGAATGAAACAACTTGCTCGACGATACAGCTGGTTCTCAAACATCGACCAAAACATTGAACAAGTTGCCTCCAGTAATTCGAAGGCGATTTTTTCCTGTTGGCCGGTCGCTAACAAACCGTGGGAAAGAATACATATAGATTTCGCTGGACCATTTTTTAACAAAATATGGTTAATTTGCGTGGATTCATTTTCAAAGTATCCATATACGGTGGAAATATTACATAGAAGGATTGCCTGAAACAGTTGTATCCGAAAATGGACCTCAACTTGTATCCAGGGAATTCGAAGAATTTTGTATGCTAAATTCAATTATTCATCTTACAACCGCAAGCTGAGCGTTTTGTTAGAACTTTTAAAACGTCATTTTCTAAAATAATTGCGGAAGAGAAAAACAGTCAGTTGGCTTTGCTGAAGCTTTTATCAACGTATCGATCAACACCTGATCCAATATCACAAAAGTCACCAGTGGAACTACTTCACGGTAGGCAGCCTCGAAACTTACTCTCGGTTCTGCTACCAAAGGAGCAACATAGATTCTGTGACGATGATGAAAGCAAGTTTCAACTGAATCAATCCGTCTTAACAAGGAATTTTTCAAGAGGTGTCAAGTGGGTAGTAGGGCGGATAGTAAAAAAAATGGGAAGAAAAATGTATTTAATCGAGACCGAAATCGGAGTTTGGAGAAGACATCAAAACCAGCTTTGTTGTAACAGTTTAATTAAAAACCCTTTATCTCATTTTAACTTCGATTAGCCGAATATTAAAGCATCAACTGAACACTCTACTGCATTACAATCAACGCTGACTAATCACCACCTGCAGAGTCCAGGGAGTTCTTGTGTGACTAATAGTCCATCGCCAAGCAATAATGGCGAACATTTAAGTGGTTCATCAACATTAGACGCTGCTAGTCAAGATCCTGCTATTGAACCAAACCCTAGTTATTCAATACCACTACCAAAGATTATTCAACCACAATTGGGACCAACCAGTGAAGTCTCTACACCACGAAGATCAGAGCGCAAAAAAATTAAAACCGTTCGATTCTAAGCATCTACTTTACAGTGATAAATTAAGAAGGGAGAAATAATAAATCAATATAATTATTATACATTATTATTAGTGAATTGCTACTGTATAATTATAACGTTAACTTCCCCTACTAGTAGTATATAAAAGTATTATCATACGCTTGTGAGTTGCAGTGTTTTATTTTTTAATGCAATTCACATCTCGGTTAGGTCTTATAAATCTTAACAACCCCTATGTTGCAGTTTAATGCGTTTGAAGCAATTAGACAACTCTATATGTATATACCAAACGGACTAAATCTCTTTGATTGTAAAATAAGCTCATGATGATATTAACCAACTTATTGAAGTAAATTGCACAAGTAACGGGATCTTCATTAACCAAAGTTGTTTTTTCAAAATAATTTAATACCTTCAATCTATGCTCATCTGTCAGCTCCCTGACTTTTAAATTTATGTAAAATCCTCAAAAGTTTCAGCCACTCTATCTCATTAGCACTGATCGTCAAAAATATGGTTGGTCTTACGCACAGACCAATAAGCTGCAGAATCCGGCATTCGGCACTTCAAATTAATTTTCTGTTTAAAAATAATCGTACATTTCTGAGATGATCTGATCCCTGAGTTGCACCTCTGGAGTGGCAATATGTTCGATTATTACAATGTTACTGCGATGTTTTAAATAATTTTAGCGGGTCCTCCAAAATACTGGTTATACAATATCGTGGAGAGTGCATTATCAATATTTACCCAATTATTTCAAGGTCGTGTAATATCCATTCAGTTTCTATTTAATAAATATTAAACTGAAACCTGAGTAGGGGCGCAGTCAAATTAGCATAAGTAATTCAAATCCATTATGTGCCATCGCAACCGCTTTTCTTATATAACCATTCCATCGCGATACGTATCAATATCAATATACGCGCCAAGTTAAACTAACCGTAGCCTAAAACATTAATGTCTAATGTGTCTATTTAAGTAATTTAAATAGGTGTATTGTATATACGCTTCTAAGAAGCATCATTAAGTCGTCGTCTTATATATATTGAAATCCGACCATCCAACCATTCATTTCAAACACACGTACGAGTACGTACTGGTATAATAGCAGCGTTAATTCCGTTGGTGCTGCTGCTCTTGCTTCTCTGTTTAATCTGTGACTTTATTATTTGTCTGTCTGCTTGTGTTTGTGATGTGATACTGTTTGGTTTACGTATTAAGAGTCAATTTTCTAAATGATAAACCATGCATGATATTATTGTTAATTATTACAATAAATATTATAAATAATAATTTGTATTTATTTTGGTTTTTTTATTTTTTTCTTGAAATACACAAAAATTTCAATAAGATTTTTGTTCGTGGCTTCTTTGTGTTACAAACAAAAAAAAATGAGCGGGGATCACAATGTGTTAATTTTGCCTTATTTGTTCGAAAATGTTATTTTATTCAAATCAATTTGTTTTTGTAACCGCGATTGTTGTTTCAAATAATGCCAATAATTTTTGTACTCTGGCGCTAATGAGCCTTGCATTCATTGAAATAGAAATTTTTGTAAATGTTTATTCTTTGATTTGGTATTCATCCACATAATATAAAAGTTATGACATTTTTCATTAAATAGTGAGTTGGCACTGTGCTACCATATTTTGCAACGCAAATGGATTGATCATGATATGCATGCACAGTAAAATTAGATCCTGGCTGGTGATCGCCTTAAAATACATATGTTTGATGTGATATAATATTTTGTAATTTAATATGTTCGACAACGTGAATCAATTTACTTATTTATTTATTTATTTATTTATTTTACCAACAGTATTAATTTACATCTGGTATTTTAAAATTAGGTTTATTTATATAAATCAAATTTGAATAAAAAAAGTTTTTAGAATTCTTTTAAATTCATCTCTGGACAAATTAAAATCGAACACGGTAGATACATTATTAAATACACGGCTAGAATTAAAAACCGGGTCCGACATACCAAAATTAGACCCATGGAAGTACAGATTAATCACTAAGCCTCGGTGTCTGAGTGATCTCACTGGGGCACGTATTGAAAACAAGGATAGTAGTTGTGAACAATCAATTCGGCCCATTATAACGTCGCGCACAAACATTGCGGAAGAAATTTGTCTTCGAACGAACAATGGTTCAATATTCAATATCAAACAACGGCCTAGATACGGCGGAAGCACATACTTAGGAGCGTTTACCTCTCGAGGAAGTCGCAGGAAGTCGCCTTAAGGCAAACAGCATAAATCGCTTCTGGATTGATTCTATACGGTTAGAGGAATTGATATAGTACGGATTCCAGACAATTGACGCATACTCCAAGTGCGATCGAACAAATGAAGCAAAGAGGACTTTTAGAGTATATGGATCATGAAAGTCTTGAAGAAACGGATTAAAAACCCTAACATTGAATTAGCCTTATTAATACATCTGTCAATATGGTCCTTAAACGATAAATCTCGTGAAAACAAAACCCCTAAATCTTGAAAAGAATGAACTCGCTCTATCATAACGCCATTTAAGAATAAACTATTATCATGTCCATTACGTCCATAACGTCTTCTAGAAAAGTTCATAACTTTACATTTCGAAACGTTCAGGCAAAGCTTATTCAAGCTACACAAGTCGCAGAAAACGTTTAATTCCTGTTGTAGATTTAGCAGATCGCGATCATTTCTAATCTTACAAAAGATTTTTACATCATCAGCGTAAATCAGAAACTTACAATGTTTGAAGCACCGCTTCACATCATCTATGAATGCAATAAATAATAGAGGTCCAATGTGGCTACCTTGTGGGACGCCAGACAAAACATTGATGTCTCTAGATAAAATATTATTTAAAAAAACTTTTTGAGTTCTGTTCGTCAAATATGAAAAAATCCACTTTAAAGGAAGGGCATCACACTTGTTGAGCTGTCCCAGTTTCTTTACCAATAAAACATGATCAATTTTGTCAAAAGCTTTGCTAAAATCAATAAACACTACCTCAACACCATCACCACCTTCTAATGCTAGCGTCAAAAAATTTGTAAACAAAGCAAGATTTGTCACAGTTGACCGTCCGGGGTAAAACCCATGCTGGTTTACTGAGATGGAATTTTTAATTAAGAAAAAGATGCGGTCCTTGACCATCGATTCAAATAATTTAGGAATAGCCGATAAGATAGAAATACCGCGGTAATTTTCGATATCCGTTCTCCGTCCACTCTTGAAAATTGGTTTAATGAAACTGGATTTCCAAATTGAAGGGAAAACCCCACTTTTCAAACTCAAATTGAAGATGTTCGTCAGCGGCTGAACTAAGACCGAAGCACACTTTTTCAACACAAGCGGGTGAATTTTGTCCGGGCCACAACTCATATTCACATTTACATTCAAAAGAGCGTGCAGAACGTCATCGGTAGTAAATTGAAATTGAATGTTTGGATTATTATTAAAAACAAGTTCGTCATTCCCTCTCGAAGACGGGACATACACATTTTCAAAAAATGCTGCAAACATGTCAGTGATAATTTGCGGATCACTAGCCGTCAAAGAATTGAAAGACATTTGCGAGGGTATACCTCTACAATTCCGTTTCGAATCAACATAACTCCAGAAACATTTAGGGTTGTTTCTCATATTCGATTCGATCTCGACAATATATAAATTATACAAGAAACGATTTAAAATTTTAAATTGAGATCTGAGAGCGCTAAATATTTCATAATTTACGCCGGATGGGTTTAATTTATATTTTTTATGAGCTTTAGATTTCCGATTTTTTAATCCTGAGAGGCGACTATTAAACCATGGCTCGCGCATCGACGAAACTACAGGTGAACGGGGAATAAATTGTTCAATTGCCAAGTTCATTATTTTATAAAACTGATCAATATAAGCGTCTAAACTCCCCGTTATATATTGATCCCAATTAATATTGTCCAGAAACTCATTTAAAGCATTATAATTTCCCTTATTAAAATTGAAAGACTCACTAGAATTAAAATTTCCGTTAACATTAACACAATTTTCAAATATTAATTGGATATGTAGTGGTATGTGAAAAATACTTGAAGAACCGCCGAGATCATTACAAGCAATGATTCTGCCATGTACTTCTACTGGAACGAACACCAGATCGAGGATATTGCTGCACTGGTTCTCGATGTTATTAATCTGTCTTAGCCCGAGTGAACAGATTGAGTCCATCACCAGATCTGAAGTTAGATCACCATTGAATGGCAGAAGTTCATCATCTACTGTAAGCCATTTTATTTTCGGTAAGTTAAGATCTCCCAAAATCATCACACAATCAAAATGAGGAGCTGCAGCTGCTAGTTGGTTTGAGAAAAATAAAGATAGCTCACCATATATATTAACTGATGATCCGTATGGTATGTAAACAGCAACTATCAACACCAGCTTTCCATTGAAAGCAGGTTTAACAGCCAAAATCTCCAACTCGTTACTCCCAAAGTCAATAATATCCGCACGTATATCTTTCGTGACCGCTAGCAGAACTCCGCCACCTCTCGCTGTCGATTCAAGATCCGTATAACGATCGCGTCTGAAAACATAGTAGTCTGGAGGGAAGTACTCTGCAGAATTGTGCGAGCTTGTCAGCCATGTTTCCGTGATGCAGATGACATCATATTCATTTTCCAACACTGATAGGTACATTTCACGCGATTTTGATCGTATTCCGCTAGCGTTGTGATAATAAATAGACAATGTGTTGGTTTCATCTGAGAGTGGCAGTGTCAGTTGAGCCGCAGACAGCGGCATCGGATTTGAAGAAGGTATAAAATTAGTTGAGGTCGCAGTAGATATTGTTACAACGTCGTTAGAGCTGAGCGTGGGACTAAAAAATTATTATTCATTGATTTCCGACGTGAATTTAAAAATTCTTTAATCAACACTCCAGAAGGCCACGCCGATGAATCCAGCATTTGGTTAAATTTGCTTACAGGAATACCGATTTTAAATGATACATAATCGCGCTCATCATTACGTCGAAAGCAATATAATACAGGTTTCTCGACTTCAAATTTGTTTTTGATATACATCATAAGATCATCATCAGTAACGTCCTTGCATAATCGAGAAATAAAAATCCATCGTAGCGGTTCAACGGTACGCAAAGTAGAGTTCAAGTCACCACTACCAATAAAAACTTTTTTAGGCGAGTCCATATTATCGTCTAACGATTTAGCAGTTGAATTGAATCCGTTGTTATGCCATTATTCACACTACTCTTTGATCTTGTAAGTATTGGTGTAGCAAATTCCATATCAGTTTGTGTTGTTTTTTTTTTAATTTTACAGACGACGACTGTTGAGATGGTGTTGGTTTTAACAAACTTTCCACGTTATTACTAATAACGGCTGATGTTTTATTTAGCAATGACAAGGACGCTGATATAGCATTGATCGAATTACTCATATGATCGTTCGTTTCCTTGAGAATTTTATAAACATCGATACAAACACCACATCGCCATGAAAAATTTGGAATTATCGAAATGGCATCAAACACAGGTTTTTTAATTCCGGCGCATCCAAAATGAATAAGTTTATTACATTCACCAGCACAAGTAAAAAGTTTTCAGACACTTTGGCACTACATTCACAGCACGCAGACATTATTTTTCAATTTAGAAAAAAAAAATATTTAATAAAATCACAGTTATGTATTTATATCACAGATATTGATAGATTTTATGAATTTATGATTTTTAGCCGTTTCACAGTTATTAAAAAAATAGTTAATTTAACTGAAAACTAAATAACAAATTTATTAAAATTAAATCACAAAATGTAGATAAATTATTTAACCATTTATATATATTAAATTTTTAATTTTACGAGCAAATTGTACACGTGTGATCACATCGACCACCAAAATTGAATCCAACCAAAATTGAATACTTAAACCTGTTAATACAATCTCTAATAATTAATCAGACCTGACCATCGGTAATCTTGTTAATTATTCAAAATCAAATGGTTTCTGCTAAAATCTTGTGCCAGCAAACTACTGCAGGAAAATTAATGAACCAAATCAAAATCAACATGTAAAAAGAAAAAACTGTAAAATACTGCGAAGAACGCCTCATCAACCTTCAACTTCTTTACGATAAATTCTGCACAACAAAAGCAGAATTGATACGCACATTACTCGATGATCATCCATATCGCAAGCAAGAATATCATAAGCAAGTCCAGGTGGTATTTGAAGAGACGAAATCCATGTATCTCAAAATTAAGAAAGAATTAACAACAACCCCATCTAAAGACGATAACCAAAGGCCAGAGAAGATGAAGTAGCTGACGCCGCTTTCTATATGTTTGAGAAAAATAAGGAAACCTCTGGATCATCTACCTCAAAAACGGAGAATAAACGCTACAAATCGCAAGCAGCCAAAGCTGAGCTGTTGCATGGAACTCATTCACGAAAATATTATTGCAGAAACCGAAAAGGAGGATTTCGACGAAGAGTATAAAAACGTTTTCGACAACATTCAAACCAAATACGAACCAATTTTTATTACGTTATACAAGAAGAGCTGGATAACGGATTGAGCAACGCAAACACTTGTAATGACAACATATAAAAATGATCCCCAAAATAAAGTTACCATAATTGCAAATTCCCTTATTTATACAGGACTATAGGCAATGGACAGCCTTCTATAGTCTATTCAATAGAACTGTTCATTCCAATGAGCTAGCCAACGAAGAAAAATATATTACAAACTTTCGGTGGTCCGAGGACAAGCAGCAAAGCTATTCAGCCATTTAGCATTGTCAGGAGAAAATTATATTACCGCATGGAGTACCCTCGTCAATAGATATAAAGACAAAAGGATGTTGGCCAGCAATCACATCAACACATTATTGGATTTACCTACCTTAACGGTAGAATCAGCCAATGGACTGCGAACAATGTATGATAATGCCTTAAAGTACGTGCATGCTCTCACAAATTTGGGTATCCAGACAGAGCACTATGGAGTGCCTTTGTATATACCATACTCTCAAGAAAGCTGGACGCAGAAACACACCGTTTGTACAAAACCAGCATTAAAGCATTAAAAGAAGTTCAAACGATGAAAAGTTTTTTGTAATTTCTTGAATCAAGGTTGCATTCTCTATTTACAGTTGCTAGAGATAGGATCATTAAAAAAACGGAATCACCACAACAAAATATCCAGAAAAAAGCAATACACGTAGGACTGACGCTTCCATCATCTTGCTGTGCTCATTGTGATGGTGATCACGAGTTATTAAGGACCACGGCTGCTAAGGAAAAGTACTTATTTAGAAGTTGTTTACAAAAATATCACGGCCCCAAATGCCACATTAAATGTGAAAAGTGTCACGGAGCTCACCATACTTTACTTCACGACATTCAAAAGTTAAAGACAAAGATACCTGAAACTCCAACAAAGATATCGTTGTAAACAGGTGTCAATACTCTAAAATGCTGAGCCGAAAAACGGCTTGCAAGGAATCCAGAATTGGGACTAACACATAAGCAGTTTTTGGATGAATATGAAACTTTAGGTCATATGAAAGAAGCCGATGCCATATCCTGAGAGGTCCAGCACTACTACTTACCACACCATGCAGTATTTGTTTGCTTTTCAACCAAGGCAATACACTAAGAAATAGTAAGCGATCAGACTTCGATCGCCTTCGTGCCAGCTTTCAAAAGGTTCATCGCTCGAAGAGAGCTCTGCCGACATATCTATTCAGATAATGGAACAAACGTCGTCGGAGTTCGATCAATATCGACCATTCCACAACTTCAAGACACGTTAGCCAAGGATGGTACGACATGACACCATATACCACATTTTGGAGGGTTTGGGAAGCAGTCAAGTCAATGAAACATCATCTCAATCGAGTAATTGGCGAAAGTACATTAACCTACGAAGAATTAGCAACCATAACCTCCCAAATCGAAGCATGCCTCAATTCTAGACCTTTAACAGTAATGTCAGCCGATCCACATGATATGACACTGACACCAGGTCATCTGGTGGGAGATTTATTATTCGCCGCACCAGAACCAAGCCTACTAAAGGAACACATAACTCCACGGCAGCACTGGAAATTTGTACAAAAAATTGTACAATATTTTTGGAAGCATTGGTCAAGGGATTACTTATCAAGCCTTCATAGGCGAGGTAAATGGAACCTCCAACAACCTTCTGTAAAATTAGGTGATGTTGTCTTAATCAAAGACACTAATCTTCTTCCAACTAGTTGGTCTCTAGGACGAATTGTTAAACTGTTACAGTTAAAAATAATAGCGATACAGAATTTAAATGACCGATTACGAACATAAGTTTTCTTTCCATCGAAGCAAACGAAATCGCGAACCACAACGACAAATACCAAGTAGAGCAATACCCACAAACTCTATAGCATAAGGTGTCTACCGTTATTTCTAGTCAGTTTTGTGGCTATGTCAAGTGCATTCGTAGAGACATGAGCAATCACCGGAGCTTACGTTTCTCCAATACAGAATACAGAATATATTATGCAGAATTAAATGCATATCGGTCTTGGGGTGGAAATTTGTAGCAGCTTTGTATAAACAACACTATCAACGACGTCTGCGGGGAGATCAACGGTCACCTCTATTACATTCTAGCAGTTATATAAATAAAAAACGAAGTCCTCCATCACAATGGAGCAGATATAGGATTAAGCAAGAGAACAATGCATCTTGATGATAACACCAGACAAAAAAGGGGCTGCCAACATTGTAGACAACGTTACAAATGCACTATTTGGCATAATGGACAGTCGTGACGCAGAACATTATGTGGAAGACATACGGAAGGGAAAATCAAACCAAGAGTATCTGCTAAAACTCATTAGAAACCAGACCTCCATTGCTGATGCCACTAAAAAGAAAGAAATAGAAAAAATAACTCACCATATGTCGGCCGGTGATGTCTTGACTGAGTGAACAAAACGTTATCTTTCTGCTGAAGCTACCTATGATAAGCAGTGAAAGGTTTCAATTATTCAAACCATTGTCATTTCCAACACCAGAAGCAACCTTCATACAACCCGCGATGGCGTACATGGCAACATCTTTCCCAACATCAATCTACTGACGACTGTTATAAAGGCTGGTTAAATTTTAAGGGCCGACGTAAAATGTGAACCACACCTAAACGTCAGGTTTTTTTCTGCATTTAATTTGACATTTCTCAATTTCAGACTAACTCAATTTGAACCATGGAAAGATACACAATCGAGCAACCCGTTAAAAATATTCAGGCATATTATGAAAATGGGCGTTCCAAACAAAATGCATATCGTGCACTTCGTGATTTTTTCGGTCTATTTAATCGCCCAAATGTAGGAGATTTTAAAACACCAGTGCATGCTCGTACAGCTCGTACAGCAGAACATATTGCTGCTGTTCGCGATAGTGTGGCTGAAGAGCCGTCCACCTAAACTCGTCGCCGTGCCCAACGATTGCACCTCTCACGCTCGTCGTTGATGAACATTATGCATAAAGACTTGCATTTACGCGCTTATAAGGTGCAATTGACTCAAGAACTAAAGCCTCTTGACCATTCCAAACGTCGTCAATGGTCAGAATGGTGGCAAGAAATGGCAACAGTGGATGATCAATTCTCGAAGAAAATCATCTTCAGCGATGAGGCACATTTTCACCTCAGTGGATTCGTCAATAAGCAGAATTGCCGCATTTGGGCGAATCATAATCCAAGAGTGATTGTCGAAAAACCAATGCACCCACAAAGAGTGACTGTTTGGTGCGGTTTATGGGCTGGCGGCATCATCGGGCCGTATTTTTTCCAAAATGGGGCCGGTCAGGCAGTTACTGCGAATGGTGTTCGCTATATCGTGAGATGATAACGAACTTTTTATGGCCCGAATTGGAAGATATGGATGTGGACGATATGTGATTTCAACAGGACGGTGCCACTTGCCACACAGCTAACGAAACAATGGCTCTTTTGCGCGACAAATTCAATGGCCGAGTTATCTCACGTGGTGGCGATGTCAATTGGCCGCCAAGATCATGTGATTTGACATCGTTGGACTTCTTTCTTTGGGGTTATTTGAAAGAAAAGGTGTACGTCGATAAGCCAGCAACAATTCAAGAGCTAAAGGATGAGATAATTTGGCACATTAACGGCATAGAACCTCAATTATGCCTAAGCGTCATCGAAAATTTGGACCATCGGGTGGAGGTGTGTCGCCGAGGTCGCGGCTGCTATTTGGCCGATATTTTGTTTAATACATAATTGAACCATACCATATTATCATAATAAAAAGAATTGGCAATAATTTCTTAAATAATTTGTGTTTTATTCAAAATCAACATCGGCCATTAAAATTTAACCAAACTTTTTTTGTACACTTCAGCATCCGATCCACTGCATATCAAAATAATAGTATTTGAGACTACAACTTTTAGGCTCATCTATGATTGAGGACTGCCAGGTTTCAAAACAATTATCAAAAAACCTACAAGATACTTGGACCAATTTAAAAACCGATAACTGGATATTTTCATTGTATCACGAACAGCTGGCTACCATAATGTGTGAGGAAGATATATTTTCAGTAAAGATTCCAATCAATGGCGAAATATTTCTCAAGGAAAGTTGTATATTAAGAGTTGGATTGGTCACTTTAAAGAGTCACAAGGTAATAATCAGAAGAATGTATTTGTCGTTTCTGGCAGCAGTAAACTTATCCAAAGAAGAGACGCGTATGAACTTAATCCAACTTCATGGTCCACCAAACCAAACAGACTTCAGCGCTCTACACAACAGAATAACAAAGCTAAAAATATGCCACCCTACCAGTTTCCGACCATGATATACCTCACTCATTCTTCATATATGCAAGGCTCTATAGAGTCCCGTGGGTAAATCAAACGTGGTTCTGTAGTTAGAGTTTTTAAGGTAACAGTGTGGTTCCGACAGAAACGAAAAGGGTTGCTAATGCAACACCAAACTCCGTCTAGGGGGACTGCCAGAAGAACGCCCTGCTACCTGGGTCGTTAGCATTAGTAGATTGTTGTATGAATTGGCCTACACAATCTGTAACAGCAGTCAAAAGCAATTAAATATAAAGTGTGGCCGTCTTAACCAGAGAAGCTTTCTTAGCAGATCTCCTTCACTGGTTCTAATTTTATGGACGCAAGGCGAATTTTTGTCCAAGGATGAACAGTTAATAAAAACATTAATAACGATATGATTGTTAAAAGTGTTTGACATTTTGGATATCAGGGTAACTAGCTTTATTGGATCGATAATTTTATGCCATTAATGCTTGAATATGATTTCGGCCAGGTGCCGCCGCGGCTGGCGTAATCTGGTGGTCCGATGCGGCCTTGTCTCGCTAATAACTTAGCAAATGTTGTGTTTGAAGTGTTCAATCGTCTCTGGTTTATCGGCGTAGACAATTGACTTAACATATCCCCCGAAGAAAATAATCAAATGGAGTTAGATCAAACGATGTCGGTGGCCAATTAACAGGACCATTACGTGAAATTAGTCTTTCATCAAATATTTCTTTGAGTAAATTAATTGTATCCCGCTCTGTGTGGCATGTGACACCGTTCTGTGTAACCACATATCAGCAAGATTTATGCCAGCCAATTGGGGTACAAAAAGTTACAAATTATGTCTCTATATATACCGTTCACCGTTGACTGTAACATCCTCTAGATGTAATGGTGTTTCGGCAAAGGCTTGTGGATTATCTTCACTCGAAATCCCACAATTCTGTTTATTAACGTACCCATTCAACCTGAAGTGAGCTTCATCGCTGAACAAAATTTTGTTTGGAAAATCAACATCAATATCAATTTACGCTTCAGCCCATTGACCGAATTGGCGGCGTGTAAGTTGGTCGGATGGCTTTAATTCCTGCATAAGTTGAATTTTGTAAGCACGTAAAGCAAGGTGCTTAGATAAAATCTTCCATAAAGTTGATGAACACATCTCCAGTTGCTGAAACGTCGTCAAATTGATTGATTTGAGTCTTCCTCAATACTACGCTGTACAGCGTCTATCGCGTGTTCGGTACGCACTGTTTGATGTCATACTGGATGTGTATTATCATTTAGAGCATACGTGGTACGAAAACGATCCATAGTAACCCGAATTACTCGCTCTGATGGACGACTATAACGACCGTAAAATGGACGCAATGCACGTTGAGTTTTGCACATAGAAACATTATTTTGATAAAGAATTTCAACAAATTTGCAAGCGTCGACAAAGCAACTGTCAGCTGTCAAATCGGTTGTCAAACAAAACAGTGTTGCCAACTTAAAGATGTGAACCTCTAAAAAACACCGTTTATTTGTTATTCGCTGAAAACGCATGACGCATATAGGAATCCCCAAAAAACAGCCTTGCATAACCCAGTTAACATTGTATAACCTTTTGTAGAGTTATTACTTTTACGAAGAAATAGCAAGTTTGCAAAAGCAAGCGTAGGTGTATGCGAACAAAAAAAATTGTGTGTGCTCATTTTAGCAGAAATGAGGCGGAATTGTTATAAACCGCCTGATTGGCGCAATCCTTACAAAATTCAATTTAGACTTTGTGTATAAAGAAATTTTACAATTAAGTCAAAAGCTTTGTTGGAATACCTTAAAAGATCGGTACATGATTTATTGTGTACCTCGGGTAATTTGTTTGTATATTGCTTCTGATTGACGTTTTGTACTTTACATTCCAACAATTACTTGATTTTTTTTTTGTATAACAGTGTTTATTAACAATTACTATAATTATTTAAACCGAGTTCCTTTCAAATCGCTGTGAATGCGTTTTGTATACCACAACGTAGTCGTCGTACGTATTTTTAGTGCCGAGGGTAGATTTCATCTTGAATTATTTCCAAAAAAAAAAAAATATTAAAACCTGGTATTTTTGTCGTACGTACTTTGCATAATAAAACGTCCATGTACAATCACAATACAAATAATAATAATAATCAAAGTGTATTTCACATTTTAAAATATACGATATTTTTTACATCTCGAGTAATATAACAACACAACAGCAGCATCAGCATCAGAATTACACAAACAAAATATAAAAAAAACTATGCGCGCTGAAAAAGTTAAAAAAGATTGAAGTGGTAATTTATAAGATTTCTTTTCATGATTTTTGTAATAAATGTAGAGGTATTATGATTTTATTATTATTTAACTATAATGTCGCATTTTACATACATACCATGGCAGCTTCACACACACACGCCCTTAAAAGAAATGTTAAATAAAATTCGTGGTTAGATGGTTGCGGATTTAACCAAATAAATAGGTACTTCATATGAAGGAAAATAGCATCGACATACAACATGCAAATAAATTGTATTATACGAACATTATGCTTTGGTTAAAAGTTGGTTCAAGTGGGGCATGGATTGGAACAAAACTTCCATATGTACAATAAATATATTCGGAAATATTCAAGAATATGTTCATTACATTTTATTGGTTTTGTTTAAAAACAAGTAAAGTTGAACACTTCAATTTGAACTCAATTGTTTCAAAACTGTATTACTAAATGCTGAAATTGTTAAAACGTCAAATGGTTCGAAATGCCAATGGTAGCTAATATCTCTAAGTACTTCTACTTATGTATTATATCCAGACAGCCGATTATTTTGAAATTATTTACACGTAAAAATTTTAACTGTGCCGCATGACGTTTGTACGGCCTACCAAAAGTTCACAAAGCTGGTATTCCGTTGCAACCAATCGTAAGTTACAGGTTAGCAAAGCAAATGAAATTTAGTTTTTTTATTCAATATAATCTCCCTCAACTTCAAGACACTTATTCCAATGATCCGGAAGCTCTGCAAAAGACTGTTCCACGGCAGCAATAGCTTCTTCATTCGACGAAAAACGCTCTTCACTAAGGAATTGTTTCAGGTTTCTGAAGATATAATAATCGCTGGGAGCCAAGTTTGTTGAATACGGTGGGTGTTCAAGCAATTCGTACTTTAATTCGTTCAATTTAGCCATCACCAAAAGAATCGTGTGAACATGTGCATTGTCGTGATGAAAAATAATTTTTTCCTTCTGTAAAGCTGGTCCAAAAGCTTGCAATAATATTGAAAATTAACTGTTTTACCTTTTTTAAGATAATCAATCAACAAAATCCCTTTTGCATCCCAAAAAAACTGATGCCAAGAACTTTTTTGCCGATCGTTCTGACTTCACCTGTTTTGGAGCTGAACAACCAGCTTCAATCCACTGTAAACAATCTCTAGTTATAAATCTACGTACCAAATCGGGTTCATTCTGCTTAAGACGCATCAAATTACGCTGAGAAATTTGTTTTCGATTCGGTTTTTGTTCAATTGTTAACGAATGCGGCACCAGTTTTCCAAGCAGCTTTCCAACGCGAAACTCTTCATATAAAATATGGAGTACTCGTTCATCCGAGTCAAACTTGGATCTTCACAAACAACATTATACACTTGCTCAATGACGTGGTTCATTTTTAACGCTTGAACGCCAACCTATAAACTATAAAATCCATCGATACACAGTTGGAAATGATCTAGCAGATTTCTTAAACACTTTTACCATTTTTGTATGACTTTCTGATGATGATAAACTTTCCAAAACAAAGAATTTTATCACTGCGCGATATTCGGGTTTTTCGATTGTAAACGAATACACTGACACGTTAACTTCTAACATTGAAGTTCACGAACGAGCAACGTTTGAAAATTATTAAAAATTACAAAAGCAATTCTCAGTCAGTGGTGGCTTATCCAAATTTTCGTTCGTAATAATCTTCCAACCAGACAGGCTATGCGTGCTACAGTGAGACAACGCATCGGTCGAACCATTATTCCACGCCGTTCACATAAATTGAGAATTTCTCAAACCACATGGCCACAAGATCATGGCTTACACGCCAAATTAACGCAAGAACTGAAGCCTCTAAATCATTTACAGCGCCGAAACTTCTCCGATTGGGCTAAGAACATCCTAAATTTCATCGAAAAATCATCTTCAGTGATGAAGCTCATTTTTGGCTTAATGGCTTTGTCAATAAGCAAAATAGGAGTTATTGGACAGCAAAAAACCCACATGTGTTTCGAGGGACTCCATTACAACCACAAAAAGTGATCGTGTTATGTGGATTTCATGCCGGAGGTGTGATTGGGCCATGTTATACGGTCAATCGAGTTCGCTTACATGCCATGCTGGAGGATGATTTTTGGCCAGAATTGGATGGACATGACATCAGTGATATATAAGTGCGGTTCCTACAAGATGGTACCATAATATGCCACACAATTTATCCAACAATTGATCTATTGAAAAGGAAGTAACGGTAACCGTAATAATATCTAGAAATGGTCCGGTCGAATGGCCACCTCGCTATTTAACGCCATTGGATTTCTTTTTATAAGGTTACGTTAAGTCGATAATTTGTGCCAACAAGCCAATAATGTTAGCGGAGCTCAGGGATAATATCAACGCAAAATTGCCAACGTTCCGGATGCATGACAAGTTAGCCTAGAAATTCATCCCAGCAAAAAAAAATTAGTGCGTCAGACAACACTATAAACAAATTATATGTTAATAGCAGCCTCATAGCCGGGACAGACTGCCGATTCTTTAAACTGGTTTAGCAAAGTTCAATCAAGCACCCTATGGAAAAACTTGAATTTGCTAGTAGATTTTTGAATCTTTCGTAGTGTGGTGAACTGAATTGAATTTTATTTCCTAGAGTACTTCACCGAATTTTGCTAAACCAGTTTAACTAATCTTCAGTCTGTTCGCAGGCTATAAGATTTCATTAAATCATATAAATTGACGTTAATTCAGCACAAGAATCCAGCCTCAGCTGCGGAAAGAGAAATATATTCAGAACCCAGACATATTTGAACGAAAATTTTTCAAATAATTACATTAAACTAAATTAATGTGAGTTTATAGAGCTAGTCACAACGGTAGGATTTGCTTGAAATTTGTATGGTCGGTGGTGACAGGCATATTGACAGGTTTATTAATGGCTAGTAGAATGATGAGTCGTTACTAGAGCCCTGCATCGGATAGTAATATCTGCGGATATGGCGGATGCGGATTTAGAAAAATCATCCGCATTATGCGGATTAATCGCACAATGCGGATTATCCGCACGGTAGCGGGTAATTCTATTTTGTATACGCATCCGCACGCATAACAATTTCAAATTATTTTTTCTTCTACCCTGCAATGACAAACTGTAGATCTTGATTTGGCCGCCTTAAATGAGGTTACAATATTATGTTGATTCCGGAGCAGCTGGAAGGCGCACATTACTGCTGGATGATACATAATTGCATACTGGCATATTTGGGAGCGAGATGATCTCGTTTTCTCCTTCCGTTTTACCAACTACTTAAGTGCTGTTTTCATGCGGTTATCCAAATTTGTATTAAGGCAAACTATGGTTGCTTAACGTGTATGATGAAGTGGAGTTATCGCATTTTCTCTTTTTGCTACGCGCTGTCCACCCAAAATTGTATAGACATCTCACCAAAATTAAACAATCGGTTCCTGAAATCAACCGATCCTATTCAAATCTTCTGGCCTCTGGTATTTCTCCAGATCCCTGGAAAATATCATGCATTCATCCAATTTGCTAGGCGTGTAATAGAAATGAGGTAAGCAATTATCGTAGGATTCTCTCTTTCTTGTCCAAACAATTTGAGTCCATGGTTCACAGAGTATTGCACTTCCTTACCAAGAGGCTTATTTCTCCTTTTCAGCATGGATTTTATCCCGGTAGGTCTACCGTGACTAACTTGTTCTCATTTTGTGGTCATCCATTTGACAGCCTAAACTCCAAGCAGCAGCTTGACGTTGTCTACACAGACTTCGCAAAGGCTTTCGATGTGATTTATCACTCCATTCTTATTAGCAAGTTGGAAAGTCTCGACTGTGATTTCATTCCCATCGACTGGTTGCGTTCTTATCTCTCAGATCGTTGGCAATCTGTTATAATTCTAGATTTTTTATCCCCATTATTTCGGGCGCCATCCGGCGTGCCTCAAGGTAGTCATATCGGCCCACTGTTATTTTCATTATTTATTAACGACGTTGTAAAATGTTTTAAGTTTTCCAATTGCCTCCCCTTCACAGATGACATAAAAATTTTCGCCCAGGTCTCTAGCGTGTTAGATTGCGAAATGTTACAAGACGACTTTAACCGCTTTTGCAGCTGGTCAATTAACAACTTACTGACTTTAAACATGAGTAAATTATTACTTTCTTCCGTATCCGCTCGCCAGTTTTTTATCAATCTCAACTGTACAACGAAACCATTGATTGGGTTGGGTTCATTTCGGATCTTGGTGTGATCTTTGATTCTGACGCTACATTTACCAGACATATTAACGCTATTATTTCAAAGTCGTACAATATGCTTGGTTTCATTAAACTAAACGGCAAGGACTTTTGTGACCCATTTAACTTTGACATCATTATACGTATGCTTTGTTCGGTCCATTTTGGAGTATGCATCTCCTGTTTGGTCACCCTCCTACCATTATCATTCCGAGAGGATTAAAATATTTTATTTTATTCGCGCTACGACATTTACTATGCAGTCGTGCCGTGGACTACGTTCTTCCGCCTTATCAGAATCGATGTAATCTTTTGAAACTGCAACGTCTAGACAATCGCCGAGACGTGGCTTCCGCGCTGTTGTGCGTGATATCATCAATTCCCGTGTCGATTGTATCGAGTTACTAGCACGTATCAACTTGTACGCTCCCGAACGTCGAATTCGTCAACGCGATCGAGCTTTATACATCGACCGAGCGGTAACGACCTACGGTCTTTCTAGTCCAATACGGAAGGTATCGCGGGTGTTCAACAAGGTCTACGGAGCTTTCGATTATCACTTGCCGAGAAATTCATTCAAGAAAGCTTTATATACTCTTTTGTAGTCGAGCTCATGCTCCGTTATTTATTTTTTGTTTACCAATTGTTTTGATGTGCCGGTTGTAGTCACCGTAGGCATAATTTATAAATAAATAAAATAAAATAAATACTGGTGGTTGTACCGATCTTGCAAATGGTTCAAACAGAATTCAACTTAAACTCTTGTATGTTCACTGGTTGAGACTTAACGTAAAGCAAATTCATAAAAACACGATTTTGCGGATGCGGATGAGGATTTTAAAATTTTTCGTGATTCTAAGAAAATTCATATCCCAAAATATTCACCGATCACCAAACTTGCCACTATAATAATTTGTTAGGCCAAAGAAGTGCACTCTACTTGTGCTAACCCGATTAAAATTCGAATAGAGCTCGCATAGCTAAACTGACATTTCTGTGAAGAACAGAATTTCGTAGCAATTTTGATTCTAAGAAAGTTCATATCTCAAAATTTTCACCGATCGGCAAACTTGCCACTATAATATTTTATTCGTTCTTCACAGGAATTTCATATTAGATATACGAGCTCCATTAGAATTTCAACCGGGTTGGCACAATTAGAGTGCACCTGTGGGTCTACCAAAATATTACAGTTGCAAGTTTGCCGATCGGTGAAAATGTTGAGATATGAATTTTCGTAGAATAAACATTTCTAAGAAATTCCGTTCTTTACAGAAATTTCATTTTAGATAACGGAGCTCCATTAAAATTTTAATCGGGTTGGCACATGTAGAGGGAACATATGGGTCTATCAAAATATTATAGTGGCAAGTTTTCCGATCGGTAATAATTTTTGGATATGATTTTGTTAGAATCAAAAATTCTATGATGTTCCGTTCTTCACATGAATGTTGTTTTAGATATGAGAGCTCCATTAGAATTTTAATTTGGTTCGCACTAGTCGAGGAATTTAAATCATTTAGTATTTCTGAAACTGTCTTTCGTTAATTTTGAGTACTTAGTAAGAAAAAAAGCATAAGAACTTAACGATTATTGTTTTCCGATCATTCACACTCTTATTTGACCCTACTTTTTTTTGGTAAAATCTGTGAACGATGTTAAGTTCCTTCTAGAAGAGAGTAATGTGTTTTAATCAAATTGAACCTAATATAAACATTGTGAAATGAAACTATTTGTAAAATCGCCCCAATGTTCGAAAATCACTATGATCACAATCATTACAGTAGGCAAAGCACTAACCAGGAAGATATCCAAAAGGCTGAACTGTCTAAACGAAAAACGTGCTCGCTTAATAAGAATGAAAGTACTTTAAAAAAAACCTTATTTGCGTCCGTAGTTCAGACCTACCTAAATATCCACACAAACAAGTTAAATTGCTTTTAGATTTTTATTTTAGCACGAATCGAATATAAAGATTTCCACCCCTTGGCACTACATAAAATTCACTTACAAAGCAGCATATGCAAATACCAAAGCCACAATCAACAACAAAGGCTAATAATAATGGTCACCATAATAATACAGTGAGTAATAATAGTAGTAAGAATAATGATGATCGCGAGGAGAATAAAAAAAAATAAAAATAAAAGTTGGTACGATAATTTCTTACGCAAACATCCCAAAGTTGAAAAAAAAAGATCATGAGTAAGAAACACAATACATCTTTGGTATATAAGATCGCGTCAACAAATATTAAGACAAGAAGCTTTTATTTATTTGTATGATTATTATTGCTGTACTTATTATATTGTTGTGTGTGATCGCGGGACAATATGGTGCCAACTTATATTATGAGAATTAATTATATTTGTTCAGTTTCGTTTTATCTTTGCTACTTCTTACATTATTTGATTGACTAATTATTGTTGTCTTATTATACTTTGCATACATCTTATACACTGTACCATATCATATACATATGAAAACGATCGAATTGATTTTGAACGAAGATTTGTAATTATATGTCAATATAGTACAAACATTTGAGTAATCTTATAATTATTGTTGTACAGCAAGAAAAATAATAAAAGAAAATCGTTTAGGTGAAAAATATACTCAGGAGATAATCATATGTAAATACGATCAATTGAAGGTGTGAAATGATCAGCATCTTAACGTTCAGTTCGCATTATTGTTATTTAGTATAATGATAAAATAATAAGATGATAATAAATTGTTGTTGTTGATGTTCTTATTGTAAGTTTTGTGTGTCGCGATCGTTTAGCATGTTACATACACACGCACACACATACAAAGAAACATCTTTTAGCCCCCTAATCAATTTATTTTGTGCTACTATTATTGTTGTTGTGTGCCAAGAATAATAACCCGCTTTGTATTCAGTTGAATGGAATTCTAACTTATTGTGCTATAATTCATAATTTTTGTGCGATCGTATTTACTTATAATTTTGTATACACAATAGCGATCGGAATTATGAATTATTACGATCGTA
The DNA here is from genome assembly GCA_963691935.1 of Nephrotoma guestfalica. NCBI lineage: Eukaryota > Metazoa > Arthropoda > Insecta > Diptera > Tipulidae > Nephrotoma > Nephrotoma guestfalica. The sequence continues at coordinate 228,097,953 of OY829914.1, forward strand.
AACTTTCATTTCGGAATACACTTTGACATTTTTATGTGCGATTTTAATATTTTTTTTGCTACATACAGGCTGCGATTCTAATTTTGCCACATGATCGGATACTAAAGTGGATAATTATCTATTTTAGGTTTTATTCTATGAATTATGGAATATCATAATTTAAGATTTCTAGGTCAAATGCATGGAACCGTTTAAACTACAAAAATATTTTTCGAATTATTGTAATTGAGAACCCTTTCAGTTTATATTTTTGAAACTATTGTTATTATAAAAAAAATATATGAAGTGGATTTTATAGTTATTTTGTGAAAATTTTATAATTTATTTAATTATTTGGAGAGTACTTGAAATATTTATATATGGTTAGTATCGTACCCTATTATGCCTATATCGATCACAAATATCAGATTCACTTAAAATTTAACGGTTGAGATTCGGAGATTCGGAAAAATGTGAAAACGGAAATTTAAAAATTATTTTTACTTTCTAGTAGATACAGCAATTAGTTGGATCCAATGCGTGCGCTGATTGAAATTTCAATCATTGCCGTTATCACATGTAGCACATAAAAATTTAAAAATCAAAAAGTTTCCTTTCAATTATACAACGACAACAACAACAAAGCCACTGAATTCTAAAACAGGAAATTAATTTTCCTATTTACTTCTCTTCCCATAAATGCCAATTCTGTTTTACGAGTGTATACGACAAACAGCAGCCAACATGTATAATTTATGATTAAAATCGTTTATGACAATGTAGCCAACATAAAGAAAATTTTCCATTTATAAATTATCTGATTTCAAATGTTTTGATTTCCTTTGTCTATTTTAAATAATTTGACGAGTATAGCAAATGGATTGGGAAATGCGTTGTGGAATTTTCTTAATTTACATGCAACACTTTACGACTCTCGTATATCACAAAATCAGAATTTTAATAGATTTAGACAATCATGATTAAATCAAGTCGAGAGCTATTCTTCTAGATAAGTTCACTCTTGTTATCAATTGGGTTTGTAGATTCGGAGTACCGCTAGAACTACACTCTGGTCAAAGAAGAAATTTGTCGCAATCGTGTTCCAAGAACTACGCGTAATTTTTAAGTTTGTGAAGTTATCCCAGTATTTCATCCCAGAAAAATAAAAAATGTTCATCAGGCAATACTAGTTATATCCCATCCAAGGATTTTTAAATTCATGCCAGAAAATTTTAAACTAACACAAACCTTAATCTAAAGTGTTTATTCTTAAAATATCTATGATAAATGATAAGAAGACAAGCCTTATGTTGATATTGGCGCTAAAGCATCCTGGGATGGCCCATTTTAAATAATATATATATTTTAGATTTAAACGAATGGCTCCCTGGAACCGATCTCATTTGATATCGAATGCATATAATAGGTTATATCTACAAATAAAATTCCAAGACCATCCGTATGTTAGAATTGGTGCTATGGCGTCATATGTGTAAATGGCCTAATCAATAATCCATACATAAACTGAATGGGTCATTCATATACGGGCCTATTGCGCCAATCCTAACATACGGATAGTCTTGGAATTTTGTGAAATGGAGAATGAGATCGGTTACGACACTGAAGATTCCAGGGAACCATTCTTTTAAGTCTAGAAATGTTTATTTTATTTAAAATGGGCCATCCCAGGATGCTTTAGCGCCAATCTCAACATATGGATCGTCATGTGAATTTTATTTTGGATAGCGGACATGATACCGTGTTGAAATCAGAAGAGATTGGCCACGACACTCGTGGTTCCCGGGAACCATTAATTAAAATCAATAATCCAGACATAAACTGAATAGGCCATTCATATATGGCCCCAATGCGCCAATCTCAACATACGGTTGGTCTTGTGATTTTTTTGTAGATAGAAGTCATGACATTGTATCGAAATCAGAAGAGATCAGTGACGACTTGTCAGGTTCCTGGGAACCATTATTTTAAATCCGAATTTTGAGCTAAAAATGATTCGGCCATTTACACATATGACCCCATAGCGCCAATCTTAACATACGGATAGGCTTGGAATTTTGATTGTAGATAGTACCCATTATATCCAATCGATATCAAATCAGATCGGTTACAACACTTTAGGTTCCAGGTACCATTCGTTTAAATCTAAAATGAATATTTTATTTCAAATGGGCCATCCCAGGATGCTTTAGTGCCAATCTCAACATAAGCCTTGTCTTTTTATCATTTTATCATAGATATTTTAAGAAATAACACTTTGGATCTTGGTTTGGGTAATTTTAAAATTTTCTGGGATGAATTTAAAAATCCTTGGATGGGATATAACTAGCATTGCCTGATGAACATTTTTTATTTTTCTGGGATGAAATACTGGGATAACTTCACACACTTTAATTTTTGACCTAACGAAGATTTGGAATACTTGAGCTTTTTAGAATTATTTTTTAGCTATTCGAGCAAGACATAACATACACATTCAACATGTTACATCTTGTGTGAAGTGTTAAAAAGAAATGTATTCGGAAGTATCGTACCCTAACTTCCATCGACTGTCCTTCTTGCAGTGTCAGTCGTATACAAAATAAAAACAAGTTGAGTTTAAATTTCTTGAAGGGAGGGTTAGTTAACGGTGCCTTTTTCACCATATATATTTTGTATGGGAAGGTTAGGTTAGGTTAGGTTTCACTGGTTGCTATCTCACAATTAGGCCCATTTTGATAACACAGGATCCGACATCAACTCCTTTTAAACCCATCTAGTGCTATTCACATAACGTAAGACATCACGCACATTACAGCTTTCGATATCAGAGAGGCTGTCCATAGTGTATTTGGCCACCTCATCCTTGCAGCTTCTGCAGAAGTCATTTGCATCCAGACCTAGCCTTCTTGCATGATCTCCGAAAAGGCAGTGTCCGGTAATTACCCTTACAATTTTACCTAAATCACGCTTCCTTAGCGTGATCGAAATCTTGGGTCGCTTCAAGCTCAGCTCAGGCCATACTTGCTTCGCTACCCTCCCAGTCGGAGTGGCAAGCCACCAAACATTTGCCAAGGCAACTGCTTGCCTATGACTTGGTGCTTTCAGTCCAGACATAGGCCTTCCTACACATTCTCTCCCTAGTTCCAGTTGGAGAGTCGTACCGTACCCAGCTAATTCTTCTACCCTGAAATTTCCTTCAACGTCAGAGTGGTCCGGAACTCAGACCAACTGAATATTAAAGTGTTGACAAGCCAACACCACACTCAATGCCAGGGAAACTGAATCCAGTGAAAGAATGGCCGCCCGACTTCAGCTTGGTACACGCCGCCGTAATCAGGTAGACGAAAAGATTGACTTACATTTAATTCCCCACAAAACACACCAGTTCCCACTCTACCATCGAGCTTGGAGCCGTCGGGTAATAATTGAACTCTCACGGTCTCCATATAGTGAGACCATTCTACCAATCCTCTCTAAAGGGGACTATCACCTTAAAATGCTTGCCAAAGCATAAAAGGCGTGTTATATAATCCAAATTCACAAGGTCATTCCTCACATAATTGGCTATAGTTGAGTGCCATTTTTGCAGGCACTTCCACCACGCAATCGCTGATACCTGGGCGACAAGTATTGACTGCCATTTGCTTGCCGTTAATATCCAACGGGAGAAGGTACAGCATAACTTCTAAGGTACTAGTGAGGATCGTTTTCAATGCCCTCGCACTGCACCTTCGCCATCATGTTCCTGTATGATAATTTTTCCAGAGCTGGCCACCATACACTCAAACCATAGCGTTGTACGGGCCTTTCTGTTGCCGTGCAAAGTGTGCCACAGTGGCCTTCTTCACTATTTATATCATGTTTGGTTTCCAACTGAGCTTACTGTCGAGAAGGACCTCCTGAAATCTCGCTCTATCAGTAAAGGCCAGCGTTGGAACCATTACCGGAATATTATATCTTCTAGTGAAAAAGACCAGCTCTATTTTAGATGGCTTATTTTCCAATCCAGATCTGCTGGTTGGAGTGTTCCCCGAACAATCCGCCTTATTCGGAGACTTCCCCCATCTCCGCTATAACCCTTTTATTTTCCGCAGACATGGATGTATTGCCTGGGCCTTCACCCTTAGACAATTTTTAAACATTGTATGGTCGTTCAGCTTTACGTTGAATATTTCGCAAGACCCGATATATTTTGCTCCTATAATTATGACCCACTGGTGAAATGCACGCGTTTTAATAAAACGTAACCATAAACTTCATATTTGATTGCGACTTTCCTGTTTTTTGTTATAAGTGCGACGATTTTCCTCCTGTACTCCTCTTATAGCTTCTTTGACTTTCTCTCGTAACTCATTCGCTTCCTCCACAGTAATTATAGTGAATTCTTCTTATTAATAGTTTTGTTAGGGTTGTGATTATTATGCGAGAAACCCTTTCAATTTGGCCATTACCGGTTGGTACACCGGTTGTTTTTTAAAAAATATTAATCTCTTCCTGTGGACAATACTCCTGAAATTTTCCAGATCTGAATAAATTACCTCTGTCCGCGATTATATACTTTGGGTTTCCAAAATTTGATTTTTGCGCTTCCAGTCTCTGTATGACTTCTTTAGCGACCATTGGCTTGTTGCGTAAAGCCAGCTGAATTTGGAAAGTGGGTCGAATACACCAAAAATAAATTTATATTGCTTCTTAGTTGAAGCCAACACGCCTAAATGATCGATATGGTAAGTTACTAATGAAAGATCCCCCTATGGGTTGTCCCATAGAGTAGACATGCCACAAAGTTTTTTAAACAGTTCTTCAATTTCTCTGCCATATTAGAATGAAAAATTGGAAAGTGATAAGATCCTCAGTCGTTCTTCTACTGAAATGGCCACCAATAACAGATTACCGCCACGATTCTTAAATAAAACACCAGAATTAATAACGAATTCAGCTTACTCGCCAAATTTTAGAAGTTCAAAAATCGGTCGAAGATCAGGATCATTTCAGGATTTCTACTGAGGGCATATACGTGTCGCATTCGGCAACATAGACAAAGTTCCAATTTAAAGTCAAACTCCTGGAAATGCCTAACGGCAGTTCCTATCATTCCATTGACCTTTTAAATGCGGTACAATCCGTAATTATTTTTAAATGCAACCCAAGCATATATATTCACAATTTTTTAGCGCGCTTACTACAGCTAGGACCTCCAGTTGGTAGCTGCTGAAAATTTCTTGGCATTTGGATGTCTTTTTGCTGTAGTGCTTTACGGAATGCATTCCAAGATCGTCAACAGATTGTTGTAATAGAATAGCCTGAAATCCGAGTTTACTAGCAACGGTGTATAACTCCGTTTGCGCCTTCTGGGAGTACAACCTCAAAATATCGGGTAATTTGTCAAAATGTCTTTTAGTCAGTGAAAAGCCTGTCTCTGATAACCGTTGAATATAAAAATCACTTGTTTCCTCAATCTATCCGCCAATAGTCTTGCTATGGTGGCATAGTTTCCAACAATCTATCGAAAATATCCGGACAATCGTGAAAAGAGTTGTACTCGTTTGACGCTTTATCGAATTCGCGGAGCTTGGGAATATATATTGATTTATATTTTGATGACCCAATCTGTCCTCGTCCAATTTCATACCTCAGGAATTCTATTTGTATACGTAAAAGTTGATACTTACTCCATTTTATTTTTAGTCCGTTGAACTCAGCGGTACTGTACTTACAACTTTCTCTAACTTTTCTAAAGCTTCCTTTTCATTTTTTGCTGGTATCACGAGGTAGGTCATCGATGTAGATGCACACTACTCCTACGAGACACAAATTTTGGACCACGTTGTTTTATTATAACGCACTAAATCTGCAGAAAGACTGTTACATAATTAGAACGGTGTCCATAGGAACTCATACAACTCACATGGCGTGATAAACGCCGGATACTTAATTGAGTTTTCTGCTTAAGAAGCGTGTAAAAATCCGTTGCGTAGATCAGAAGTTTATCCCCTGAAGTTCATCAATAAATATGCAATCGGGAAGCGATCTTTACGTATGATATCATTTAGTTTCCTGTAGTCCACGCAAAGCCGTTTTATGCCTTCCTTCTTATTTGCCAATACGATTTGGACTTGCGTATTTAGAATTTTAATTCAACTGTTTTCTTATGTCAGTTTCTAGCGGAGAAAGTCGTCTTGGTCTTTGTGCTATGGGATTAATGTCTAGTAGTAACCACTATTTTTTGCATTTGTATGTTTGTTACTGATTTGCATTTCATTGGGTTTTAATTAATCACCATTTTTCTTATTTGGCTCATCCTGTTTCTGTTGGTAGTATTGTCGAGTTGAATAATTTGTTTTTAATCCATGCAATCTTTTCTGGGGCCGAAGCACTTCCCTGCTCTTTCGCGGTTGATTTTCTCGTCTTACTTTACGCGAAGACGTAAATCGAAGACTTAAATCGAAGACGTACGGCTATAGGACCTATTTAAGTTACCATCTGCCTTACCATGAGTTTTGCACGCCGATAGGGATCGTAGTTGTGTTCCTTTTAATCACAGATCGTAATCTGTTGATGAAAATTTCCTTTTGCATCCTGCCCCTATCGGGATTCGAACCCGCTACCTCCCAGTTCAAACGCCAAAGCTTTAACCACTGTGCCATTTGGTCGGTTAATAATCCTTCAAAATGATCAGACACCAATGCACAATCTGCAGGGACAAAGCTCTTCATTATAATGCTGGTCGATGTAAGAATTGTAATGGTTTGTTTAATTAAATCTCTCCCCAATATAAAATCCATCGGTAACATTCCATCCTCCACGACATGCATGTCAAATACGTTTGCACTTAGTTACCAAATTACCAGCTAACAAACATTTTTCCTGGTTCGTGCAATAACGTCGTGTTCTCAGAAGAACGAGGAAACGTAAATATCGATTTTATAAGAAATTTTCATTTTCCGAGAACTTTTTAGGCTCTTTTATAAAATGAGAAAATGTTAATCCTTATAAAAAGGACCCTTGGAACAATATTTTCATTATAACGGTTTTACTTTTATCATTATGGACCAACTAATTTAACGGATTTACTACTCAAGAAAAAATATTTATTTTCATTGTTTTATGCTCGATTTCCCAGTTATTGAGAAAACGTCACATTTGCCACTTGGCAGTGTTTTATAATTTTTAGAAAACTTTATTTAGAAATATAGCAGGAATGTTAAGTGTTTTTTTTGAAACAATTCAGATTATTCTAAAAGAAGCGGCGACGGTTCCGTCTGACATTTTTAGTGTAATTGAAAATTCAGGTGAGAAGGGAGGATATTAGAACGATGCCGATTTACAGCAAAGTAATAGCGGTAAAATTGAGCCCAAATGATTTTTTTCCTCTGCACTGTACATTTTTCCATCCTCTTTCACGGTGGCAACGACTCAAGCATTCATTCAGATATGTGTGTGCTTATAAGCATAACTGCCTTCTATTTGTATAGGACCAGTTATACAAGCCAGAGGAATATGAGAGGCTAAAATGTAGATGGTTGAATTATACCGGAGTATATAATTGGCAAATTTCCTCACTTGTTGTCAAAATTATAGATCCACAACAACCAGACATTTATAACATTGGCTGAGAGCATCAAGAAACACTTCTCTTGACAGCAAATACATTAATTTTTCATATATACTTATCTGTAGAAACCAAGTATCGTAGGCACGCCGAACAAAGTGTGATTAACTCAGAAGTGAGAGTAATCACGAGACAAAATGGTGGAAAATAAAAAAGCCGGAAATTCGATATTATGAGAAATCCGTTACGCAGCAAAATGCAACCAACAAAATCAATTTCGTTTCAATTTACATACAATTTTGACATTTAATGCCGGATGTCTTGAGTGAACACGAAAGGAAATTTGATTTGACAACCCCTCAAGATGAAATTATCAGATACTTTCTTCAAACGGGTTAAAAAATAAAATTATTCCTAAAATTAACGTCAGCATACATTGTAAAATATTCGACCAGTTTTAAAATATAGATGAGATTTTCAGTAATCAGTAAGCCCTATCTCGAAATGATGATCAGGGCTCATGTATCGAATTTTTAAAGCTTTACCAATACAGCGAGTACTGCATATTCACGGATATTCATCTACACCAAGCCAAATAGCAAAAAAGCTCAGAGATTGGCTCGCTTAGCGACCATATACGAGTATGTTCGGAAAGGGATACATTGAAATATTAAGTGTTATTTGGTTATGATCCAGATGTTGACTAAAGTTTAGATTATCACTATGAAGATAGGCCACGTTCCTATAGTGTTGCATAATTCATTTCGAGTAACGCAGGAGGTATGAATTTAGACTTACGCCTCCCATTCTAATTAGTAATTAATAACTAGTATTTAGTATTAACTATAGTAATTATTAATTACTAATTGTTAATACTCAACAACGTAAATAACATAATATTTTCAACTTTAGTAATTTTGCTAATTCTAAGCATTTTTATATTTCGTCTTCTGCTTATTAAATATGATGTATGCACATAATACACCTGTCACCTCACGTGTAATATAAACGGGTCAGTTGTAAAACAAAAACCATTTAATCTATTTGTGAGCCCTCATCAGTGGTAAGCCACAAATATTAAATACTACAACGATAAGAACATTGGTCCTTCGAGCTAAAAGGAACAGCGATCATCAATCTAAAAAAAAACATGGATACCGTAAAAGCTTTGTGTGAAGAAGCACAAACCGGCAAATTGGTTCATCAATTAAAAGCAAATATTAAAAAAGATGGAGCTGCCATAAAAGCTAAACAATATTCTGACCCAAAACTCACAAATTTGCAGCACTCTTCGATAAATTTTCAACCACCGATGCTGCATTAGTACACACTCTTCCAGAGGATCATCCGTACATTAAACAACATTTCTACGATCAAGTTAAACAAGCGTTCGAGGAAACAAAAAAAAATACTACTGGAAGCCAGGAAAAATACAGCAGGAGTTGAAGAAAAGCCGGATTGGGACAAACACGTCGCAGATGCTTTATCATATGTACAATCAAATGAGCAACAACCAAAGGTGGTGAACCTGATCCAAAGGTGGTTCATGTGGACGATCAACAACAGCAGAGGCGCTATAAAATACAACACGCCAAGGCTAAAATATTTCAAAGAATTATTAACACCATACATCAAATCAAGGATGCGGAACAGCACTCAAGAACGTATTACGAGTTGAAGATCAAACTACTAACCGACTTATGGATCTCCCTTACCAATAATCATGAAGAGATTATTGGAAATGTCATGAGTTTACAATCATCTATCTTCAAGATCAAATAGAAAACGTTACCAACAAAGATTCTCCGAAACAAAGTCAAAAAATGTCCAGTATCAAGCTTCCGAGGATTGAAATACCACACTTCTATGGGGATTACAAACAATGGACAACCATCCAAAAAATTTTCATCAGAACCATCCATTTCAATGATGATTTATCCAATGAAGAAGTAATAGTAAGTAATTGGAGGAGATCCAGCCAAGCTCATTAACCACCTAAATATATCGCAAGAGTACTGTTCCACAGCTTGGAATATTTTATGTTCCAGATACGATGATAAACGGCTTCTCACCAATACTTACATCAACACAATTTTAGAACTACCAAATCTATCATCAGAATCCACTCATGGTCTAAAGCCATTACATGATAATGCACTAGAATGTTTACATGCCATCAAGAACTAAGGAATAAATACAGATTCTTGGGATGCTAGGGAAACTCATCACTTATACGAGACGTCATTGAAGAACGCGAGGGAACTTCAAACAGTCAAAGATTTTCTAGCCTTTCTACAAATAAGGTTCCAATCTCTCGGGGCACTATCCCGAGATAAAACGTATGAAAAAGGAAGTAACCCAACAAACAAGTTCATATATTAAGACTGTAAATGTTGCTGTAGCCAGAAAACCAGATAAATGCATCCTTTGTTGCGGAGAGCACAATCTACCTGAATGTAAGAAGTTCCAGAATTTACCACAAATCGAAAGGAGTAAGGCAGTATGTTATAAACCAGTGTGCCGACGATTCTTCCTTCCAGAACACAAACTCCCATGCAATAAAAGTTGTGAATTATGCAAAGGTTCACATCACAGCCTGCTGCATAGTAACAATAGTTCGCGATCGGCACCAGAAAATATAAAACCAGCCAATACAAACGCACAAGTAACACATGCATGGAATCGCAGATGCATCTTACTAGGAACCGCCTTAGTGAAAGCGTTTTCTGGTACTCGCAATGAACTGATTCGTGTGCTAATAGATCCTGGGTCTCAAGCAACCTTCATTACAGAAGAGTCGTATGCAGAAGTCACAGGCATGGAAAAAACCGAGGCTGGAGTGGCGAACTCAAAAGTTGAATTTACCTTGAACCCAAGATTTTCATCCAAATTTGGCTTAGCCATAAAAGCATTAGTATTCAAAAACATAACGCGGGATATGCCACAGCCTCTAGAACCGTGGAACTGGAAACACACCAAAAATCTAATGTGGGCTGATCCAACATTTTACAGTCCCGGTCCAATCGGCTTATTATTGGGTGCGGACTATTATGGAGAAATTTAATGAGTAATATAGCAAAGGCCTCATCCGACGAACCGATAGCCCAACAAACCAAACTCGGCTGGATAGATCGTCAGTCGATGGTCACAATTCAACAGTAATACAATCAATGATAACAAGAACAGTTGATATAGATAAACAGCTGAGAAGCTTTTGGGAAATAGAGGAGGTGCCAAGTAAACGAGTGTGAAAAAATATTCGCGACCAGTCACAAACGTCTCGAATCTGGCCGCTACGTAGTCAAGATTCCTTTTGACATTGAATTATATTTTGCCAACCCACTGAGATGCTCAAAAAGGATCGCCACGGCGCGTGTGATACAAGTAGAAAAACGACTTGCTTAAAATCCAAACCTTCGCATTCAATATAAGAAGTTTATGGATGAATATATCGCTTTAGGACACATGAAAGTTGCTGAAACAGCTACAGAAACTGGTTACTATTACCTCCCGCATCATGCAGTCCTAAAGGATTCGAGCACAACTACGGGTCCTACTCTTCAGCAGGATTTATTATCCATACTGCTAAGGTGGCAGAAGCATAAATTCGTCCATACGGTTGATATCGAAGAAATGTTCAGACAACATGTCTCCGCAACAAGAAATTCAGAATTTTAAGCTGACCACCGTCACATATGGAACAGCAGAAGCAACTTATTTAGCGGTGAAGTCACTGCGACAGCTGGCCATCGATGAATAACCAAACTATCCTATAGCATCCAACGTAGTTTTAAATGATTTCTAAGTGGATGACCTGATTTCTGGGCAAAACACACTGGAAGGAGCCATATACAGCCAAAAACAAACCATTGAATTACTGAATTGCGGTGGATTTACGTTAAGAGAATGGACAACAGTTCTCTTGGAATCCATACCAGTGCATCTAAGGAATCAAAATCGATTGGAATTCAAGTTTGATGACACAATTAAAACTCTTGGACTACACTGGAATCTAGAAACAGATACATCCGGTTTCATCGTCAGATACATTCGGTTAGGCTGGTTGTCACCAATAACAGTTATAGCTAAACTGATGATGCAAGAATTCTGGCTAGTAGGCCTAGGAATTTAAAGATTCTCTACCTCTCCTGAAAGAAATATTTATTCCACGTTGGATCCATTTTGAGGAGAACAATATAACAGAACTTCATGGTTTCTGCGACACCTCCGAAAAGACCTATGCTGCTGCCGTTTACTTCAAATCTACAAATTCAGAAGGCATTATTATTGTGAGGCTTCTCGCATTGCTCCGATTAAAAACTTATTTTCACTACCTCGCCTTGAGCTTTGTGGAGCGTTGCTACTCACTAAACTAATGTACCAAATTAAAGAAGCAATGCAAATTCCTGAAACAACTTCGTTTTTTTGGACAGACTCAATGATCACCTTATGTTGGATTCGAGGGCGTCCTCATAAATATAAAACTTTCGTGGCCAATCGAATATTGGAAATTCAAACATACTCAAGTCCATCAGTACGGGTCCAGATTGGCTACAATTGTCAACCGAACGACAACAAACTACTTCTCAAGAGGAAGCAACTTCAGAAACCAAACAATTGGTTACACTTGCAACATCAACAACGGTCAATTCGTTTATTAATTACTAATTACTAATTAGTTATTACTAATTACTAATTACTAATTACTAATTACTAATTACTAATTACTAATTACTAATTACTAATTACTAATTACTAATTACTAATTACTAATTACTAATTACTAATTAATAATTACTAGTTACTAGTTACTAATTACTAATTATTAATTACTTATTACTAATTACTGGTTACAAATTACAAATTACTAATTACTAATTACTAATTAATAATTACTAATTACTAATTAATAATTACTAATTACTAGTTACTAATTACTAATTACTAATTACTAGTTACTAATTACTAATTATTAATTACTAATTACTAATTATTAATTACTAATTACTAATTACTAATTACAAATTATTAATTACTAATTACTTATTACTAATTTTCTAATTACTAATTGCTAATTACTAATTAATAATTACTAATTACTAATTACTAATTACTAATTACTAATTACTAATAATTAGTTACTAGTTACTAATTACTAATTACTAATTACTAATTACTATTTACTAATTACTAATTACTAATTACTAATTACTAATTACTAATTATTAATTACTAATTACTTATTACTAATTACTAATTATTAATTACTAATTACTAACTACTAATTTTCTAATTAATAATTACTAATTACTAATTACTAATTGTTAATTACTAATTACTAATTACTAATCACTAATTGGTAATTAATAATTACTAATTGTTAATCACTAATTACTAATAACTAATTATTAATTACTTATTACTAATTACTAATTACTAATAACTAATTACTAGTTACTAATTACTAGATTAATTACTTATTACTAATTACTGGTTACAAATTACAAATTAGTAATTACTAATTACTAATTAATAATTACTAATTACTAATTAATAATTACTAATTACTAGTTACTAATTACTAATAACTAATTACTAATTACTAATTACTAATTACTAATTACTAATTAATAATTACTAATTACTAATTACTAATTACTAATTACTAATTAATAATTGTTAATTACTAATTACTAATTACTAATCACTAATTGGTAATTAATAATTACTAATTGTTAATCACTAATTACTAATAACTAATTAGTAATTACTAATTACCAATTAATAATTACTAATTACTAATTACTAATTACTAATTACTAATTAATAATTACTAATTACTAATTACTAATTAATAATTACTAATTACTAGTTACTAATTACTAATAACTAATTACTAATTAATAATTACTAGTTACTAATTACTAATTACTAATTACTAATTATTAATTATTAATTACTAATTACTAATTACTAATTATTAATTACTAATTACATATTACTAATTTTCTAATTATTAATTACTAATTACTAATTAATAATTACTAATTACTAATTACTAATTACTAATTGTTAATTACTAATTACTAATTACTAATCACTAATTGGTAATTAATAATTACTAATTGTTAATCACTAATTACTAATAACTAATTAGTAATTACTAATTACTAATTAACAATTACTAATTACTAATTACTAATATTTAGTCAGTATGCGAACCAATCTCTAAGATTTTTCCTATTTGGCTTAGTGAAGTAGAACATCTGTGGAGTCGTGTAGTCGCTGTTTTGGAAAAACTTTAAAAATTCGATTCACGAGCCTTGGTCATCATATCAAGAGAAAGCTTACTGATTTAAATAGCTCAATGTATCCCCTTTCGAACGTATATAGTCCGTATGCGAGCCATCTCTGAGATTTTTGCTATTTGGCTTAGTGTAGGAGAATATTCGTTGATATGCGCATTACTCGCTGTATTGGTAAAGCTTTAAAATGCGATTCACGAGCCTTGGTCATCCTATCAAGATAAGGCTTACTGATTTAAATAGCTCAATGTATCCCCTTTCGAATGTATATAGTCTGTATGCGAGCCATCTCTGAGATTTTTGCTATTTGGCTTAGTGTAGGAGAATATTCGTGGATATGCGCATTACTCGCTGTATTGGTAAAGCTTTAAAATTCGATTCACGAGCCTTGGTCATCATATCAAGATAAAGCTTACTGATTTAAATAGCTCAATGTATCCCCTTTCGAATGTATATAGTCTGTATGCGAGCCATCTCTGAGATTTTTGCTATTTGGCTTAGTGTAGGAGAATATTCGTGGATATGCGCATTACTCGCTGTATTGGTAAAGCTTTAAAATTCGATTCACGAGCCTTGGTCATCATATCAAGATAAAGCTTACTGATTTAAATAGCTCAATGTATCCCCTTTCGAATGTATATAGTCCGTATGCGAGCCATCTCTGAGAGTTTTGCTATTTGGCTTAGTGTAGGAGAATTTTCGTGGATATGCGCATTCCTCGCTGTATTGGTAAAGCTTTAAAATTCGATTCACGAGCCTTGGACATCATATCAAGATGAGACTTACTGATTTAAATAGCTCGATGTATCCCCTTTCGAATGTATATAGTCCGTATGCGAGCCATCTCTGAGATTTTTGCTATTTGGCTTAGTGTAGGAGAATATTCGTTGATATGCGCATTACTCGCTGTATTGGTAAAGCTTTAAAATGCGATTCACGAGCCTTGGTCATCATATCAAGATAAGGCTTACTGATTTAAATAGCTCGATGTATCCCCTTTCGAACGTATATAGTCCGTATGCGAGCCATCTCTGAGATTTTTGCTATTTGGCTTAGTGTAGGAGAATATTCGTGGATATGCGCATTACTCGCTGTATTGGTAAAGCTTTAAAATTCGATTCACGAGCCTTGGTCATCATATCAAGATAAAGCTTACTGATTTAAATAGCTCAATGTATCCCCTTTCGAATGTATATAGTCTGTATGCGAGCCATCTCTGAGATTTTTGCTATTTAGCTTAGTGTAGGAGAATATTCGTGGATATGCGCGTTACTCGCAGTATTGGCAAAGCTTTAAAATTCGATTCACGAGCCTTGGTCATCATATCAAGATAAGGCTTACTGATTTAAATAGATCAATGTATCTTTTTTCGAACGTATATAGTCGGTATGCGAGCCAATCTCTGAGATTTTTGCTATTTGGTGTATCATTTTATACATTTATTTTATGGTTTGTGATATTAGATTTTTTAATTTCAAACAATTTCTTTTATTTTATCAATATTTATTATAATTATTGTTTCGAATTATTTTAATATAAAATAAATACACTGTTAAAAGTGCACACTTCCATAAACGTGTGTCCAACAAATAAAATTGTATCCAAACAATTTTTGTCCCAACAACTTTTGTCCAAGAACTTCACACCAGTAATTTGAGATGTATTTGAATAACACATGACTGTATTAATCCCCTTCATTTAACCCCTTCATCTTACAATTTAATTGACAGTTGTATGCACAAAACTTTTTCAAAATCCTCCAAGACGAAAAAACTATTTCACCAAAAAAATGTGGGTCCTGTCGAATTCGGGTTGAAAGGAGTTTGACAAACCTTGCTTTTACGCAGCATCTCTTAATCAGAGCATTTGTGCCCCAGAAACTATTTAGTTGTTATCTTCAGAAGTTCCGAAAAATACCAAAAATTTCCGGAAAAAATGTATGTCACAAGTTGGTTAAAAAAGAGATCGGTATAAACTTACCTAACCCTATATGTTAGTAGAATATTTATCGGAGTATAGCAAATTTTCTCTTGTGTCTTGTACATAAGACATATTGTTCATCCAAATTTAAATGGTGAACTATATTAAACCCACCCAAAACAACTTACTTGTTACGAAACCACATGAGTTTAATTCCAAGCCCTACAAGTAAAATAGCAAGCATCTTCATACACAAACATAAACAACGACATATTATGGTTAAAAATGCCAAAAAAACCGAAATCATACAAATTCGTCTATCGTAAATTTACAAAGCACTTCATCACCTAAGATTTTTTCTAAATTTTTTAATTAGGTTTCAACTATTTTCGGTTAGTTGTTATAATATCGAGTGAACAATGGCGCACGTGACACAAAAGCAATTGTGTACGTGAAAGTAAATTTCATTTGTATAGATATAGATACACATCGGTTGATATTGCAGTAGAACTGAAGCACTTTACCTAGAGGAGTTAACCTCCGCCATTCACTATACTATATCGGTTTCTAAACCGTCTCCCCTTCATCATTCTAGATCCCCTTGTATTTACATTATAGTCGAACTAATTAGATTGAAGAAAATGCTTAACAAATTGTTGGAGCATTCATCGATTGGGACCAAATAAAATCAAAAAGGATATTTCAATCCATTATACAACATAATTTTGTTCGTATGCAACACAAATTATGAAAATCAATTACAAAGTGGAAAATTGAATGAAACCTCAGATCAAACAACAAACGGCAACAACAACAAAACGTATAATACATAAATAAACATAAACATCCATTAATTTCTTCCATGTGACTTAACTCATAATTAAATTATTTATTATTTACAAAATACATTTTTTATTATTTAAATCATTTTTATTTTTATTATATTTTTAAGATTAATGACGTAAGTGTATCCTATTTTTGTATGTGCACATTGTGTCATGTAATCAAAAATTCGGAAAGAATGTGCAGCCTTTTCTTCCTGCATACAATTTTATTGGAGTCGTTGGTAATAAAAAAAAAGTTTGTTGCCCTTGATGTTGTTGTAAAATTATCATTAATTTTCCAATTTATGATGGCAATTTCGTTTTCAGTTTTGGATGGTTGTGCTATCTATTTGTTATATATGTATGTGTGTATGCGTACATTATACTTGTAAATATTAAAACTATTAGATACTTTTCACCCTCTTCTCGCGACTCAACGAATGCTGAACCACACTTAAAATAAAACAAATTGTTATAACAAAATTTGCATATGAAAAGGATTCAAAATTAAATTAGGATACAAAATCGTTTACATGGATCTATCTCATATACGAGTATGAAGAATAAATTGAGTTATTACTGCAACTAATATTGTTACAGTGGATACAGGAGGATTCACATAGTCGTAGTTTTTTCTACATTTTTTTAGACAACACGAAAAACACAAATTGGAATTTAAATCAGCTGACGTCAACAGCGTAAATTAATGCAGCCGTGTTACGATACGCACAAATTCTATAACAAGAGTGATAATAGTTTATGGAAGCTGAAAAATTAACATCGCATAATCCTAAATTCGAAAATCGTATACCAAAAGTTGATTTATTTTGCAGGAGCACGTAAACTTTACAACTTAATATCTTTACTGTGAAATATTCCTCGAATCTTGCCAGTCATGTCTTTAACTTTGTTTATTTAGAAAATATCTTGAAGCGTTACGTACTGCGGATGATTATGTGGGACTGGGCTATCTTTAATCCGGGTGATACACTTCTTTAAGTGAATAGATTCAGCTAACGTATGAACTGATCTATTGAATCCCTTTTCCAAATGGTTAGAATATAGGATCCGATTGCAGCGATATAAAAATTTGCATCCCGTAGCACACAACCAGCTTTGATTTTTACTATGCCTGATCCTTGAAGGTTATACGATTTGCTTTCATGACCGCACATTACATCGACTATTGTTTCATTGTGAATGGAATATACCCACTGATTGTTGGCATTAAGTTTTATCCAGTGATTTGATGCATTTACAGTTCCGATGGAACATAATTCCTCAAGACTCATCTTCCGTTGTAGGATTGCCATCTCGCACTGAGCTTGGCTGCTCATGGTGTTATATATTGGTGATATTTCACACAAAAATCTTCTTCCTTGAAATGATTGACAATTTTTTACTTGCTCTCTAGTCATTGATGCGAGTTGTTCCCGGTGAGCATCTATTGCTAAATATTCTGCCTTGGTGTCGATGTAAGACTGCGAATTCTTATTCTGTGTACACTCGCGTAAATGATAATGGAATGGTGAGTTCTACTATAATGTTTCTTGGAGTTACTCTACTGCGTATCTTCATGCTATGATATACGTGAAGAAGATCCGGAATGCCATGCCTAGGTATGGTGATCGTTGATGGTACATGTCTTTTAATAATTTCGAGCTCTTGAACTAATTGAGCCGGGAAGAGTAATGAAGGATGCAAAATGTTATTTTGTGCATTATGGAATACGTCAAGTAAGGCTTGTTGCGTGTCCTCCAAATTTTTCTATATTGATATCAATTCAATGCTTGAAGTTAATATTAAACGAATTTCTTTTTCCCGTATGAAGTATTCGTTCAATTGTTCTAGTTCAGCCTTCAGCGTTCCATGATCATTAATCAGTTTGTTTAATGATTTTATTGTAAGAATTGAGTTATGCTTTATTTAGCTTAACTGTGTTGTCTATTATTATGGTATGAATCTTTATCAGTGCCTTTAATTGATGCTGATCATTGTTTATGGCTTCAAATTGATTTTTATATTCTCTTGCTTCACGTTCTGTAAGAATCCCTCCCAAACATGTCGCCTAACACAATATCTGCCTCCAAATTGTTGAACTGCCATTGAATTTGTTGAAGAATTAATTCACAGTTTATTTCAACAACGCCTATGCATGACTTCTTCAGTTGACATTGCGCGGTCTTGAATGCTTCAATTTCCTCCCAGTAACTACTCATATTATAATAGATTAATATTGAACATTTGATGGCTGCCACTTCGAGCCTGCCTATTGATTCAAAGTGTATGCCTGTAGAATGGTTGAATGGAATTCTTGGATATTTGTGGCTCTTCTTCACTCTGGTTGGCTTTCATGCGTATTAGATCCTTTAAATTTTCCTCAATTGGTGGTTTACACAATATCACAATTTGCCGCTTGAAGGTATTGTTCTCACACTTCACTGTAGCTACTCGAACTAAATCATCGCTTCCGGCATGTGTCTCGATAATTCACCCTAGTTTCCAATGTGTGGTTGGTTGTTGGTCATCCTTTAGTAACACCAAGTCGTTGATCCTTAGGTTCGGTTGGCTACATTTCCATTTAGTTCGTTGTTGTAGTTGGTGGAAAAATTCAGAGGACCATCTTTTCCAAAAGCCTTGCACCATTTTCTCAACAAGGTGCAATCTTGTTTGCAGTGACTTGAGAGAATCACCTATCAAAAAATGTCCTGGTGTTAAAGCTGATAGATCTGTTGGATTATTGGTCAGTGGAGTTAGCGGTCGAGAATTTAGACATGCCTCGATTTGTGTAACTACTGTGTAAAGCTCCTCAAAGGTGAAGGTTGCTTCTCCTATGATTCGTTTTAAATGGAACTTGATTGATTTAATGCTCGCTTCCCATATGCCACCGAAATGAGGTCATAGTCGGTATGAAATGCCAATTGGTTTCGTCGTTGGCTATCATAGTGAGGCATATGAAGTTAGCCCAGTTTTTCATCCCAGAAAAAAATAAAATTTCTTTAAACAATACATTTCATCTCATCCCAGTTTTTTCTATTTAAACTTGTATAAGACGGAATATATTTATAATAATTGTTTGTTTTGATTAAGGATAGCGATTGATACTATTTTAAAATATTAACAGTACGAGCTTACAATGACTAAGAGGGCATGTATACCAGCCGTATGGTAGTATTGGCGCAAATGGCCAAGTTCCATATTTGCCCATATAAGAATATGAGAAAATCGTGCCATTTTCCTAGAAATAAGATTTGCCGGAAATGATTCTTTATGTGTTGAATAACTTACAAGACAGACTAACTGTGGCCAGTTGGGTAACACAAGCCGTATGGTAGGATTAGAGCAATCGGCCAGATTCCATGCGGCCCAATACAAAAACAAATAATTGCCATTCTCCTAGCATTATGATTTGCCTTAAACAATTGATATAGTTTTGAGTTGGTTATCGTAAGGGACAATGACTACAATGACTAAGAGGGCAGTACCAGCCGTATGGTAGTATTCTTTAAATTTATTTAGCCGGATCCAATGAATTTGAGTTGTGGCTCTAACAATGAACACCTGTGCCAAAAACCAGGCCATATTTTATGTTGCATCATAGTGAAATTAATTATAGCTGGACGCATGTTCAGTGGTAATTTGTACTGTGTGAAGTTAGACCAATTCATAATTAGCTGGATCCCATATTTATGTGCACATCATGGCCTATCAAATAACCTAGCATCAATGACAAAGCACGTTAATCTTGAACGACACGCCATTCAATGCATTTTCGATATATGGAATTAGCGAAATTGTGCTAAATTACAACCCTGCATACGGTTAAAAATGAAAGAATAAAAATTAGTTTTAGCCCAAGTATAAAATTATTTTGAATAAATTTTATTAAATTTGGAACATAAAATACATTCTTTTCGTAAACCTAAACATTATTCTCGCTTATTAAATTGTTTTTATTCTTATTTTGTTTAATGTTTATCCTTTTCTGTAAGACTTATTTTATTCGTTCGTGTTATTATTTGCATAAATAAAAATTTGTCCTTTTAATGATAATGTTTATCTATATTTAAACCTAAAATATTTTAAATATTAGCAATGTTAATGGATTTTAACTAAATGGTTCGTTTTATTCCAAATTGAATAAAAATTAGCAAAATAGTTTAAGCTTAAAAGTATAAATAATCAATTTATCAATTTATTTTTATTTATTATTATCTTCCATTTCTAGTAAACAAAGAATGAAATGCTAATTTTAATCGACTTTTAAATTTAAAGGGCTTCCCAACTAAGTTGCATGTCAATATTGATCACACCATAAAAGTATATCAATTTATCGGAACGAATCGCGATATACAGTGCTTTATTCTGTCCAGGGGCCCTATTCTTGAAATCGGTGGAAATTTCCGCATTCGGAATATAATTTGCTTTAAAAAATTTTATATTATCCGAATTTTTCGCCGGCTACCATAATCAGTTTTTCAAATTTGTTTGCAAGTTTTCTATTATTTATTTCCCTACTAAGGGAAAAATTCCGAGTAGGTAAATCGATGAGGAGTTATTCCCTTAGTAGGAAAATAAATAATAAAAAACTTGCAAACAAATTTGAAAAAAATGGTTAAAGTAGCCGGCGCAAAATTCGAATAATTTAAAGAATTTTAAAGCAAATTATATTCCGAATGTGGAAATTGCCGCCGATTTCAAGAATAGGGCCCCAGGTCATACAAAGCTTTC
Organism: Nephrotoma guestfalica; assembly: GCA_963691935.1. Taxonomy (NCBI): domain Eukaryota; kingdom Metazoa; phylum Arthropoda; class Insecta; order Diptera; family Tipulidae; genus Nephrotoma; species Nephrotoma guestfalica. The sequence continues at coordinate 228,119,264 of OY829914.1, forward strand.
TCTCAACTACAACTCTTTTCTGTCTCTCAACAAAAATATTTAAGATTAATATTTTTCATCCATAAACTTCCCAGAGATCATTACGGTAATCTCAAAAAATTTTGCGGATTGTTTTCGAAATTAGGCGCCTCGAGTAGAACAAATGGAAATGTAAATACGCAGATAGAATTTGTTGATATTGTACGAGTATAACACGTATGCTGTAACTCTTGACATCCAGTTTAAAACTAACCAATTTCAAGTTTTATTTTCTAGATAATCAAAGAAACAAAACGGCTAGGAGAATGCAATTATGAGGTGAGAACGTAATATCGTAAACTACAACATACAACAGGTTCAGCCTACTTTCAACAGCTCGCTGTCTCCGCTCCAATTGATATATATATTACTGTGATATGATTTTGTAGATAGAACCGTTTTGTATAGATAAAACATTTTGCCCACATATAGTATAAATTTAAACTTTTAAATCTAATCTTAGCGACTGAGTGGCAGTATACGAGTATAATACCTTTTGCTCAAATAATATATTTCAAACAAAATATTTACATACAAATGCAACACAACACAAATTGTCGCGCACGTGACGTAAGCTTTAAACTTTCAATATTATTTTAGTCCTGTAATGCAAATGAAGGATAATCGCATGTGCAATTAATCGACGTTAATTTGGTTGAACCCTTATGATAAAACGGCTGATAATAACTGATTCTCATACTTATTTAACTTAAAATTGCAGAGAAAAACATATTTGATCCTTTTAAGTATAAAAATATGTTTGTCATTTTTATTCAGTTTTGCATAAAAATCTGAGCAAACCATTTAGCTTTAAAAACATAAATTATTATGCTTTGCAGTACAGAAAATGTTTAAAATTTAAATCTTTATGTCTTTATCTTTTCTATTACTTTTGTAGGGAAGTAGGGGATAGCAATCTTTTTAGTAAAAATATTTTGATTTAGTTTTGGTAGTTTCGACTTAAAAATTTAGTTATCAGGTGCCGATAGTTTGAAAAGGTTTTGCTGCGAATTAAGAGGTAAGTTTTCGTTTCTACACAGTTTATGTAGTTTTTGATTATACGAGTAATTACCGCCACTTATTTTTAAACATTTATTTGCTCTTAACAAAAATACCTTTAGATACATCTACAACCAGCCCGCACTCAATCACACTACAGGAACACGGATGGAAATTGGATTTTATTTCAAAATGTACGGGTAAATAAATAATACAAATAATATATGTATTTGATAATTTATTCTTATAAATATTTAATTTATTTAGACCAAAAACAAGAGAGATGGAACTAAACCACGAGTTAGTAACATGGAATGTAATCGGCTTGATATTTCACCCAACACTTACTAACATGCTAGGATTTTCATGAATCCGAAGATTATTAAATGCGGATAGGTTATTATCTACGTAATTTTCATAAACTAGTGCATATATACATTGCCAATATTTTAAATAAAAAACTATGTTTTATTATCAAAATTTCTACTTTTTTTATTCAAATTTCACTTAAAAAACGTCGAATTTGGTTTGTAAAAAGAATAAAATTTGTTCCTGAATTGTATAAAATCTGGTAATGATTAGTATTTATTTTAATCTTTTAATGAGATAAATATTATTCTTTGTAACTTATTTTTTATACGCCAAGAAGAGCATATTTAGTAATTTTCAAAGAGCAAACTCTATTTATATTTGAGTGCTTTTAACACTCGGTCAAAGAATAAAAATTGTCATTGTCCGATAGATGAATTTTAATCTTTTGGGCAAAAATAAAATTTGTTAAAATTAGGACAAAATTATTGTTATTTTGAAAGAATCAACTTTATCTATTTGGGAAGTATAATTTTAAACCTTATAAAAGGATGGACGTATAGTTATTCCGCAGAAGGATAGGAAAATAATGGATTTCATACTTTTATTTTTAACCGTGTAGGCCGAAGTTGACCAACATTATGGCCTATCAAATAACCACAGTGCCATCAATGACAAAACACGATAATCTTGAACGACATGCCATTCAATGCATTTTCGATATATTGAATTAGCAATGAATTAGCGAAATTGTGCAAAATTACACCCCTGCATCCCCTTCAAAATTTCTCCACAATTAGGCCGAAGTTGACCAACATTATGGCCTATCAAATAACCATAGTGACATCAATGACAAAGCACGTTAATCTTGAACGACAAGCCATTCAATGCATTTTCGATATATTGAAATAGAGAATTTTTGTAAAATTACACCCCAGCATCCCCATCAGAATTTCTCAACAAAATGGATGCTAAATGGATGCAAATTGGATAGCAATGGATGCATTGCTTGGATAGCAAAAACAGTATCTGCATTGTCATCTTTCGGCTGGGATAGCAAAGACACTATCTGCATTACCTTTCGGCTGGAAACTTTCGGTTAACTTTAATAAGGTGTATTTAAGTGTGGTATATTCACGATATACTTATGATCAAGGTAAAGAACGTCGGATATTGGCCACGACTTACACCACGTTATTTTTTACTCAGAAATGTAATGATAAATGGAAGAGATTGAAAAGTTATATAAAACCTGGTATACTATATCCGTTGGCTCGAGTTTAATGTTTCTCTAACTTCAGATGGTGTTGAACTTTTTACTTCCTTCTTTTTTAATATTTTTAATGTAATGTAAACTATTACATATTCCATTAAAAATATAATCTAGAATAAAGAGTTTTACACTCAAATCAGATTTCTAAACCGAAACCAAAATCATTCAAAATGAGTCATGCAAAAGTGTTAAAATCGAACATTTTGATTAGCAATTATTGATCAATCAAAATTAAATCATTTATTAAGTATTGGCATCACACACATTCATCGGTTGTGTTGTCCACAAGTAAGAAACAACAAAATAATTTCGAAAAGTAAAATTTAAATTTACCACCCTTTATACTATTTATGACACAGCGGTAACACATAAATTTACTTTTGACATTAAAACTATCAATTTAAAATATACAACAACAACATCAAACAAAATAAAATAAAATTGAATAATAGAAATTACAATTGATAGACAAATAGAATTAAAAATAAATAAAAATTTACATTACAAAAACAACAAACTGAAGAATTAAACCGTCAAACGCCGCTATGTAGCAGTGCAACAAACACAATTCGGGGAAAAGAGTAAAGCAAGAAGTATCGCGCGAATATTACAACAACAGACACAAACGTTTTTAAAGTTTTATTTAATTAATTTTAGTTTTGTTAATGTTTATTTTAAGAATTTATTAGTTTGTTTAAGTTTGATGTAATACAAGTACATACACCGTGTAATTATTGTCAATAACGTAGAAATTGAAAGTTGGAAGTTTTTTTATTTGTATGCAGATGTAAGTGTAGTGGAACGGTGAGATAACGACTTTTAAGATTTTGTTAAATAAATTGCGTTAGGGCGGAATTGTGAATGTTGGCAATTGACTTAAGCACGTGTGGAGTTTGATAATTCGTGAAATCCATTCGCGTAAATTTTGTTCTTAACTGACCCAAAAAATATTTATTTTGGGTAAAATTCACTGTACTACTCAAAATGAGATGATTGCGCTGAAATTCGTTATAAATCGTAAAAACATTTGAATGTAGTAGTTAGTATAATACACTGAATTCGGATAAACTGATTAAACCAGTGATTTAATCGTTTTTACGTACTATATGATATGGATTAACCAGTGATCACGAGCTTCAGCGTCTTTGCCTAAAGCTTTTAATCCCCGTAGGATTTCATCGGATGTATCTAGCAGTTGCCTTACGTTTGCAGCATTTGGTGCTATCACTGAAGGTTGATTTATGAATTTTTTTATAAATGTGTAAATCGTATATTTTTCCTGTCATATCTTTCTCGTAATTTTTCCAGTGCCTCTATGCAATCTGTATGCGTAATGCTAAAATGCTGTAATAGTCCGGCAGCCTCTCCGTTTAGTGTACTTTTCAAATATTGCAACTTTTGGGACGGTGTTAGTCTAGGCTTATCATGAATTGTAGCACAAAATAAGTCGTGAAAGCATTGCCATTCAGTGTAATTCACATCGACCGGGAAAACTGACGTTGAGGTTTAGAGTATTCTATCGTTCAATGATGTGTTTGGCTCAATTTTCGTTGTTAATGCGAGATTCAATCCCGCCACTATCTTACAATAATTGTCTTCGAATTCCGCATTCAATTCCTCTTCGTTTTTAAGTACGACTATTTTATCCTCAATATCAATGAACTCGGTACGGTAGTCGTTTGTTAACCTGATTTTTATGTCCTCAGCGTTGGTAGAAGTGCTTATAGAGTTAAGGAAATTGATTAGCTTCGTCATACTTCCTTTGATATATGCTGGTCTTCTTTTAGTGAATTTATGTCCGCCATTTTATAATTGCACTTATTGGTTAATCACTACCACACACAACACGTTTCTATTTTTTATATTTTTTGGTTATAATTTCGCGAGGCAAATTTTCGAATCGCGGACAGGTATAAATGACCGTATCAGACCAAATTGTGAATTTATATATCACTATCAAAATAGCAACCCTTGCTTTTTAATTACAATACAAAATATTATCTTTGATACTTCCGGTTTCTCAGTGTGCTGCTGTAACTGGATTTGGTTGTGTTTTCTGGTTGAATCTACCATCCGGCTCGAAGGACCAATTTTAGGTAGGTCTGCTACATATACGATGCAATACCTTTGGTTGATTGTGTAATTGATTACACTGGATTCTTTAAACACAATTTTGATGGTCAAGTTTCTATTTGATTTTTAATTTAATGAAGATTGTTCGATGGTTAATGGCGTTATGATAATGATTTTTATTTAATAAGATGACATAAGAAAAATTAGTTGTATGTGCCTAAATTGAGATGGCTCTAGTATTTATAAAATTGTACTAGTAATTAAATTTCACGCTAGATGACGTTTTTATTATTAACGAACTCACATATCAAATCAATACGGAGGTAAACCGAATAATTTTTGTTTACCTTTTACAATTAATTAAAAGTAAGGAAATAATTAATTATTGAATCTGGTAGGTAGCACATTCTGGATACATTGCCTCATAACGAAATCATTAAATTACAAAATAAACTTCTTGAACGTTCATTATATAGGATTGGGTTCGGAAGAGGAAGTTAGTACATACATTTGTGGCCCCTTTTCAAGCGAACCACTTCAAAGATAATTTCTTTTAATGAAATAATTATAAATTACTATAAGATTTTAATATTTCCACTACGTTATCTATTTGAATGTGTGTGTATGTTATATACAGACATGATGTATAATTATTTTAATTAATTTTCTGTAATCCTTAAAAGACAACCATTTATGTATAAAGTACCTTGTTGTAAAGCGTTACAATATACATAATTAAATAAATATCCATTCAACATAATTCGAGTATCTCTTGTTATAAATAATTTATAATTAAAAGTTGATGTACGTCGTCTTATGGTTTACAAATTTATTATGCTTATAATTGTGCTTGTGCATGTACACAAGAGTACGTACACGTAAAACCCCATTCCTGGATCCAATTAAATATGACATTACGATAATTATGAAATGGTTTACCTTACCGGTATGAAAGAAAATTGACATTTAAAATTTTGTGTTGTCAAACAGTGCGGCTACGACCAATTTGTTAGAGATCCAAGCGATAAATACAGCTGAATAGTATTCTAATTATCATTAACATACGAGTATACCAACAACTCGATTAACGCGCTTTCAAAAATCTTGATAAATGACATTATTATCGGAATCGATAAAATTAATTTGTGTGTTAGATCAATGTTCCTACCGTTTTCGGTTGCGGCAAAAAAAAAATTATAAACAAATATTTTATAGAAATAATAATTAATTAAGCTAATTAATTAGAAGCAAAGAGCCGCGAGCATACGCAGATGTATGGATACGAGTAGTTAACAAACTCTAAATCAAACACTCATTAATATTATTGTATTGTGGATCGATTTAATATGGAGATTTTTATTGGCGTGTGAGGGTGTGGGGGCGGAATATATTTCTTCTCTTTATATCCAATAAATTTTTTGTAATTTGTTAAGATCTAATATGCTGGTGTCGTTTGTATAGGTAAAAAGCGCGTGCATAACTAAATTGTATTATTTATTACTTCCGGAGATTAATTTATTAGTTGAGTAATTTCTAAAATGATTTGTTTGGATGCTAGACTCTAGAAAAAGCCACATTTGGAAAGGGTTGTTTTCCTAAATTTCAGACACTAGCTGAGTGAATCCCTGGTCATCCGCTCAGAATCATGTAAGGTAGAGTCATGTTCAAGTTGCTGTTTTGTCAAATGGAAACTAAAGAAACCACTGACAGAATTAAGAAATATTTGCTTTGGCAGTTTTTAATAGAGTTCGCATCATTCTGCCAAATTAAACTATGATTGCAATGTTATTTGTTTCCTTATAATCTTTGCAATCTGGTTTTAAATCTTAACTTACACAGTAGCCAAATCGACATGATAATGAAATATTTCCTAAACTTTCCTAAAAATTTAAATCCGCCGTATTTAAATCCGCCAACTAAGTTTTCAAATCCTTTACACGATTTTAAAAATAAATAAAACCCTTTAAACCCCCACTAAGTGTACTTTCGGGATAATAAACGGGGCTACGGGTGGATAGTATGTTCAATTCGCAATACGATAAACTTACGTTGTAAGCGATTTACGAAAGGTGGAAGTCAATTAATAGTTAATGAATCATAATTACCCCTTACCAGGGGTGATATCGGCAACAAACTAAAGGTACTGAATTTTTAAGGAACAAAGTACTGAAAGTACTTTCTGCATCCTTACCAATACAACTACACCAATACACCTACACCAATTGACATACACCATTGTCAATGGTGAAAATTGACATACAACATACTTTCATTTGTCCAGCGCCTCCTTAATTGTATCCGTGATCCTATGTACCTGTTCTATCGTTGAGTGTGTTTCTCGGAACCCAAATTAATGTGCTGGTATAAGATTTCTACTCTTTATAATTGGTTTTAGTGTCTTGAGAAATAGTCTTTCGAAAATCGTTGATGTTTTTGTTAGCAAAGAAATAGGCATATACGATGTTTTGTCGTTTAGTGCGGTTTATTAGGCTTCGGAATCATTATGATTTCTGTTCCTTTCCATTGTCTCGGAATAGTCTAAAGATAGCATTGAATATGTGCTGTAGTTTCCTTAATGCTTTTTCGGGTAGAGGTTTGATTATCTGCCCCGTTATCAAGTCGTATCCAGGGTCTTTTTTATCTTTGAGTAATTGGTAGGACAGATACCTCGTGTATTTTGCTTATAGGTGTTAAATATTCACTATCCGCTTGTTCAGTTGGTAGTTTGAAGGTATTTTCTAGGTGTTTGGCAAACAGATCAGGTTCCATCAACCATTTTTATGAGTGGCACTTGCATTTTAGGTCTTTTGAACTAGCATATACTTTTTTGTAATATTTCTTGCTGATCAGGAGTACTTCCCCACCCGGTTTGTTTCCCTGTTTGTTTTGTTATTTGTTAGTCTTGGAGGGCCAGCTTTCCTTATTAGCTCGGCTACTTATTGTCATCAAAACTGAAGAAAGGTCAGAAATTGTATTTGAGTCCGTCGGCCTAAGCACATTTTAATGTCCTGCCTGCTTCAAATAGCTCTCTTCCTTTGGGAGTTTTTCTATTAGATCCCCTGAATATGTTTCTCGCGTTAAAGTCGGCTCCAATAATAAAATTACTACCAAGCGATTTAAGAAGTTTGATGTAGTCTTCTTTTTTTGGGTTATATCTTGGTTGACAGCAGATACTATAGCTCTTGTTATTTTTGGTTTCAATAGATACAGTAGCTACTTGCATAGCTTCCTCCTCTAATTTTAATTCTTTGTGGTGTTTAATATTATCTCTATCTCTTTCTGCTGGATGTATTTTGGCATACGAGGTTCTGGTAAAATGACTGTCTGAGATTAGGCATATATAAATTTTTTTTGTGTTTAAAAATACTTCTAATTCTGAAAAGCGTAGCGCAAGGTCATTTGTATTCCAGGTAGCAATTCTTAAATAATGTGACATTATTTTTTCTTGTTAAATTTGTATGGACTATGAACTAGAATGAATTTAGTCAATGACTTCTCTAGTTTTACTTGACGCATCCGTTATTATTGTACCTTAACTCATCGATGTATTTTCGAGTGTTCCTAGTCTCTGTTCTTCTTTTCTTAGTAGCTCGCCCATATATGCTAGTCTTTGGTCCTGCGCGGCCCGACTACGCAGCCTCAAGAACTCTTACTTGTTTGATTTATCTTGTTGTCTCTCACACTTTGCAGCTCTTTGGCTACGTCGCAGCCTCTATAATTTGCTGGGGGATGATTGCCGCAGTGTATGCATTTCACTGGTTCGTTCTTACCTTTGTTGCATTCTTTTGATGAATGTTTCCTAGCGCACGTTACGCATCGGGTTCCCTGTTACAGTATACGCGTGACAGTTGTAGCATTGTGCCATTCTACTTGTGTTCTTTTTTAATGTCTTAATCCTAACTTTCATATTAAGAATTGCTTCGATTCCTTATACCCTATCAATGCTCTCAGTGTTATCAAATGTTAGCATGAAAAGGGGGAGGGAAACTTTCGCTATTTCTCTTTCACCGTTTGCGTTATTAGCGACCTTTTTCTTTAGTATGTTCACAGTGTTTAAGATTTTGAATACTTTCTGGCTAAGCTCCTCAATTCTTCCCTTTGGTAATGACTTTAATTGGTTGCTCAGATTTGTTTCAAGGGTGAAGGTTATTATTCAGTGCAGTGACTTCGTATTCACTAACATCGAGTATTTTAATGGGTGGAGGTGGTATCTCTTTCTATATTGGTTGATTTCCCTGCATTGATCTTTGGTTGGTTATATTGGGTGTATCAACATAACGGTTACTCCTTAAAAGCTCATGCTATATTATCCAGAAAGAAGCGTACAGCTAAGCTTTCGGTTGATGTTCGACATAGGGATATATACTTCATCCCGACAATCGTTAACTACGAAGTAATCATTCCCAATGGAATCTATCGCTGCAAAGATTGGTACATGCAGTTTTAGAAGTCGTGAATTACGATAACAAATCGCATACTTTTGTGATCGAACAGTCGATCAAAGCCGAATTATTCAAGAAAATATACCGTGCAGAATCCAATCACTGTAATATTCAAAACTGCGATACATCGGTTCAAGGTCAAACTGTATCTTATTTAAGTGGAACAGGACACCATAACGCAGAGGAAAATACATATATCTGTAAGACAAATATTTCAATACATGAAATCTGTCTGAAAGATGACATACCCGTATTTACCAAAAGTTATCGATACCCTCCTTCTTAATGATGGGGTCAAAGGCAACTGAATAAGATGTTACAGGATGGTATCATAAATCCCAGCTTCTCACCTTGGTCGTCTCTTATTTGGATAGTACCAAAAAAGACCGATGGCAGCGGAAAAGTCAAAAGGCGATTAGTAATCGACTATCGCAAGTTAAGCGAGTAAATTATTGAAAATCGGTATCCTGTACGAAATATCGCAGCATTGAAAACAGCAAGTATTCAGAAAATTAAGAAAGGCTAATTTAAAAGTTCAAATGGACAAATCGGAATTTTTACTTCGAGAAAATGCCTTTTGGGTCATACTGCTAATAAGGGATACACCTATTTGTTATGCATTCAAAACCTTAACGGGAACGTAGCAAAATTATTTCACTATAGAAATGAAGCGTTTAGCTATCGTCTGGTCCATACAATAATTCAGGCCATATCTATTTGGTCTAAAATCCAAAATCGTAACGCATTACAAGCTGTTGACATGGCTTTTCTTTCTCAAACAACCACATTCGAAATTGGTTCGATGGAGAATTAGAGGAATACGACAATGAAATCGTATATAAAAATTCGAATACGTTCTTAGGTACCTTTACTAGGTCCGTGGATGACTGATCAGGCCGTTGGGTTATGGCATTGTTACGCTCAGTGTTGATTTATCCACCCCAAGTGAAGATTCTGCTTTTCTTTTTTTGTTTTGACGTTTAGTTTTAATTTGCCTTCGTATAAAACTCGTTTCATACGTCAATTATCTTCATCTGTTTCATAGGTAGCTTGCATCAAGTTTTCAACGATTTCTTTATAAATCAGAGTTTTCTCTAGCGATATAGTGGTGGTTTTCTTGGTTCACGTTTTCCCAGCGTTTAGCATTTTCATTCTCTTGCTGAGCAGCGAGATGCATTTGTCTAGGTGGGGATCTAGAGATTCTTGAGCTTGATATGAATGAGTTTCGCAATGGTTGGTACACCCCAGAATCCGTTAAACCTGCCTCGTGTGAGGGTGGATTGGCCAACTGTGTGTTTGGCGTACCACCTGGGGTATAAATTCAGTTTTGTTGTACACTTATTGCTTTAACGTTTGGTTATTGCAGCAGCTACCGACCTAACCAGTGAGATTGGTAGTGGGTCAGTAAAGAGAACATAATTTGCTAGATTTTCGGTGTTCGGTTATCCCGTCATTTTTTGGTCGTCAGAGCCTCGTTGGACGAGACTACGCCATCGATTGTCAAATTGGTAAGTAAACATTTGGTGATTGTTTTATTTGGCGAAACCATAATTTATTATTTTGTACAGATATTCGACAAAAATGCAAAGGTCAATCATCTAACACAAACACATGGAAAGATTATTAAAATATTTTTTAAAGCGACGGCCTTAGAATCACGCCCTAGAATCATAAATCTTAATATGTCATATAAGATTCGTCTTTGATTTCTCAGATTTCAGACATGTCATAATCGATTCAGCTCACGTATGTGAAGTTATCCCACGATTCTATCATATTACATAAATTTTTGCTCAAATACGGGTTGTATGGGTAATTAATCCGACCACCCTTAATCCGACAAATGTATACTTTAACGTGCGAAATTTAAATTTAAATTTAATTTTTGTTCAAATACGTGTTGTATGGGTATATCTGGCCCAGGGTCCAATTTCGCAAAGTTGCCACTGAACGATTTTTTTCTAACTTTTCTAAAAGTAAGGCAGGAATATGGCGATTTCAAAACCACATAGCCTTAATCCGACAAATGTATACTTTTAATGTGCGAAATTTAAATTTAATTTTTGCTCAAATACGTGTTTTATGGGTATATTTGGTCCTGGGCCCAATTTCGCAAAGTTGCCACTAAACGATTTTTTTCTAACTTTTCTAAAAGTAAGGCAGGAATATGGCGATCTCAAAACCTTATAGCCTTAATCCGACAAATGTATACTTTAACGTGCGAAATTTAAATTTAAATTTAATTTTTGTTCAAATACGTGTTGTATGGGTATATCCGGCCCAAGGCCCAATTTCGCAAAGTTGCCACGGAACGATTTTTTTCTAACTTTTCTAAAAGTAAGGCAGGAATACGGCGATCTCAAAACCACATAGCCTTAATCCGACAAATATATACTTTTAACGTGCGAAATTTAAATTTAATTTTTGTTCAAATACGTGTTGTATGGGTATATCTGGCCCAGAGTCCAATTTCGCAAAGTTGCCACGGAACGATTTTTTTCTTACTTTTCTAAAAGTAAGGCAGGAATATGGCGATCTCAAACCCACATAACCTTAATCCTTAAATTTAAATTTAAATTTAATTTTTGCTCAAATACGTGTTGTATGGGTATATCTGGCCCAGGGTCCAATTTCGCAAAGTTGCCACTGAACGATTTTTTTCTAACTTTTCTAAAAGTAAGGCAGGAATATGACGATCTCAAAACCACATAGCCTTAATCCGACAAATGTATACTTTAACGTGCGAAATTTAAATTTAATTTTTGTTCAAATACGTGTTGTATGGGTATATCCGGCCCAAGGCCCAATTTCGCAAAGTTGCCACTGAACGATTTTTTTCTAATTTTTCTACAAGTAAGGCAGGAATATGGCGATCTCAAAACTACATAGCCTTAATCCGACAAATGTATACTTTAACGTGCGAAATTTTAATTTAATTTTTGCTCAAATACGTGTTTTATGGGTATATCCGGCCCAAGGCCCAATTTCGCAAAGTTGCCACGGAACGATTTGTTTCTAATTTTTCTAAAAGTAAGGCAGCAATGATTAAGGCAGAGCCTTAATCCGACAAATGTATACTTTAACGTGCGAAATTTAAATTTAAATTTAATTTTTGTTCAAATACGTGTTGTATGGGTATATCTGGCCCAGGGTCCAATTTCGCAAAGTTGCCACTGAACGATTTTTTTCTAACTTTTCTAAAAGTAAGGCAGGAATATGGCGATTTCAAAACCACATAGCCTTAATCCGACAAATGTATACTTTTAATGTGCGAAATTTAAATTTAATTTTTGCTCAAATACGTGTTTTATGGGTATATTTGGTCCTGGGCCCAATTTCGCAAAGTTGCCACTAAACGATTTTTTTCTAACTTTTCTAAAAGTAAGGCAGGAATATGGCGATCTCAAAACCTTATAGCCTTAATCCGACAAATGTATACTTTAACGTGCGAAATTTAAATTTAAATTTAATTTTTGTTCAAATACGTGTTGTATGGGTATATCCGGCCCAAGGCCCAATTTCGCAAAGTTGCCACGGAACGATTTTTTTCTTACTTTTCTAAAAGTAAGGCAGGAATACGGCGATCTCAAAACCACATAGCCTTAATCCGACAAATATATACTTTTAACGTGCGAAATTTAAATTTAATTTTTGTTCAAATACGTGTTGTATGGGTATATCTGGCCCAGAGTCCAATTTCGCAAAGTTGCCACGGAACGATTTTTTTCTTACTTTTCTAAAAGTAAGGCAGGAATATGGCGATCTCAAACCCACATAACCTTAATCCTTAAATTTAAATTTAAATTTAATTTTTGCTCAAATACGTGTTGTATGGGTATATCTGGCCCAGGGTCCAATTTCGCAAAGTTGCCACTGAACGATTTTTTTCTAACTTTTCTAAAAGTAAGGCAGGAATTTGGCGATCTTAAAACCACATAGCCTTAATCCTCAATTTAATTATTGTATTTAACGTGATTTTTAATAAATTCTGGGCTGGGCTAACTTCATACAAGTGCAAATGAGGTTTTTATTAATTAGTGTTGCCTGATGAAATTGTTTTATTTTCTGGGATAGAATCGTGGGATAACTTCACATACGTATTCAGCTCAGCCTTGTCACACACGAAAATCAGTCCCATTTCCTGATAAATATCTATGTGCGTGTCATGCTCGACTGTCGTTTATTAGTCGCATCAAATGTTAAGGTTCATACTTGACAATAATTTTTCTGGCATTATTCATATAAATAGTTAGAATGTTTAAAAATAGATGACACCAGCATTAATATTGGTGAAATGACATCAAATTGTAACTAATAAAAATTTAATTTGACTCAAATTTCAGCTACACAATTGTGCTGCTTGGCTTTCAACGCTGGTTTGAATGCAACTGTCATTGGATAATTGATCAGACTACCAGACTAATAAATAAATTATTTGAAATTATTCGATGAGGTTTAATTACTTACACAATTGCTACAATCGGTTAGTTAGAAATACCAAAAAATTTTTTTGGTCGGTGCTGAAATGGATTTTAAATATTAATGGTAGAATACTAGCAGAATATACTTAACGTAAACAAATCTGTGGTCACTTATACAAAAATCCCTCTGATTATATCAATCATCCTGATATGTATTCACAATTTCAACCTTTCGTATACGAGTATATGTGGTATATCGCGCTGATACCATCAAATTAAAAAATTACCATCATCATTTAAAAACTACATACATTTCAATTTAAATTCAATTTTCACCCAGGAACCACCATTAGCAACAAAATCACCATATAATCATAATCATTATCAAAACATACGTTTTATCCTATTTTTTATATGTCAACCCTCAAAAAAAATATACAAAAAAGTTTTGATATCCCGAACAAAAATATTCGTGACAGGGGTGAGAGGGGTTCCCTATATTTTATATTATTCCGTATAGAACTATATACGAATTCTATTTATTTACCAACAAATGTATTCCCTTATTTTTGGTATGGGTGTGCGTATACGTATGTATGTATGTGTATCATAACAATAATTATTATTAGTTTGAATATGTATAGTGGAGTGACATAAGATGAGGGGTTGCATAACCATATACGAGTAGAACAGTGCACAGTAGAAAAATAATAAAAAATTTAAAGTGTTTCCATTTCGAAACCCAGTTCGTGGTTGCAATTATGTACAATAAAAATAAATAAAATGTTGAATATAATTATTTAAAGGATTTTTTTTGTACTTCGTCGGATATACATACGTACACAGGATCAAGATCGAGGGTGAGACCGATTGTTATAAAAGCATTATATAATGAGTGAATATGTTTTTTATTTTAAGTAGGAGGACTTTTTATAGTTTTCCTTTTTTGTTCGTGTACAACGATATATATGTACGGCTGTGTGTATGCGCCACTATAGTGTTTCCTTTTTCACAATTTTAATGGATTCATTTTATAGAAATAATTCCTTTTTATTAGTCTCAAGTTTGACCATAAATTAATTAATTAAAATTAAATTATGCAAACATTATGTGTTCCATTATTCAGGTTTTAGGAGGAACCGAGAACGTAATTTGTGTACAAATAATAAATGGTTGGAATAATGGACGAACAAAAGACACGGCTTGGATTATGGTAATTATTGTACAGGAGAATGGATTATTATTTATTAGTGACACGCGTCTAGTTTTTGTTAAATTCAACTTTTTGTAAAATTAAATTTCAATTAAAAGTAAAATTAATTTCAAACTCGTCTCTTTCACTTTCGAAATATACTTCAAACAAATTAAGTTTATTTCTGGTGTGCAATTGTTGACAGATTTTTCTGAAGTGGAAGGATCGATCAGATTTGGAATATATCGTCAAAGTGTCTTGTATGTGTCTTGTAAATATGTAATTTTTTACGGATGTAAAGCTTTTAACAAAACAACAAAATTAACAAAAAACAAATTTGTTAAATTAACAAAAACAAACAGTCGGTAAAAGCAATGTTAACAATGGAAATCTGACAATAGACGGATTTCTTTTAATATTAACTATTTTCTTTAAATAATCAAAACTTAATTTTGATTGAAATAAAAAAAATTTATTTACAATTTAAAAATATTTACATAAGTAAAATTTTTTTTTTTTTTTTTTTTATATATTTATTTATTACAACTGATTTACAAATCATCTAGTAATTTATCTTTCATAATTTATATTCTTGTTTGGAGGGTTGTAGCCCTTTGGCTAGTCCCCTTTACAGTTTTATTATATTTTTAGTCGATCCTGATTGGATCTAGTAGATCATGCGGTTTCTTCCTTCGCAGCCGTCTTACTAGGTTTGAATCATCCAACATACGACGTATCTCAGCATTTTGGTGTAGACTAATACGTTGCATGTGTTTTCTCGCGTGTTTGCTTATTTCTTCACTAACGAAATCCATCTTCAGATCTCTATGGAGGTTGTCATTTCTTATGTACCACGGTGCATTAACTATTCCACGAAGGACTTTGCTTTGGAATGACTGGATGATATTGACATTGGTTTTCTTTGTACAGCCCCAGAGCTGAATACCGTAAGTCCACACAGGTTTTAGGATTTACCGGTATAGTAGCAATTTATTATGTAGAGTTAGCTCAGAATTTCTTCCTAAGAGCCAATCCATCTTTCTGTATTTGTAGTTTAACTCTTCTTTTTTCTTT
The DNA here is from genome assembly GCA_963691935.1 of Nephrotoma guestfalica. Lineage (NCBI taxonomy): Eukaryota > Metazoa > Arthropoda > Insecta > Diptera > Tipulidae > Nephrotoma > Nephrotoma guestfalica. The sequence continues at coordinate 228,135,065 of OY829914.1, forward strand.
TTCACATGCTCTTTCCATTTTAGTTTCGCGTCTAGAGTCATGCCTAGATATTTTGCCGTATTTGCATAGGGAATTTGCTGGGAGTTCAGTTCTACTGGTATCCAGTTGACCTTCTTGTTGGTAAAGTTTACGTGAACAGATTTTGTTTCATTAAGTTTTATTCGCCATCTCTTGGTCCAGGTACTGACAATATTAGTAGCTCTTTGCAATTTGCTTGTAGATTCTTCTATGCAATTAGCAACTGCTAAGATGGCCGTATCATCCGCAAACGTCGCTATGTTAGTATCCTCTATCGTTGGCAGGTCCGAGGTGTATAGAACATATAAAGTTGGTCCCAGAACGCTACCTTGTGGTACCCCTGCTGATATTTTCTTTATTTCTGAGTATTCGCCATCTAATTTAACTCGAAAGTGTCGGTTAGATATGTAAGATTTTAGAATTTCATAAAACTGCTTTGGTAAGTCTCTTTGTAATTTATATTCCAAACCTTTATGCCATACTCTGTCAAAGGCCTGTGCTACATCCAAGAAGACGCTTGGACATACTTTCTTTTTTTCAAGTACGTCTTCAATTATGTTTGTAATTCGGTGTACTTGTTCTATTGTTGAATGATTTTCTCTGAAGCCAAATTGATGTGGAGGAACAAGATTTCTTTCTGCTATTATTGGTTTTAGTCTCTTTAGGAGTAGTTTCTCGAATAATTTTGAAATTATTGGGAGTAAGGAAATCGGCCTATACGAATTTTTGTCATTAAGTGGTTTGTTTGGTTTAGGTATCATAATTACTTCTGCTACTTTCCATTGACTTGGAACGTGTTTAAGTCTGAACACTGCATTAATTATTTGGAGTAGTTTACGCAGACCTTTTTCAGGAAGAGCTTTTACTATTTGTCCTGTAATTAAGTCATATCCTGGAGATTTCTTTGTATTTAGGTTGAGATTGATTTCCTCTTTTAATTCTTGTAGTGTGACAGGAGATATATTGCAGTTATCCATTTTATATACTGGTGGTATGTTTTCCTTTGCAGTTTGTCTAGGTAGTGGCTGAAACGTGTTCTCGAGGTGGGTTGCAAACAACGAAGCTTTTTGCTTTGCACTTATAGCCCATGTACCATCTTCATTTTTTACTGGTGGAATTTGTAGTTTAGGTCGTTTTAAACTTTTTGTTGCTTTCCAAAGGGAGTACTCGGTATCTTTTTCCCCAGTAAGGCCACTCAAGTATTTATTAATGGATTCGTTTTTGATTTCTTTAATTAGCAACTTTAGTTTATTGGATAAAAAATTAAGAGTTGTTTTATATTCTGGCGCTCGACTTCTTTGCCAGGCCTTTCTTGCTTGTCGTTTTGCTGCAACCAGTTCCCTAACTTCTAGAGGATAAGTAGCATTTCGGCGCATTTCCTTTGAACTTGAGGGGGTACTACTCCACGCCGCTTCTTGTATACTGTTGTTGAGTTGTTCTAGTTCTTCTTCTAGCTCTATCGGGTTTTTAATTGGCACCTGAAGATCAATATTATCCTCAATAAGTTTCTGGAATTTCTCCCAGCAGGTTTTTTTGTTCGTTAGCGAAGGTGGACTAGTTTTTTTAATAATCGTTGCACTGATTGTCATAATAACAGGCGTATGATCCGACATAATCCCCTCGCTGCTTTCTAGGTATATGTAGTTTTCGTCTATACCTTTGGTGATAAAGAAGTCAATGATATCGGGTATTTTGTTTCTATCCGTAGGCCAATAAGTTGGTTGATCTCCAGAATGAAAATCGCAATTGCATAGTCTTCCTGCTGCAAACAGCTCTCTTCCTTTTTTAGAGGTTACTCTTGATCCCCAGTAGGTGTTTTTTGCATTAAAATCACCTCCGATTATGAAACTTGATCCAAGTGATTTAAATAACGTGCAATATTCTTGTTTAATTAAATTATATCTTGGGGGGCATATATTGACGATACACTATATATAAGTAAAATAAAACATTTTATATAATTTAATAATGTTAATAAATTGTAGTATGCACTATTAATTATTCAGTTATATGTACATTGGCAATCAAAACCAGTTGCATAAACGTATATCGAATGATGGCACATGAGGTGATCCTTGAAATAAAATTGGCCTCATCAAAAAACTACGAGATGTTCAGTTAGTTAAACCTGGGAACCACCAGACAACCCCTACACGATTTTTCTCGAATTTAAGACCCATCACAACCGGTTTCCACCCGTACTAGAAAACCTCCTGCAAGCAATTTTCATTTAAATCGTTTGCGCTAAGAAATCAATTTAAAATTAACCTGGGCTCACTAGACAAGCCCTTATACGATTTTTCTCGAAATCAGTATCCGTCGCAATCGGTTCCTGGTACTAGAAATCCTCCTGCAATCAATTTTCCTTTAAATTAGCTCAAACAGAGCTAAAAAAAATTAAAATTAACCCAGGGCCCACCAGACAGGCACTTACACGGGATTAGGATTTTCTTAAGAAATTGAATATCTCGAGACCTAATATGTTGATCAAGAATGTTGTTATGTTTTTCTGATAGGTCTAGGTTAGGACTATCTGTATTCCAAGCCTTTTGAAAAGCTAATAATTTTTGATGAGGACAACGAATTAAACATACAGGATTCTGAAATGCCGTTCAATTTAGAATTCTCAAGAGACAAATCGAATGGATAATTGTCAACTGTTCTCATTTTAGTTTTGACTTCACTGTGCAATTTTGATGGGGCATATTTGCCCATGCCAGAAATATGACAAAATTCTAAAAATCCTCGTGTGGGATACACATAACGGAATCGATGAGAACCGGCCATAATCCCGATAAGTAATCGTTTGAATAGCAAAAATATTGTAAATCACAACTCACACGTTTCGGGGCCTTATTTGCCCATGCCAGAGCTATAACAAAATTCTTAAACACCTCGTGTGCATTGGCATTTAATAGATCTTCCTGGGAAACATAACGGGATCGATGAAAGCTGGCCAAAATCTCGATTAGTAATCGTTTGAATAGCAAAATATTGTAAATCACAACTCACACGTTTTGGGGCCATATTTGCCTATGCCAGAACTATGACAAAATTCTAAAATTCCTCGTGTGCATTGACATTTACCAGATCTTCCTGGGAAACATAACGGGATCGATGAGAACCGGCTAAAATCTCGATCAGTAATCGTTTGAATAGCAAAAATATTGTAAATCACAACTCACACAGATCTTGTGCATTGGCATTTAATAGATCTTGCTGGGACACATAATGGGATCGATGAGAACCGGCCAAAATCTCGATTAGTAATCGTTTGAATAGCAAAAATATTTTAAATCACAACTCATACGTTTCGGGGCCATATTTGCCCATTCCAGAACTACGACAAAATTCTAAAATTCCTCGTGTGCATTGACATTTACCAGATCTTCCTGGGAAACATAACGGGATCGATGAGAGCTGGTCGAAATCTCGATTAGTAATCGTTTGAATAGCAAAATATTGTAAATCACAACTCACACGTTTTGGGGCCATATTTGCCCATGCCAGAACTACGACAAAATTCTAAAAAATTTCATTTAAAATTGCCAATCAGTGGTAAGTTCTGATTTAGAGGTATTCCTCTACCTTGTGAATTATGTCTAAAGTACAATCGAATCTTATATCTGGGTGAACTTTTACTTCAGATCCTTTCTTTCAGGGCTAACCGAGAACATTGTGGAATTGATGAGTGCTTGGCAAAATCTCCTGCTGAGTTTACTTGAAGATGGTTTTTGTATTTGACTTTAATTTACATTTTTTAATTCGTGTGTAACTGCAAATTTCCATATTTCTGTTTAGTTAAGTGTTTCGTTAAAATATCGTTTCGCCTAAATGTTTGCTTTTGCAGCATCTGTATGCAGATGGTCTGAAAATTGTGTTATATCAGCAGTGTACTGCCCTCCAAAGTGCGCTATAAAAAATTGTAGTTTATTGATTATTTTGGTCAGCTGGGTAATAAATTTCTCGCAGGAGTGATTTTTTATCTAGCGGTCATCCTACTTACTGGCCCACGGATATAAAGAAAATACCTGATTTAATTGATATCTGAGTAACCCAAGGCATTGCGTGTACGTGTGTTAAGGCCACCGATTGCTGTATGATCTGTCGTCTGATCATTCACCGATATTAGTAACAATGAAAACTGTTGTCTCAGAATCATAAAAACCGAAACGTCTGACCAACAAATGAACTGATTGGAATCCATATAGGAGATTAGTCGAACAAAATTGTCATCTTGATAACCCGCTAAAAACACCAGCAGATATTGATGTGGCTACTGAAAAGCTAAACTGAAAATATCAGCTGAAAAGGTTTCACCAATCATCAACAATTCTGAAAAAATGAATAATTTCGACGGCAAAGTCAACAAACAAAATCACCATTGTTGAAATGCAATGTGTTGAAATGAACTCTCGGCAATAGAGAAGACTGATTGTTCTTTGTGAAAGGTAACAAAAAACCTAAAAAAACTTACAATGTCGAATTCACTGCTTAGAATACCAACTGGAAATTGGGCGAGAAGCGATCAAGAAAAAGCCAATGCTTTCTTCGTTGCACATATAATGACGGTATTTACACCACGCGAAGGAACTAATAACACCGTGTTGCCTCACCAGATGGATGATGATTCATCCTTTAAACCTATACAATTTGAATGGAAGAAAGTTATGACATGACCTCATCACGCTGAACAAATGCTCCTGCTCACCAGTATAATTAAACGGTGTATATATTCCTCACCAAACCAAAATCAAATACCTAGGCTTACACCTGGATAGACGGCTAATGTGGAAAAAACATATTGAAGCAAAGCCTCAACCAAATAAAAATAACATTTTCCAAAATGTATTGGCTGATAGGAAGAAAATTCAAGTTATCATTAGACAATAAGGTCTTACTATACAAAGCGTTAATCAAGCCAATATGGACATATGGTATTCAGTTATGGGTTCGGTTCAGTTACACGATGACCTTGGTACTAAAACCGTTAAAGAAACAATCAAGGAATTCCGTTCGAAATACTACTCAAAACTTCAGGGGCATCCAAATGAATTGCGCCGGGATATACTAAAACAGCCGCAATTTAAACGACTGAGAAGAGCAGATACACTCGGACTAATGAACCTGTAAAATCATTAAATGTGTAAATTATGCTTATAAGTGGGATCTAAATTAAATTGTGAACACTAATTTTAAGTATTAACATTGGTTAAAACTTAAAAAATGTAATTAGCTTAAGATTTGAACACTTCTTGTGTACTGCATTGTTTAAGATTCAAGAATAAACCCACCAACAAAAATTATTTCTCGACTTTCTCGAATTTATTTGTTGATGCACTTATTTCCGTGGCTTCGATTTGTATAGCGTTTTTCTGCAACTCCCATTGATATTCGAGCAAAAATTGCATCCTATCTTCCCCACACTGGAACTTGGCTGTAAGAGTATCCACATTATATCACCATCCTGAGAGGTCTTGAGTTCAAAATTCCTTCGATTTTATGACCTACGTGTTGAACTCACAGGTTGTCAATATGTTCTGGCCCACAACTGTTTTCAAGTGGGTTAAACTATGCACTGCAACTTCCCACACGCCTCCAAAGCGTAGTGCGCTGGGTGGTTTGAAATGCCAGTTTATTTTGTTTCTTAAAAGAAAGTCAAAAATCGGATTATTTGCTTATTAGTATAAATGAAATTCGAACCAAAATCGCTAAAATGTCACTACATAGGCCTTTTCTTGCGATCATACGTTTGAACGCAGCCAGAAATTCACTCACTGTCATGTAGTTAAGTGGTTAGAAATGGGCTCAAGTAAATATGGAATTTCTATTTAAAAACATTGCCTTTCATGCGCTTTCTCGACCAACTTCTTGACAAGATCATATTTGTTTGAAAATATTATCAGATGCTGTACGCTATTACCATTTACTATCTTTGACCGACTCTTAACATTCCATGTGAATCGACGAATGGGTTTAAATTTCGAAGGCAGATTACCCTGCAATATATACCTTTCTTGTTGAATACATTTGTAAACAACATTTTCCTCATGACGTATGTCCTTGATTGTAATCATATAACTGTAATTCCTAAGACCGCCTCACGTTCATTCCCAATTGTTTAATTCGTGCTATACCATAATAGTTGGTTTCAAAACTTTAAATACGTTTTCGTCCAACCAAAGGGCTGCTGTAAGTGACTTTACGGGCGCTAGCCAATGCTTAATTTTCATAATTGATGCAGTAAAATATTGATTGGCATAATACATGCCGCGATCAGATCCAACGGATCAAACACTCTCTGGCTTCGCTTAGCATGATTCTTTTTGTATGTTTGTTTTATCATTTTTCAGATACCCCAATAGCCCGAATTCCTTTAGCACATTAATTGTCTTCTTTGTGATCTTTTTAAAACTTTCTTGCAGCTCGAACCCACTCCCCAGGCACATGTGATAATTTGCGAATATCTCTTTTCAGTTGCATTAAGTCAATCACCTCCATTCATTAAATCTTCAACGTTGATGTGTTCAAAGTATATATGGGTTACTTTGCTTAGCATAATCGGCACTGATATAGTTTCGTTATTATTTCAATTTTGTTTATTGTGGGTGACTTCAATGGCCACATAACTAATCAATATCAAAAAATGAATCAGCCGAGTCTAAACCAGGAAGACGATGTACGTACAAATCATAATTATAACTCTGCTTTTTATTGTACATGCGTGCGATTGAATTAAAACAAATGTATCATAAAGTGAAAAGTACTACACTACATCAGCAGTAGGTCAAGGAAGAATATGTTCACCACTGATATTTCTCATATAGCAGACGATAGTATAATTCAGAAAATTTACTTTACTAATTTGGCCTCCTCTAATAACTGGACTACGCAGATGATATATCCTCACTGAAACGCACAAAGATTTCAACGTCCAGCAAGAAATTTAAATTAACATCAGCAACAGAAATGCTTGTACACCAATTCCACAAATAATTGTTTGTGAAAAGTCAGCGGGAGAAATTGAAATGAAATTGTGAGAGATAAAATCCTCAGTACAATTAGATTGTATATAGCTTAATCGGCCCGATCTGCTCGGTCGTAACAGTCGAAGCACTTTACAAATTATGTTAAGTTAGTTTTACGAACATGATTATGGTGGAAGATTATGTGCTTGCTGACGTGATAATGCCCCAATTAAGTCGCACCTTTAGTCGTACGACAACCTTAAACCAGATTATTTAATCAAAAATCATAACAACCCATTTGACTTATCATATAATAAATCGAATAGTTTAAATACTATTTTATAGTTCTAGTTTGTTAATAGTTAAAGTCAACAAGTAACGCTTTGCAAAACGACATTGATTTAGTAAAAATTCTCTTGATAATAAAACTACGTTGCCAATGTACTTCAAATACGCCCTTCAATCGAACATTAAATTCGCTAATTAAATATGACATCATATATGCATATAAAACTTGAAACACACACTAAATCTTAACTAAAAATCCGTCGGTCATCATGAGTAAAATGAGTAAAATGAGTAAAAGAGTAAAATACAACAACAACTCACCAAAATAATTCCAAGAAGTCGATTAACACCGCACCAACAAACAATAAAATAATAAAAATCACAAAACAAAAAAAGATTTTCTCCACCACATAAACTTCAAATACAAAACACAACAAATTTAATTTAATTAATTAATTTAATATTTTCTTTTATTTTATATTCACAATTATCTTATAATTAAATGTTTTTCCATTTTGTTTTATACAATTTTAAAATTACTTACAAATTATTTTATTTATTTATTTTATGTACAAGTTAGGTAAAATTTAATTAATTAATTTATATTTTTTTGTAATGTTTTTTATATTTTCTCTTAATTACTAATTTTTTGTTTAATTGGTTTTTTTTTTGTAGTTAAAATTTAAATCATAAATGTATATAACAAAATATTTTTCTCAGTCTCTGATAAAATAAAATTAAATTAAAAAATAATAATTTGTAAAATAGCAAATACGATAACAACTTAAACAATTAATTATGTAAAGATTTGAATTAGTTTAAATGCGAATTTTTTTTTTTTTTTAGTAGATTACAGGCACCGGCCTTCTAATCGAATTTTCGAGACTGTCTATTGTGGTCGATGATGCACTTGGACTAGAACCGGGTGATGTTGATGATACCGACGACGGTGTATACAAACCAGTTGAATGCGCGGCATATAATGGTGCCGCCGTCATACCCGAATATATACCCGAATAGAATGAACTTAGTGTGGAGGCAGCGGAATGTGGTTGCAGCTGTGATGTCACCATCGAAGATGAATTCGATGTGGATGTTTTGCCACCGCTATGATGTAGATTCATATCGAGCGGTGAATTTGATGACGATATCGATGATGAGGTTGATGTGGCGGATGATTGTGTATTCGTTTGGTGTTGCTGCTGGCTCGATTGGTGTAATTTTGATAAGGCAATCGGATCGAATCCACCAAAGTAGGGCATCGGATAGGGTTGATCCAATGGATGGTGGTGGGTCGATGCGAAATACGGTGGTAACTGATGGAATGGATTATAGGCGTGAGATCCAAGTGCTGCGGCCGCCGCTGCAGCTGCCGCTTTACCATTCGCTTGTTGCATCGCGGACTGCATATTCATCGCAATCCCATTTTGTGCGTTATTATTTTGGAGTGGATTTTTTGGTTTGCGACGTGGACGATATTTATAATCGGGATGCTCTTTCATGTGTAGCGCACGTAAACGTTTTGCTTCGTCGATAAATGGTCGCTTTTGAGTTTCCGTTAATAATTTCCATTCCGAGCCCAACCGTTTTGAAATCTCGGAATTGTGCATTTTTGGATTATCTTTTGCAATTTGACGCCGCTGTAGACGAGACCACACCATAAACGCGTTCATCGGCCGCTTAATATGACCCTCGCCGGGTGAACCTCCCAATTGTGATCCGGGCGATGTTTGACCGTGCGATCCCATCGACGACTGGGAAAGTGGCGAACCAAGTTGTGAAAATTGAAGAGCACGTTTTAAATTATTGTCCACGAGCGAGGTTTGTTGTGATAAAAAATCACCTGGTGGTGGTATATCCAAACCGGCGGGTAACGTAAATCCATAGTGTGGATGAGTTAAACTTGCCATTTTTTTTAAAACACTTAATTTCACACACAGTTTATTATTTCACAAAGTTTATTTTTTTTGTAATAATATAATTCACTAGAGTTTATATATTTTTCTAAACCGTAAAATATTTTTTACACCTTTTATAAAATACAAAATATTTTATTAAATTTTATTCTTTATCTTGTTGTTAACAGAACCAGAACTTCTCACTGACTGAAAAAAAAAATTAATTTTTTTCACTTTACTTTTTTTCTCTTTTAACAATTACCTGTACTTCGAAACACCAATACACGTACCAAACTCATATAATAGAAGAATACAGTGTATGTGTGTCAAAAATGAAATAAACAAAAGCCTAAAGTACGTTTCTTTGTATTCTCATTCGCTAAGAATAATGGGAAAAAAAGTTATAAAATGGGCGGAGCCTAGTACCATTATAGATGACTGGATAACGTATATGGAACGCCTTAGAAAAAAAAGCTTCGCACCAAAATATATAACATTTCGGTGTGTGCGTAAAAGTTATTTAAAAAATATTGTTCGGGTTGGTTGTATTGTTCGCCTTTGTATTCGTTGTACATTATTCGTTCTCTGTGTAATAGAACAAAATAATAATAATAATAATAACGTGTGTGTAGTGGGGATGAATTTCATTTTCGAGCGAACAACGAACAAACAAAAAGGATAACATAATAGTTCTATTTTTCACCACTAATAACGCTTTTATACTGTATGTAATGTATTTCATTTGACTTGTTTTCTTCGAAATTGGGTATATTGTGTGTATTTGTTACTGCTCGTTGTTTATTTAATAAATAATAATATAATTTAAACAATTAAATTAAATAATGATTGTAATTTTGATTGGTTTAAAAAACATTTTTGTTGTGCTGTTGTTGTTTTGTATAGTATATGGTTCTGTTCTTCCTGTGTATATATTGTGCCTTTTGTGTGTACCTTGAAAATGAAGTTCATTTTAACTTTACATAAAATATGTAATTTCCATGCCCCCACCGTAATATTGGTTCCCTATATATACTGTACAATATGCGGTATTCTTTAAGCGCTATTCTTGAATTGTGTTCCGAATTTCTCTATATATCGAACAATTCCTTCCATTGACTCTATTGTATGGGCACTATAAAGTTGTTCTAATAATGTACGATAGTGATCGGGTTTATTGTTAACCACAAGCTCGACTGTGTACATCAAGGAATTTTGGAGATAAAAAATTGGTTGTGCTCGATTAATGTGAAAATGAATCTATTTTGACCACATAAAATCTTAAGACATAACTAAATTAGGTTTTGATTGATGAATGTTATTTTTCTAGAGAGTTTATATACTTAAATGAAGATATGTTTTAGATTGAATTGAATAATGTTGACTTTAGTTTTGCAGTTTTCTTTACAATAAGCAAGGTCTAATTTATCACGTATGACAACTTAGTCAGGATTCTTTTCAGCCCGAAAAGGCTTTTGAATTTTTTTCTTAGCTAAAAAAATCTTCGAAAGAAATTACAACAAACAATTAAACAACATTACATAAAAATACGTACGAATAAATATTAAATACCGTTGTAATTCAACAAAAAGTTGAACAGAAATGATTGAAAATCGCATTAGTTATAAGAAAACTCATTCTGTTTTCTATGTTGCTCAATATGTTTTACGAGGCCGATTATATAGATAGTTCCACGCATTTACATTCAAAAATGCTTTCAAAATACAATGGTAAGGTTAGGGGCTAACGACTCATTAAATTTTTTGTGTTGGAAAGGTTGTGTAGTTTGGTATACGGGGCCGATCCTATAAACTTCCACGCGGTTTTGTTTATATACATTTAACGTATGTCGCCTAACTAATAGGCTTTCCAATAATCATGGTAAGATTTATAGGGTTAGTGGGAAACACTTTGAATTTACAAGCTTTCAATGGGAAATCTTAACTCATTAAATTTTTTGTATTGGCACCGTTGTGTACGGGGCCGAACCTTAAGATTTCCACACGGTTTCATTTTTAAACGTTACATCGCCTAACTAATAGGCTTTCAAAATATCATGGTAAATTATAGGGCTAATAAGATGCACTATGAATTAACAAGCTTTCAATGGAAAATCTTAACTTTTTCAATTTTTTGTGTTGTCACGATAATTCATAAGGCATCTTACTAGCCCCTAGATCTTACCATGATATTTTGAAAGCCTATTAGCTAAACGATTTAACGTTTATAATTAAACCACGTGGAAATCCCTAGGATCGGCCCCGTATATCGAACTACATAACGGTGCCAACACATAAAATTGAATGAGCTAATATTTCCCATTGAAAGCTTGTTAATTCATAGTGTTTCGCACTAAGCCTAAATCTTGTTTTGAAAAGCCTATTAGTTAGGCGATTTATCGTATGTATATAATAAAACCGCGTGGAAGTCAAACTAGAAAACCGTTCCAACACAAAAAATTGAATGAGTCGTTAGCCCCTAACCTTATCATTGTATTTTGAAAGCATATTAGCCAAACTATTTAATGTATGTAATGTAAATGCGTGGAACTATCTATAATCGGGCTCGTAAAACATATCGAGCAACACAGAAAACTGAATAAGTTTACTTTAACTATTATTTAACATTTAACTAATGCGAATTTCAATCATTCCTGTTCAACTTTTTGTTGAATTGCAGCACTTGTAAAATAAACGAGTTTAACATATGTAAGTGGACGAGCGTTGTTATGCAGCAATATCAGCTTCCGCCTTCCTTGGCCCGTAAATGGTATTTTTTCCTCCAGAGCATAACTTAATTTGATCAAACAGGCCTGACAACGTTCATTAATTACAGTTTGATCAGGCTCCAGAAGCTCGTATAGTAAATGACTCCTTTCCAATCCCACCACACACACAGTAACACTTTATTCGCATGAATATTCATTTTTAGAACTGATGTTGATGGCTAGCCTGGATCATCCCATGGTTTCCTGGGACTATGGTGGAATTTGTCCTAACTTTTCCTAAACCCAACAACAATTTTAAGACAATCTTAGGAAAAAATTCACTCGACTATATAGTAATGTGAAATTTATCCTAACCGTTCCTAATTTTAACAGTGTAAAATAATATCATATTTGTTATCCAATTCGAGGTTGATAAAGTAGAAATCTGTATACCGACATCTGTCAAAGATAAACGTCAAGTACGCTGTCATTTATTTAGTTGACATTCTGCCATTTAAGAATATGGTGCATTTAACAATCGATCAACGCGTTAAAATTATTAAATCTTATTATAAAAATAGTGATTCTGCCGTATCCACATTTCGCGCTTTACGAGCAGATTATAGTCGTCATAATCGTCCTACAAAGCAAACCATATTGAATACAGTGAATAAATTTGAACAAACTGGATCTGTTACTGGTATTGTAAGGTCTGTGCATCATCGAAACATTCGCAATGCTGAAAATATCGCTTCTGTAGCTGAAAGTGTGGAAGAAGATCCAAATTTGTCAATTCCTCGTCGAGTTCAACATTTAGGCCTATCTTATGGCTCATTATGGCGCATTTTGCATCTGGATTTGCATCTTCATCCGTATAAAGTCCATTTGACACAAGAGCTAAAGCCTGCTGACCATGGACAACGAAGAACATACGCAAATTGGGTGTTGGAAAAACAGGCCGTCGATGCTGATTTTTCGAACAAAATTTTCTTCAGTGATGAAGCTCATTTTTCGCTTGGTGGATACGTTAATAAGCAAAACTGTAGAATTTGGGGCTCAGAAAATCCAGAATTGATTGTAGAGAAGCCATTACTCCCGGAAAAAGTCACTGTTTGGTGCGCATTGTGGTCTGGTGGTGTGATTGGGCCGTATTTTTTTTAGAACAACCATGGACGAACCGTTACCGTCAATTCTGAGCGCTATGGCCGCATGTTAACCGATTATTTTTTTACGAAAATCGAAGATTATGATCTTGACGATATGTGGTTCCAGCAGGATGGAGCAACCAGTCACGAGCAAATCGAGATCTTTTGCAAGAGAAATTTCCTGGACGTTTGATTTCGCGATTGGCTGATGTCAATTGGCCTCCAAGATCCTGTGATTTAACGCCTTTGGATTTCTTTTTGTGGGGCTACGCGAAAGATCGTGTTTACGCAAACAATCCTCAAACTCTTGACGAATTGAAAACTAATATTCGTAAGGTAATGGCCGAGATACCGCCCGAAATGTGCCGAAAAGTCATTGAAAATTACCGCAAAAGAATCAAGGCCTGTAAGAAGTCCCGTGGAGGACATTTGAATGATATCTTGTTTAACTAAAAATGGCAAGGATCAATCTGTAAAATGAAATAAAAATTACAATACATTCCGAATATTTTGTGTGTTTTTTTAAGTTTACTTTATCAAGCTTGAATTGGATAACCTATAAATATAAACAATATAAACACTATTGGCAATTTAAAATATTTCAATTAATTATCAATTTATACTATTATATTTTAGCAAATTAACAATCTAGAATAATATAATTAATTGAAAAAGTATCAATTTATTAATAAACTTGCGTTTAGATTTCAAAAGATTTAGAGGAAAATATCAAAGTAAAAATCCTTTGTCTTAAGATACTTCTAAGATATAAAAAGTTTCAGATAAGGTGTTTTCACTTTGAACTAGACCCAATCAAACTATAAAACACGAGTTTTCCAGAAAAGGTAGGGGAACACTGGGTCTAATATTTAAAAGTTGTAGAGGTAAAAATCGCAGTAAAAACCCCTTTGTCCTAAGATACTTCTAAGAGGTTACAACCTTGAGAGTAGGTGGTTTCACTTTGGACTAGACCCAATCAAACTATAAAACACGAGTTTTTCCGGAAAAAGTAGGGGAACACTGGGTCTAATATTTAAAAGTTGTAGAGGTAAAAATCGCTAAAAACCCCTTTGTCCTAAGATACTTCTAAGAGGTGACAACTTTGAGAGTAGGTGTTTTCACTTTTGACTAGACCCAATCAAACTATAAAACATGTGTTTTCCGGAAAAAGTAGGGGAACACTGGGTCTAATATTTAAAAGTTGTAGAGGTAAAAATCGCAGTAAAAACCGTTTGTCCTAAGATACTTCTAAGAGGTTACAACTTTGAGAGTAGTTGTTGTCACTTTGAACTAGGCCCAATCCAATTATAAAACAAGAGTATTCCGGAAAAAGTAGAGGAACACTCGGTTCAAAATTCAAAAGTTGTAGAGGTAAAAATAGCAGTAAAAACCCCTTTGTCCTAAGATACTTCTAAGAGGTTACAACTTTGAGAGTAGGTATTTTCACTTTGAACTAGACCCAATCCAACTAGAAACCATGAGTTTTCCAGAAAAAAGTAGGGGAACACTGGGTCTTATATATTCAAAAGCTGTAAAGGTTATAGTTGTAAAACACCTACTCTCAAAGTCGTAACCTCTTTGAAGTATCTTAGGACAAAGGGGTTTTACTGCTATTTATGGAGTACTATATCATGTCAATTTATTTTTGTTTATATATTATTTTGTAATTAATTTTGTGTTTTTTAATTAAGGCTGTCATTTCAGATTTTAACATTGATTTGATTTGATTTTCTATTGGTCTGAAAACCATCTGTTCAAAATTATAATATTTATAATTGGAAAAAATAAAATTTATTAATAATTGGAAACGTTGTTGTTGGGTTAAGGACAAGTTAGGACTAAATCCAAGTCCGTTTTTCTGGGGGTCTATTAAGAAATTTATAATCGTAAAATACGAAATCATAAAATCCGATCCCCGGCGGATATTCATATTATGAAACACTGTCAAAAGTAGACCAATGAAATTAGTTCTAATAACCAAATATAGGGGAGTAAAGTAATTTTTTTTGTTTTCTGTAATTTTGTTGTAGTTGTCAACGTAAATACTCGGGTTTTATATCTAATTTCGTGGGATTTGTTTATTGTAAAAATAGAAATAAATTTAAATTACTACGTTGCCATTAGGAGGTTTATATCGATACGATCGCATATTTTGTTAACACAAGTGACGATGACTCGGATGAAGATGAAAGATGGAAAGAATACGTACTATTTCCAACCCACTTAATATGGCTAATAAAAGGTAAGCCTAATAAATTTAAATCCTTTTATAATTTTATTGACATATTACTATTTCAAATTTATCAAATTATTTCGATTGTCGAAAGAACTCTTTAATTTTGAACCAAATCGAACCACACTACAAGGCTACCAAAATAAGGATGCGATTACACCAAAATTGGAATTGGCAACTACTCCTCGATTCTTAGCAGAAGGGTGATATCAGCAATCAGTGCGACAAGATTTCTTCATTGTCATGGCTCAACCCACGCAGTATCGATTGTTTTGAGGGAAACTTTAAATATTTTAAGTCGGTATTGTGTGCAAAATTAATAAATTTTGATTTAACAGAGGAGGGAAAAGTAAAATTAAAAGAGATTTCTTACGCAAAACAGGCTGTTCCGGAGTCATTGGATGTATCGACGGGACTCATATAAATATTATAAAGCTCAATGAAAATGAACATCACTATTTTAATAGAATAGACACTGTTATAAAAGGCACTGGTATAAACTCTGCTCATACTTGATGCTCGTTTCAGAGGCTGTTCTCGCAATTCCGTGATTTGGAACGGCAGCAGGAATCAAATTGCAATGGAATGGAATTGGAGAACAGGAGATAACTCCTCTAGGATACTAGGGAGTACATTATTAAACTATGTACATATATTACATGTTCATATAACAATAATATCTTTAGAAGACGCCGGTTACACATTGGAGCCTTGGATGATGACTCCATATAGGCTTACCACTGAGGGCTCGTGTGAAGCGCGCTACAATACTCTTCACTCAAAATCTCGTTCAATCATCGAACGGGTATTTGGCATTCTAAAAGGGCGATGGAGATTTATCCTTCACACCCGTGAATTACATTATACTCCTGATAAAGCTGCGGGCGAATAGTTAATGAAAACCAAATCGACACTGAGGTAAACACTAATCCAAGTATACAAATGAGGAAATAACCATTACAAATCTTGCAGAAGAAGCTAAAAGAAATCGAGAAACAATAATAAACAATTTGTAAACTTCAAATTAAAAATATTTGCTTTTTGTTAGTTTCAGTTCATAAATTTTAATTCATCACAGTTCATTTCAATTAAAATTAATTCATGTTTCTTAATTTTAATATAAAAATAAATAAAGTATATACATACTAATTCTTAACTACATAATTTTATTTAACTCTTGTTCTTAATTTGTAGTTCAAATCTTTTAATTTCCAACTCTTCGGTTTTTAATTTATTTTGTTCTATAAAAATTGTTTGTGCAAATTTTTTAAAACGTTTGTGATGTGCTTCTCGAAGCTCTACTTGTTTTTTAGGAGCATTTTCCATGTCTCTCGAACTTTCTTTGGGGCAGATGTTTGCAAATTGTTGCGACTGACAGCGGTGGTACTGGTTGAAGGCATTGCAGGTAATGTTGTGTTGCTTGTTATAGTTGATGGAATAATGGTGGTAGTTCTCTGTATTGGTTCCTCATTAACTGCGAGAATTCTATCTCTCCATTTGCTTCTTCTACTACAATTTCCAAATTGCGCTCGTATGTTAGCGTATCGTTAAATGCGAAAGATGGAATTTTATTTCCTTAAAATTGTAAAATTTTGTCCATTCTATCTTCTAGAACAGTCAATTTTTTAAGTTTATAGGGACCCCTCTTGTCCCAGATATTAAGATTTTATTCGCCCGTAACTTGGTTTTTATGCTATGCCTCGACCGTTTTTTCTCCGGGACCCAGTTCACTTAATTTTCTTGTGATTTCTTGCCATTAATTAATTGCGGTCTGCTTGAACGGTGGAGAATTGAGACAATTTGTCGCTAAGCCTTGATTAACTTCCAAAAAGGAAACTAGAAACTCAAATTGTTGTCCGTTTGTTGAGGCCCTATAACAATAAAACTTTGATTGAGTATATCTAGGAACACCACATATTTAATAAAATTTAATGGATAGTAGATACTCGTATGATTTATAATTACAATTTAAAAAAAAAATTATTAAATTCCCATTCATTTTCCTTCTTTCTGTATTTTCCCATTGCATACAACCGAAGTTATATTGCTTAGTGAGTAACTCCTAACTGTTCTGCAAGCTCTTGTTGAGTTTGACACGGATTTTCATCCCGTAAAACATTAAGTTCTAAGTCTTCAAATTGTGTTACTGTACTTCGACGTGGATCGTTCTCAGTACTTAAATTGCCGTTACGAAATCTTGCAAACCTCATTTTTTACTATTGAATGACTCACAGAATGTTCACTCAAAGTCGAATTAATCAATTCTATAGATTGAGAAGGATTTTTTCATTTGAAAACAGAATAGAATGCAATGACGTAAATGTTGCTTATCGACATTTAGTTCTTAAAATTGATGCCCACGGAACGAGAGCTTGTAAATGACTGAAACGTATGTCAGCAAAACAGCAATAATTAAGCTAAATTTATCCAACCAACTTCAGAGCCGAGTTTCTACTTGTACACCTAATAAATACTAGCATATCTATATATATTTAGTATAAATGACCGGCCCGAAATACCATGTAGAAGAATTTAAGATACAGTTCCTCGAACTCAGAAACTATTCGTTGGCCAGACTCTCGGCTTTTGTATAATGATGGATGAAGAATTAAAGTAATTTTTTTGAATTTTCTAGAATTTTTCAATTACAGGTAGTGTAGAAATATAGTCCGTCAAACTGAGTAACCACTCGTTGGCCGGACTATCTGCTTAGGTCTAGTGATGGAGGTCGTCGTTTCTCGGCCGGGCAATTTTTTATAAAGTTATCATCTCCTTATGGTTATTTAAACTCTCATATTCATCGTCAACGACAAATGGGCTCTGGTCATCATATTGATATAAGGGTAGTGTCGTTTGGTACCTCTTATCTTAAATCAACTAGCCACATATACCGTTTCTCTTAGACCTCTTTGAGATTTACTGCGAATATGGTTATTTATGGTTCCTAGGAACCACGAATTCCGGAAACCGAAGCAAGCAGTATCGACTTGTAATGATGACCGCTAAACAGAATAAAAATCCCAAGGCGATCCCGTTAGTTGAGATTGGCGCTATAAGGGTACGAAAATTATAAAGTTTAATCATTTTACTTTTATTTAGTTACTACGTACATTAAAATTTTTTATAAATTATGTTTTATGTTTTGTAATGTATACAATTTTCCGTAATTTTTCGATTTCTGGGATAATTGTTCACATTATATTATTTTTTGGAATGACGTAACTTACCAAATTTAAAAGAAAGTATAAACAAATTCTGGGCCGGGATGACAATGAAGTTTTAGTGTTGCTTGAATTTTTTATTTTACTGGGATGAAATCCTGGGCTAACTTCTCAGAATTATAGAGCCGCTGTAGAGATCAACCAATTTTCTAACAATCTGAGATAAACACGAGAAAATTGGGATACAATTTACTATAAAGTTTTTTTTAACTCTAAAGAAGGCTATTTCGGACAATGTTTATACTTTTATATTTCCGATCCTAGTCTCACTTTATGACAGAAAACCGCACGACCCGTTGCTCAATAACAACATTTAAATATGAAATTTTCTATTACCGCTACTTAAGAGTTCCACGAATTTGGATAAATTTTCAAAATTTATTTCACCTGTGAGTGTTGGGACCGGGATCTAATTATGATGATTTT
The DNA here is from genome assembly GCA_963691935.1 of Nephrotoma guestfalica. Classification (NCBI taxonomy): domain Eukaryota; kingdom Metazoa; phylum Arthropoda; class Insecta; order Diptera; family Tipulidae; genus Nephrotoma; species Nephrotoma guestfalica. Next base: position 228,153,966 of record OY829914.1, read on the forward strand.
TAACTTGTCTAGAAACATTTTATAACGTTTACGATTGTGTCCCCTATCCCAAAAATGTTTACGAGATCTCGCTTAATTCCCTATAACCGTTTTCCTTTCTCCCATTTTAGTTTTGGTTAACATTTATACTGGCCTTTTTAAATATTTTAATATTGCCGACTAACGTATTAATCGAGGTTAGGTTAGGTTAGAGTGGTTGTCTTAAAGGACTGACATAGACACAATCAGGTCCGTAGCCGTATCACGTTGTTTAGTGTCCTCATCTATTCACCGAACCATTTTGAGCTCACAACCAATTTCAGTCATGCTAAGCGCTAGACGGGAGTAAGTGCAAAGTAAATGGAAAACAGTTTGTTGATCATTTTCATCTTCTTCGCAACTACGACACTAATCATGTGAGGAGTCTCCAAATCTGCACGCCTTCTTACCTACTTACCTGTTTGATGAAATGAAACAGGTTGTTCCTTGGCGAGCGAGTTCATCCGCCATTTCTTTCCCCATAATATTGAAATGCCTTGGCTCCCACATCAGGTGGATGTTGAACTGATGTACCATCTCGTTAAGATATGAGAAACAATCCTGGGCTTCTTTTGGCGTAAGGGAATATATGATTAAAAGTGTCTTAATTAAAGCTTGACTGCCCATAAAAATGCCAATATCACCAATTAGTTCAGCTTGAAAAACGCTGCAGTACTCCAGGAGACGAAATGAGAGATTAATATTTGACTCTTCACAGAACATTCCACCCCAACGAATGATAACCTTGTGTATATAATTTGTCTTGATTATATGGGGTTTTCCAATAAGAGTAATATGATCCAAACTTTTCTCGCAATAATTCAATTGTTGCACTTGCTGTGTGGCACGTAGCCCGGTCTTGTTGGAACCACATGTTGTCAAGATCAACTTCTTCCAATTTCGGCCATAAAAAGTTGGTTATCATCGATCTATACCGATCTCCATTGACAGTAATGGTGTTATCAGCTACATTTCGAACAAAATACGGACCGATGATTCCACCAGACCAAAAACCACACCAAACTGTCAATTTAGGTGAATGTAATGGTTTTTCATGAATAATTTGTGAATTTTCTTCGCACCAGAATCGACAGTTTTGTTTATTTACCGCACCACTCAGATGAAAGTGAGCCTCATCGGAGAAGATGATTTTCTTAAAAAAATCGTTATCGTTTGTAATTGCAATTTGTCAACGTTGTTCTTGCGTATATCTCACCATGATGAAATTGTAAACATTACTGAATACAATGAAACAAAAAATGACAGACCATGACATATTACAAATGGCCGAAACGTCACTTAAAAATCATATCATTCCTATTGGAAAACCCTATATGTTCAAAACTAAGAATAATAATACAGAATGGGTAGAATGGGTAGAAAAGAGGTAATATCCGTTCTTGGATTCTTGCTAACTATGAACTAACTATTTTTTGTTACGTCAAATTTAAACTGCAATATGCCCCATGGTGGGCGCCTTTTTTTCATTTACTGCATATGCTAATACGTTTGTCTATTAAAAAAGCTTTATTGTACGAACATACGTATTGATATCAAACCTAAACGTCTCTTTCTTATTAGGATCTTTTTTTGGTCATTAGTGAATAGATAGCTATAAAAGTTAGGCTTGTATTGAAAAGTATATAAAACGACCGGTACTTGTGTAGACTCAAAAAGTGAAGATACACAACTTATCAAAAAGTGTACCTGCAAAAGAAAAAAGTTTGGAATTCGAAATACGTGATTTAATTAAAAATATTAAAACCTCCACTTGTGATGTGCCTGGAGTTTGTAAAACAAATTGAAGACTGCTTGTTGCGATTGGCGATACGATATGACTCTACAAGTGGAAGCATCTTTGGCCAAATTCGGCAAATTCTTCTTTTCTTTCAAAAAATCTTCAGAATCATGAGTACCGAGTGTGGAATTTAGTGTTCCGAACTTAGCATTGTATCTGAAATTTGTACCAAAAATTTGAAGACAATTTGCATGTTGTGATTGGCGATATGGCACTACACGTGGAGGCGTCTTTCGGGCCAAATTAACTTAATTATTTCAAAATTCAAAAAATCATCGGAACCAATGAGTGCCGAGTGTGGAATTTAGTGTTCCGAACTAAGCATTGTATCTGAAATTTGTACCAAAAATTTCAAGACAATTTGCATGTTGTGATTGGCGATATGGCGCTACACGTGGAGGCTTCTTTCGGGCCAAATTAACTTAATTATTTCATAATTCAAAAAATCATCGGAACCAATGAGTGCCGAGTGTGGAATTTAGTGTTCCGAACTTAGCATTGTATCTGAAATTTGTACCAAAAATTTCAAGACAATTTGCATGTTGTGATTGGCGATATGGCGCTACACGTGGAGGCTTCTTTCGGGCCAAATTAACTTAATTATTTCATAATTCAAAAAATCATCGGAACCAATGAGTGCCGAGTGTGGAATTTAGTGTTCCGAACTTAGCATTGTATCTGAAATTTGTACCAAAAATTTCAAGACAATTTGCATGTTGTGATTGGCGATATGGCGCTACACGTGGAGGCTTCTTTCGGGCCAAATTAACTTAATTATTTCATAATTCAAACAATCATCGGTACAATCAGTGCCGAGTATGGAATTTAGTGTTCCCAACTTGGCATGGTGTCTGAAACTTGTACAAAAAATTTGAAGACAATTTGCATGTTGTGATTGGCGATATAGCGCTACACGTTGAGGCGTCTTTCGGGCCAAATTAACTTAATTATTTCATAATTCAAAAAATAATCGGAACCAATGAGTGCCGAGTGTGGAATTTAGTGTTCCGAACTTAGCATTGTATCTGAAATTTGTACAAAAAATTTGAAGACAATTTGCATGTTGTGATTGGCGATATGGCGCTACACGTTGAGGCGTCTTTCGGGCCAAATTAACTTAATTATTTCATAATTCAAAAAATCATCGGAACCAATGAGTGCCGAGTGTGGAATTTAGTGTTCCCAACTTGGCATGGTGTCTGAAACTTGTACAAAAAATTTGAAGACAATTTGCATGTTGTGATTGGCGATATGGCGCTACACGTGGAGGCTTCTTTCGGGCCAAATTATCTTAATTATTTCATAATTCAAAAAATCATCGGAACCAATGAGTGCCGAGTGTGGAATTTAGTGTTCCCAACTTAGCATGGTATCTGAAATTTATTTATTTGAAGACAATTTGCAAGTTGTAATTGGCGGTATGGTGCTACACGTAGAGCCGCCTTTCGGGCCAAATTAACTTAATTCTTTCATAATTCAAACAATCATCGGAACAATCAGTGCCGAGTGTGGAATTTAGTGTTCTCAACTTTGCATTGTGTCTGAAAATTGTATAAAAAATTTCAAGACAATTTGCATGTTGTGATTAGCGATATGGCACTACACGTGGAGCCGCCTTTCGAGCCAAATTAATTTAATTCTTTCATAATTCAAACAATTATCGGAAGAATGAGTGTCGAGTGTGGAATTTAGTGTTCTCAACTTGGCATGATGTCTGAAAATTGTATACAAAATTTCAAGACAATTTGCATGTTGTAATTGGCGATATGGCGCTACACGTGGAAGCGCCTTTGTACAAATTCACTTAATTCCTAACATGCAAATTGTCCTAAAATTTTTTTTACAAATTTCAGACACCAAGATGAGAGCACTAAATTTCACACTCGGCACTCATGATTCCGAAGACAGGCAATCACAACAGGCAAATTGTCTTGAATTTGTTTTACAAACTCCAGACACCATCACAGGTTGAGAACACTTAATTCCACACTCGTTACTCGTTGTTCCGAAGATTTTCTGAATTAAAAAGACTTTAAAATTATTTTTTGTATAAAGAAGGTATATAAACTTATTAATGTAGTACTGTGATTCTCAATATTTTTGTTTATTTTTAATAATTTTAAATAAACCATGTATTTCGAGTTCCCAACTTTTTTCTCTTGCAGCTACACTTTTTGAGTTTACACTTTTGGTTAAAATGTGTAGCTACACTTTTCATTAACCTTAAGTATACTTCACACCGATTACAAACCGTTTTCTATCTAAAAGAGAAAGCTGTGATTTAATTCGCCGTAATCACTTTAATCTTTAGAGTAAGTGTTCAGAATATTCAAAAATTTGTTAGAGTAAATTGAAATCTTCTGCTAATCGTCTAAATAAATTTCCTTGTAGAAAGCACTTCATTTGACCTCGCAATGCTATGTAAGCATTGATCAACCGTTCTAGCAACCACCACCCCGAAAAAGTTTATTTCCAGTGCCCACCACTTTGTTGTTACGTTATAATTATTACAAAGTGATATTTTTAACGTTATTTAGAAACAATTAGGCTTCCAATTTTCAAGAAGGCTCATACAGTTTCCAATCGCAATCAAATAGAGACCACACTAAAACTATTACATGATACATACTTGAACAAACTAAAGATGAAACCAACAAAAATTATTTTGCCAAACTGACCAAATCGAGGAAAAAAGAAACAAATTTGACCATCAAAAGTTCCCTAATTACGTTTTTATGGTCCATCATAATGCAAATCCTAATTCGATCGGTATCCTTTTCCCAAATATCATTTTCGCTCTATAAACAGCAATGAAATAATTTTCCTTTTTACTTATTTACAATAATAGGACACAAATTAACTTTTTTTTGTTTCAAAAATAATATACAAAAATATTTAATTTTTTTGAAAAAAATCCACGAACAATGCAAAAATTTTAAGAGGCGTTCGTCGAAAATTAAAAAGTCAATTTTTTCCTTTTTGTTTAAGGTCCCTTTTTATGAGATTCCTTTTCAATTCGATATAAAGTCGAAAATGCTAAAACAAAAAAAAACAAAAGGCGAGCAACATAAAGGAATATAATAAAAACTTGGGGGAGGACGGGTGTAATAAATGCAAATAATATTGTATACATATATCGGGAGTGAAAGGAGAAAAGGAGATTTTAGTTGCTTAGATTCTCGTCGTGTAATAAAAGTTATATCGAACAAAAGGATAAATGGCATCAAAAGAAATTAAAAATAGTACATTGTTTTACCCACAATACATATAGATTCCCGGGGACGGCGGTGAAATACCATTAGAAGGCACTATCGAGTTTTATTTTTATCACCTCGTCGTATTATTTGAAAATTTACCTCCGCTCACATAACAACAACGGAAAGTAATGACGAAGTTTTTAGGTTCAGTACACTAACTTTGATTTTTATAGTTTTATTGTGCCTACCTAGATATGGCACGGCACACAAACGCGACAAAAACGACATTATTCCGTTGTCTTTTAATTGTTGCTACCGCAACGGGGGGTACAACAGATTTCTTTATGTACGCGTTTCTAGCAGGATTTTCAATATAAATGAGTTTATGTTGTTTTTGGGCGGAATGGTATTTTTATTTAAATTTTATGTCCTTTTGTCTTACTAAAAGAAAAAAAATACTTTTTGATTAATCTTCCTTTTAATTGTTTTGTTTTTTTATAAATTTTCGCAAAAGTGAGTCATTATCGAAATCTACAAAATTAAGGGTGGATTTTATAATGTATAGGACTATAAAATAATATGGCGGCAGAAAAAGGTTATTGTCTAACCATTTCGTCGACAGCCGATTTAAATTTACTAAAATTGTGTTTTTATTTCTAAAAAGGAAAACATTGATTAGCTATTAGATTAAGTGAGACACCTTCAAGGTTAATTAATCAACAATCCCTGTTATTAAGTTTGATATAAGTTTCCCAATCCAAATTCCAAAAATTTGTGATTTTGAACTGATATTCCGGACAAGTGTAACATAGCACCACGCACCCAGTATTTAAACTGTTGACGTTTTAAACTGTTGACAGTATTTACTTGTAGTTTAAATACAGTTATAATTTTCGTTTTTTAACGATGGTTGATCAATTAATTTTGTTAGCAGCGCAGTGTTGACTTTCTTACGGGTGTGAAGTATTCCAGACTTTCCATAGATGTTATGTATGAATGAGTATCCCACTGTTACTTCAAATTCAAATAGAAAAAAATGAATGAACTTAAGCACAACTTGAGTTAAAATGGCATAAAAACACCTAGAATATAAAGCATTGTATCAAAAACCCCGAAGACAAGCATTGTAAGCATCAAACGGTTTTTTGGTGACTCAATGACCAACTTCATATACTATCGGCCGGATTGACCGATAATGGCTATCCAAATTTGAGTAAAAATGACTGTTACCAATTCAACTGGTAACATAAAATTATAAACATAAAGTGCTGACATAGTGCACTTACTTGAATCAAGTATTAAACTGTAAAATTTTTATAATAAAGTTAGGAGTTATAATATCTGTAAAGATATCACTTCTCATTTATTAAAATATATTGTTTTGAGTTAGTCGACTAGCTCCGACCCATGGTAGGCGCACTAATCTCATGCCAATGGTCCATCGAAATAAAAACCAACCAGCGACAAAACAAGTTAATAAAAAATTAACTTGAAAGCCAAACACCAACCGGTCAAACAGTTAAATTATCGTTCGCTCCAGTAACTAACAAATCCATCGAAAACAAGGCTAAATAACAACCAGCGAAATTCTCAACAAAAATCAAGCGCTACACCAGCAAAACCCAACAAGACATTGTTAGAGGAGAAATAGCTCAATTCGAGAGCAATTACAACAAAGATGGACAGACAAGATTTTAAAATGAAGGAGTTGTACAGAGAAATCGCGAGGGCCAGAAACGTCTTGGATGAAAGACAAGGCTATGCAATTCGCCACACAGTACTAGCAACGGGCGACTCAGACACGCATAGAATAAACTATCTGAAAAACCATCTTATAGTGGAGCAGCAGCTAAACGAATAGGCCACTTGGAATCAACCGCTGATCATTATAAAATGGCCTAGAGTACCTTAAACAATAGATACAACAACAAACGCTTAATCATATCAGCTTACCTAAATACGTTGCTAAACCAACCATCAATTAATACAGAATCAGCAGCCGCAATTAAGAATTTGCACGACACAACTAATGAGTGCATACACGTGATCAGAAGCCTAGGAATAAACGTAGAATCTTGGAGTTCATTTCTAATTTTCACATTACCCAAAAAATTAGACAGTGAAAAATTAGACGATTATATGAAAGCTCGCTACAGGATCAAACTGAATTTCAGAAAACCGAAAAATTTCTGAAGTCTCTTGAACAACGCTTCAAGTTCGTGGAAGCATCGCCGCTAGTGATAAGACAAACATTTGCCACAACGGTTCAAGCAACTGTCAGCAACAGATAAAAACCAAATAGTCCTACTACACCAGCTATGTAAAAGATGCCTATCATCAGCACATCAAACGTACCATTGCGGCCGAGAGAGAAAATGCCCTGTAATGGGATAAATCATACTGTTTTGTATACAGCAAAGCCCAAATACAAACCACGAGCCCGGATGACGTAATAAATTTTAAACTAATAACCAACGTAGATCACGATAACGAACACGTATTGTTAGCAACAGCAATGGTTAAATCCGCTAATAAAGGGTGGTTAAATTTTAAGGGCCGATGTTGATTTTGAATAAAACACAAATTGTTTAGGAAATTATTGTCAATTCTTTTTATTATGATAATATGGTATGGTTCAATTATGTATGGAACAAAATATCGGCCAAATGGCCGCCGCGACTTCGGCGGCACACCTCCACCCGATGGTCCAAATTTTCGATGACGCTTAGGCATAATTGAGGTTCTATGCCGTTAATGTGCCAAATTATCTCATCCTTTAGCTCTTGAATTGTTGCTGGCTTATCGACGTACACCTTTTCTTTCAAATAACCCCAAAGAAAGAAGTCCAACGATGTCAAATCACATGATCTTGGCGGCCAATTGACATCGCCACCACGTGAGATAACTCGGCCATTGAATTTGTCGCGCAAAAGAGCCATTGTTTCGTTAGCTGTGTGGCAAGTGGCACCGTCCTGTTGAAACCACATATCGTCCACATCCATATCTTCCAATTCGGGCCATAAAAAGTTCGTTATCATCTCACGATAGCGAACACCATTCGCAGTAACTGCCTGACCGGCCCCATTTTGGAAAAAATACGCCCCGATGATGCCGCCAGCCCATAAACTGCACCAAACAGTCACTCTTTGTGAGTGCATTGGTTTTTCGACAATCACTCTTGGATTATGATTCGCCCAAATGCGGCAATTCTGCTTATTGACGAATCCACTGAGGTGAAAATGTGCCTCATCACTGAAGATGATTTTCTTCGAAAATTGATCATCCAGCCATTTCTTACCACCATTCTGACCATTGACGACGTTTGGAATGGTCAAGTGGCTTTAGTTCTTGAGTCAATTGCACCTTATAAGCGTGTAAATGCAAGTCTTTATGCATAATGTTCATCAACGACGAGCGTGAGAGGTGCAATTGTTGGGCACGACGACGAGTTGAGGTGGACGGCTCTTCAGCCACACTATTGCGAGCAGCAGCAATATTTTCTGCTGTACGAGCTGTACGAGCATGCACTGGTGTTTTAAAATCTCCTACAGACACCCGGTTTGCTCAAATTTTTGCACGATTTTTCCGATTGTACGTACATTTGGACGATTAAATTGACCAAAAAAATCACGAAGTGCACGATAAGCATTTTGATTTGAACGCCCATTTTCATAATATGCCTGAATAACTTCAACGCGTTGCTCGATTGTGTATCTTTCCATGGTTCAAATTGAGTTAGTCTGAAATTGAGAAATGTCAAATTAAATGCAGAAAGAAACTTGACGTTTAGATGTGGTTCACATTCAACGTCGGCCCTTAAAATTTAACCACCCTTTACATAATAGTGGAAGCCACGCAACTTTAAGAGTCCTGATTGACCCAGGAGCTCAAGCAACTTTTATTACCGAGGAAGCCGTTCAAAAATTGAAGCTAAAGGGGCAGAAAGTATGTGCCAAAATAGCTGGAGTCGGTGGTCGCAACATTGCGAAGGTAAGGATAATAGTGAGCCTCAAAATCAAACCTGCTATAGAGCATCCGAATTTAAGTTACACTTAGATGCTTTAGTATTTCAAAAACTTACTGCACTGCTACCAGAACAACGGATACAAACCGAAGGCTGGGTACATCTAAAGAACTTAGGGCATGCAGATCCAAACATAACACATCGGGTCCCATAGACATGTTGCTTGGAGCAGATTATTATCCAAAGGCGGCCGTATTGAGTGACATTATAAAAGGAAATCAAAACAACTAATTGCACAAAAACAGAATTAGGATGGATTGTGTTTGGAAAATAAAAAGCTCAAGTATCCAACATCACCCCATAAAGAGAACTAAAGAAGTTCACATAGAACGGGAACTTACCAGTGATGAACAAAGATGCAAAGAGCAATTTCAAAAGATCTACACAAGATTAGAAAATGGTGCATACCAGGTCGCATTGCCATTTGAACGCGACGATTTCATATTAGGCGAATCCAGGAAAAAGCTACAGCATGCCCCCTTCAAGTGGAAAAACAACTAAATAAAAACCCAAAAATAAACCTTAGTCATTATGTAGGTAGAAACTATTTTATACAACACCATGCAGTACTCAAAGATGATAGCTCAACAACCAAGCTCATCTCATGTAGTCTTTGACGCTTCAGCTAAAACGTCAAATGGAGTATCGTTAAATGACCTGCTCCACACAGTACAACAACCACTAGTCGATATATTGTTACGCTGGAGGAAACATAATTATCTGTTTAAAGCTGACATCGAAAAGATGCTTAGACAAATAAAAATCAGCCCTACAGATCAAAGCTATCAGTTGATACTATGGAGAAACGACAAAGACGCAATCAGCCCGTACAAGCTGAAAACTGTTACGTACGGGATAGCCTCGGCTAAATAAATTGCCACAAAAGTCCTACGTTAGCTAGCGCAAGATGAGAGCGATATATACACAGCTGCAAAAAGAGCTGTCGCTGAAGATTATTATGTCGATGACATACTATCAGCAGCGGATACCATCAAACAAACTAGGTGGATGCAAGAAGAAGTAGATATTTGTTTGAAACAAGGAGGATTCAATCTGCGGAAATTTAGCAGCAACAACCAGCAGATACTAGGATAAACATAGATACTTAACATCGAAATGAAAGCAACCACACAATCGAAATAGGGCAAACTATTAAAACCCTCGGGATTTTATGGAATTCTACAGAAGATATTTTCCAATTTAAAATCAAATCGCTAAATATCAAAACACCTATAAGAAAGAGAAAAGTGATATCCGAAACTTCCAAACTATTTGACTCCACAGGGTGGTTCGCACCCTTTATAATAAAAGCAAAAATATTCTTGCAACAACTATGGACATTAGGAACAGGTTGGGACACACAACTGCCCACTGAATTAGAAGCAAAATGGATTTGCTATGCTGCAGTTACACGGTTCTGTGATACATCGGAAGACGCATATGCAGCAGAAATTTACTACAAATCTAAGCCGTTAAAATCGAAATTAACCATCCCCAGATTGGAATTATGTGCAGAGGAATTACTATCAAAATTAATCAAGAACTAAACAAACGTTACAAGAACCGGAGATCAAACATTTGCATGGACGGATTCAATGATAACGTTAGCAAGGATTAAAGGTAAATTTCATAGATTCAAAACAAACGTTGCAAATAGGATAGTGGAAACCCAATCCGTATTGTCTCCGGTGCAATGAGGTTACGTGAAATGGAGTGAAATGGTTGTAATGGCGTCTCTTGAAGCACATTTGGGTTTGTTGCTGCTCAAAACAAATATTTTGCTTATTGACAAAACCATTAAGCCAAATATGATTCAAATCTTAGTTTGATCTTGAAAGGGTGTAACCAAGATGTTTACGCAAAATTCTCCACAATGTGGATTGAAAGATTCCCAATTCCTATGAACGGCGTTGAATCGACTGATTTGGCTCATTTTGAAGTGAAGCACTTACGGTTGCGATTTTCGGTACTTCGACCGGTGCGTAGTCTACTGACACATGAACATCCGCAATATTGAATATTTTGAGTCGAATTTATTCACTATAGCACGCACGTTGTTGATTATCTGTCTGGTTTGTTCCTGGTGTGCTGTTAAAAGAATGAATTAAGTTTTCCTTGATGTACTTCAAAAGGGTTTGTCAATTTGAGCGGGACGATGTTGACAGCCTGAAACGGCCATGTTGTTTTGGTGGCGTCTGTCTAATCTGGCGTTTTTTTCAATCACTGATGCCAAATCAACATCACAAGTTACACGATTGAGCAGCACGTCAAAATGATAAAATTGGATTATGAGCAAAATAAGTGTTCATTAGTAGAATCGATGCGCGCTAAATTTGAGCCAACACTCGTACATCAAAAGAACGCTAGATCGCCCGAGAACATTGCTGCGGTCCGTGAAAGTGTACAGGAGAACCAGAGACAATCAATTCCTCGCCATGCATAAAAACTCGACCTTCCAGAGACTTCAACTTGGCGAATTTTAAGTGGGGATTTGAGCCTGCACTGGGCTGACTGAGCTTCAGAGCGTTTGGAACAGAACCCCAATGTCGGCCAAAAAATCATCTTTAGTGACGAGACGCATTTTTGGATGAATGATGGCTATATGTTAATAAGCAATGTTGCCGTATATGGGACGACGCCAACCCACACCGAAGCTCACCAGGCAGTGCATCCAGAAAAGGTTACTGTTTGGTGCGTATTTTGGGCCGTACTCTTTTGAAAATGACGTTGGTGAGGCCTTCACCAACAACGGTGAGCGCTACAGAACGATGCTAACCGATTTATTTTGGGCCAAATTGAACGATATGGAAGTGGACGGCATGTGTTTCTAGCAGGACGGGGCTACGTGCCACACGCAGCAGATGCAACGATGGGCATTCTGCATGAATGATTTGTGTGTAGGGTTATCTTTCGCAGAGTCATTGAAAATTGGACTACTCGGGTCCGTGCCACCGTGAAAAGCCGCGTCGGACATTTGAATGATGTTATATTCCATAAATAATGGCATACATGGGCCTTTTAAATCAAAAAAGAATTTCGTTAATACTTCACACACAGCTTGTTTTATTCCATTTCAACATCGACCCGCCCAAATTGATCACAACCGATTGGAATGTGCGAAATTCATCATATCTAACATTGTGTGAAGAGCAATGTCCGTGAATTCCTCATGAAATATAAGATCGGCCATTAGTTTATTGAATGTTTCAAATTTCTGATTTATTTCTTCGTGGTCGCACTTCATGAGGTTCACAGTCGATTCTGATTGATATGTACCGACCAAATGGCCGAGATATATCGACCAAACGGCACAGTAATTAAAGCTTTGGCGCTTAGAGCGAGAGGTACCGAGTCCGAATTCTGATAGGAGCAGGATGCAAAAGAGATTAAACATCATATGATTACGATCGGCGTTGGAAATTAATTCATGGGCCGACCCATCTTTCATGCCAGTACTATAGGCTGGCATGATGCTATGCAATGTGCTGATGGTTTTTCGTAAATCGGATCTATAGCTGTATGTTCACGATTTGACTGGAAACTGCGTAAGTTAGGACGGGAAAAGCGAACCACAAAAGAGATGGAGGTGCTTCGACCCCAGGACAAATTGCAAAGATTAAATCATAAAAAAGGTTTGATATTCTTTCTCCATAGAAGTTTCTGGCACGTTGATCACATACGACGGAATTTTAAATTTTTTCCTAACGTGTTCAATATGTTATCTTGTTCTTTTAAGTCGTTGTAAAGATTGGATTGGATTCTTCTATATGATCTAGATCTGCACCTTTTATCAGATTGCTATGGCCAATTTTGTTGGAGTAGATATCTGAATGGGATGCAGCGCTTGACATTTTGTATTTCCTTGTCATTCCTGATGACGTCATTCCCAATATACAAAACATTGATAGCGTGTAAAGCAAACAATTTGATTTAATGCTTGCTCTGTATAATGGTCTCTGTAGTAGCTGAAGCGTTTCCTTCTGATTTGAATCGTCGATGACTATACCAAACTGATCAGTCCCTTGCAACCCCTCTACTAGTATTAAAATATTTTGGTAATTACTCTTTTATAAAAAACATTGGCCACATATTGTAACTACACACAACAAACCGTATGCACCCGGTAGGGTTCAACAATCCTACCTCTTACCCATTTTATGGGCGCAAATTATCTTCAAAATTTCCAATTTTAAATTGTGGCCTTAAATTCATTTATTCCAAAAGACTTGTTAAGCTTTTTTAACATTTCTCATCTTGACAAGTGACACTTGTTTAAAATTTTCTTCTGACATCGCAAGCGCAGTTAGTGATGGGCCGGGTGTTAGAATTTCCAGATCTGCTATATCATTGGCTTTGAGCATAGTGGCTTTAAATTTAGAATGGATATTTGATTTAGCAAATCTGTGATATTTTTTAAGTCGTCTTCTGCTATCAATTGTTGGGCAACAATAGCGTTTAAGTTGGCGTTTTAACTTTTTTGTAACCTTTACAGCTGCAACATTATTGGCTTCAACAAAATTCGTGCCTTTGTCACTATATATGTCAGTGCATAACCGCAATAAATGTTTCTTCTGCAGTGAGATCTGTTTCTACTTCCACATGTTTTACTTTGGTTGATAGGCAAAAAAAAATTGCCAGGTATGCTTTATAAGTTTTGCACTCAATTCCTTTGGTTGTTTTTATCTGTCTGGGACCGGCATAATCTAGTCCTGTATGCGAGAATGGTCTTGCTAGCTGAACTCTTAACGAGAGTAGGCTTCCTATCAGTTGATGATTCCCTCGATTGATTTTGAACCTATAGACGAGATTTTGGATTGTTCTGGGTGATAGCCAGATCTTATTTTTATATCGAGGTGAGGTTACCGTTATAAATGAAACATTGAATTCTTGAAACTTAAAGAAATCGATTGCTCATTAGTTCGAAATCAAACTTCCATCGCCTTGGTAACTTCACCTCGATGTAAAAATAAGATCTGGCTATCACCCAGAATAACCCAAAATTTCTTATAGAAATCGCATGCATGCGTTAAATACAATAAAATTCGAGGTTACTAAGGGGTTGACATAATTGCGTAGCGAATCATAATAATTCGCTAATGCATTGTGGTTATACATTATACATATAAAAGTTCAAAGTATTTTCAATATGTTTGTAGTTTAGTCAGTGCAGTTTGATGAGACGACCGAATTTTTTAATTTAAGGAATTCAATATTTCATTAGTTGAACCAAACTTCCAACGCCTTGGTAACCTCACTTCGATGATTTTGAACCTGTGCCAAGTAACACATTTTTAGATTATTGATTTAGTTGTGGTTCTGCCACAATTCATCGAAGCATTATTTGCAAAAGTGCATATCTGTGCAAAGTTCTACTCAATTGGTTAAAGGCAAGAAGTATAGCAAAATGTTTTAATTTTTTGCAAGGCTTTACCAACCTAAGAATTTAGAATTTTTTTGAGAAGTTGATTATCTCGAGACCTATTAGGCTTTAAACACAGTATGGTTTTCTAAAAAGTCTATATATAAGGCGTATCTGTATTCCAAAACTCCCTTACCCTTGGCGAAACTTCATCGAGCTTACACATAACAGAGTCGATGTTGGAAATTAAGGTCAACCTAAACTAAAAAGAAAAACAATTTAAAAACAAGGAAAGCGAACTTAAAGTACTTATCTAATTGAATAGCACGCTGTGTACCTAGAAACCTAGCAAGTTGGGCTTAATTTGGTGAGTGGTATTCATGGATATAAATTATCATTTGAATAGTATCGTTGTAGGATTCTGCATGCGTTTTAAGGCATTATGCTGACAAGTACTTTTTTCTTGGAAAATTGGTTAAACATTTAGAAATTGGCAAGTCAGGCAGAAAATAAATATGGCGGTCGTAGAAATCGAGTCAAAGTGTGCATTTCTATAAGGATAAAGCCAAATGCGCGTGGAACTTTTTCCTAAACCATTCATAGAAAATAAAAAAAAATATATTAGGAAGAGTTTAGAAAAAATTACACAGGCCTATATCTAAGTATTAATAAATATATTACACGAAAATAGATCAACTACACGATGAACGATTGATTCAGTGGTGATCTAAAGCTTGTTCAACAAATCTGATCAACATAATAAATTTTAAGGTGCAAGATTTGATCAAAACCCCAAGAGTTGACTCGTAGATCAATTGAATCGTTTTGCATTCATAATTTTGCTTTCCTAAACTACTTTAGAATTCGAAGTTATCAATAAGCTAATATTTGTAAGTTGAACTTGGCCAGTTTAAGCCATACAAAAAGCTTCAAGAAAATCTGTTGTGGATTTGGAGGTAAGATTTGATCTAAACCCCAAGAGTTGAATCGTAGATCAATTGAATCGATTTGCATTCATAATTTCGCTTTCCTAAACTACTTTAGAATTCGAAGTCATCAATAAGCGAATATTTGTAGATTGAATTTGGCCAGTTTAACCCATGCAAAAAGTTTCAAGAAAATCTGTTGTGGATTTGGAGAATTAATTAATTTTGCTTTCCTAAACTACTTTAGAATTCAAAGTTATCAATAAGCGAATATTTGTAGATTGAATTTGGCCAGTTTAAGCCATACAAAAAGTTTCAAGAAAAATCTCTTGTGGATTTGGAGGTAAGGTTTGATCTAAACCCCAAGAATTGAATCGTAGATCAATTGAATCGTTTTGCATTCATAATTTCGCTTTCCTAAACTACTTTAGAATTCGAAGTCATCAATAAGCGAATATTTGTAGATTGAATTTGGCCAGTTTAAGCCATACAAAAAGTTTCAAGAAAATCTGTTGTGGATTTGGAGGTAAGATTTGTTCTAAACCCCAAGAGTTGAATCGTAGATCAATTGAATCGATTTGCATTCATAATTTTGCTTTCCTAAACTACTTTAGAATTCGAAGTCATCAATAAGCGTATATTTGTAGATTGAATTTGGCCAGTTTAAGCCATGCAAAAAGTTTCAAGAAAATCTCTTGTGGATTTGGGGGTAAGATTTGATCAAAACCCCAAGAGTTGAATCGTAGATCAATTGAATCGTTTTGCGTTCATAATTTTGCTTTCCTAAACTACTTTAGAATTCGAAGTTATCAATAAGCGAATATTTGTAGATTGAATTTGGCCAGTTTAAGCCATACAAAAAGTTTCAAGAAAATCTCTTGTGGATTTGGGGGTAAGATTTGATCAAAACCCCAAGAGTTGAATCGTAGATCAATTGAATCGTTTTGCATTCATAATTTCGCTTTCCTAAACTACTTTAGAATTCGAAGTTATCAATAAGCGAATACTTGTAGATGTATTGGTCAGCTTAAACCATGCAAATTTTCAAGCAAATCTCTTTAGCATTTGGGGGTAAGATTTGATCAAATCCCCAAGAGTTGAATCGTAGATCAATTGAATCGTTATGCATTCAAAATTTTGCTTTCCTAAACTACTTTAGAATTCGAAGTCATCAATAAGCGAATATTTGTAGATAGATATTGGTTAGTTTAAGCTATGCAAAAAGCTTCAACAAAATCTCTTGTGAATTTGAGGGTTGATTTGATCTTAACGGATCGGCAACCCAAACCCAACATTATTTTGATAATTAAAATGATTCGATGCTAGCAAGACTGGTAATAGGGAAGCAAAATTGGTAATGAAAAACAACGGCTTTTGAATAACATTTTCTATTTCTTGTTGATCATCCAATTTTTAACCTTCATCCTTTTCCTTTTATTGGAATCAAATAAACCAAATTGTCGGCTGCATACTTTACGTAAAATTCCGTTAAATTCTTGTAAAAATTTGTTCGCACACATAAAACAATAAAATTTGTTTTTACTTTTACGCAATAAACTTTCACAATCCTTTTGGTGCCTTTTATATATGGTAATACATTCCCGTAATTACCCCGTGCTCTGATTGTTGTTACCGATACACATAAAATACCCGATTCCGCAAATACCTATAAATGGTGCTTATTACTTCAAAGAATACTTTTAAATCTCAATAAAACAAATAAAATGCGAGTCCTTTTTTCCCGCCCGTACAAATTCAAATTAGTTATGATGCATTTTTTTTTAATTGCGTTCGGTTCCAGGAATTTATTTTGTGTGTGCGTTGAAAAAGGGACAAGGATAATTGTACAATAAAATATATTTAGTATTTATAATTTGTATAAATTTGCGGCTGATATTTTAGACCATCGATCGACGAAATGCTTTCTTGGTAACACAAATTGTTTGGATTTTTATTGCTTTGACTTACCCATTATGGAGTACACACGGTACACTTAGTATACTCGCAGTCTAACCTTAAAAACCGCAATAAAATAATTTAGAAAAAATTAGGATTTTGTAAATGTTGCCTTTATAAAAATTTGACTTTTCTGATTGTTTCTTAGTTTTGAAATTGTTTAAATATTTAAAAAGTTTATGATCGTTATGATCTTGGTTGTTTTCTAGAATATCGGCACATAACGATTTTAATTTTTATGAATTTATTGTCGTCAAATAAAAATGTTTAAGATGACGAAAGGATACGTATTAAAATCATAATAAATGGCATGGTCGTGTCTCGTGTATTAGATGTTCAATATTTATTCTTCGTAATTTCTAAGTTAATATCACAACTAATGTGGTAAAGCTTTTAGAATCCATACACATGACGGGTATAACACATCATGTCGATTGAAATAGTATTAAGTATTATTTACTCTTAAATCTAACCATTTAACAAACAAAAGACACCAAACAACAACAAAAAAAAAATTGAATCCTTACTTCAGCTAAACTGTTATGACAATAAATACAACACAATGCCAGCACACAAAATAAATATCAGAATGGACAGAAGTAATTACTTTGTACACACACACACACACACACACAAAACACATATCCGAGACTAAAATGTGCAGGCGAAAAATAGAAACTCTCCATGTGTATACATATCGTGCACGACGAGTACGACAATAAATTGTAAATGAAAGGATTTCTTTGTTCAAATATGAATTCACCGTACAATAGAAAAAGTAAATATAAATTTTTGAACAAACGGTGGATTGAATTGTATTTAATACGAAACTGTTTAAAACCTATCAACATCACCCGTAACACATACTGGAGTACATAATGCGCACCCGCTTGTCCCGCGCCCAAAATTGTACGCGTCCGAGCTGTAACTTGCGCAATATTACAGGAAAACTTTGTTGACGAGTTGAATGAGCACAAGTGCTTTCTTCATTACATAATAGCAGGAACATAATGAAATTTAACGAATTGCCTTATTATTTAATCGAATCCTTATGAAATGCGAAACAATGAAAGAAATATTTTTTGTTTGGTACACGCATAATCAGCAAAACCTTTACTTATTTTTACACAATTACGATTTTGTTTAAGTTTTTTCCTTTTACATAATCAGCTATTGTTTAAATATTTTTACTTTGCCTATGAAGGCATATGTATAACAGTGTTCTCAGAACTAAACATCATATACGAGTAACAATATATACGATTTTGTTGTGAATTAAGGAAACACAAAATAAGCAATTGTGTGGGGCAATTGCGTATTTCGTATAATTTCCTTATGTGAATGCCGTCAAAATGCGCATGTAACATACACGAGTTGCATTGAAGAGAATGGCTTTCTCGTTAAACAAAGCTTCGTACAAAAGCTCATAGAAGCGAGACATTGAAAACAGAGTAAGCAAAATTAACACAACCAACTACATGCTTATGCCTCGCAGAGCAAAGGGAAATCACCCAAACAATTTCTGAAAATTTAGACTAGTCAAGCAACCAACGTTGAAGAAAATGTGTCGGAGAAAAAAAGAGATTAAAGAGCTGAAAATAATTCATCTCGAAGGAATTCTACAATCTTTTAAGCTGTTCCAGAATTCAGTGTATTGAGAATACGAATTTCGTAAGATGGTACAAAATTATTAAGGCAACTGGTTCAACTCACAATGTTTTTGGATAACGTCCTAAAAGGTTAAATAAGACTAGAATGGCTGCTATCGCACACTTAGGTCAATAGTGGCCCATTGTGATACCACAGATTCCTATCTACCCCTTTGCTACCGCTGAAACCATCCAGAACTACTTATGTAGCGTAAAATATATTGCACTCCACAGTCCGCGAGTTCCAAAAGGCTGTCCATACCGTACACACCTAAGTACTTATGCCTCCTGTCTGATAGTGCCGGACACGAGCATAGGAAGTGATCTAAAGTTTCTGCCTCCTCTTCGTCCATACAATTTCAACAGAAGTCATTCGTCTGTAGACCCAGCCTTCTCGCATGTTCCCCAAAAAGGCAGTATCCTGTTAGTATCCCTACGCCCAATCCTACCTCTCGTTTAGTCCAGTTTTGGCCAAACCGGTTTTGCTACCCTGCACGTGAGAGTGTTGGTCCACCTCTCAATTATCGAGGCCATTGCCTTTTACTGAGCGCAAATTAGAGCGCTGCTATAGGTCTCCCCAGACTCGTCCTTTCCGGCTGCTTCTGGAGAGTCGTACCGTACCTAGCTAGTTCGTTTGCTCTGCAGTTTCCAGCAACGTCAAAGTAACCAAGGACCCCTAGCATATCTAGATTTTGAAATACTCGCTCATTTCAATAAGAGATGATCGGCAATCCAGCGCCAACCGTGACTTCAGACAAACCGCCTCTAGTGACCTGACCGCTGCCTGACTGTTCACATAAATTGCGATATCCCTCGCAGATACCATTTATGCTTCAACCATGTCACGACTTCCCCGATCGCCACCACTTCAGCGTAGTACACGCTGCAATAGTCTGATTAAGTTTCTCACAGAAGACTCTGGCTCCTACCTTGACGTCTAGCTTAGAGCCGCCCGTGAAAAGTTACACTGCCTCGTTTTCCAGTATTGATTCGTTCCTCCAGGATTCCCTCGAAGGACAAATGATCCGGAAACATTTATCGAAACACAACGTTGGTTTAATATAATCTAGATTCGCCAATTCTTCCCTTAGTAACCTAACTATCGTCGAGTGCCCCACCTGAAGACACTTCCACTGGAAGACAGCCGAGAGTCTCGTAGCCATATTGGCTGTCATTTGCTTACCAAGTAATTCGATTGGAATAAGATGGAGCATAACCTCTAAAGCGAGCGTAGGTATTGTCCTAAGCGTTCCGCTTATAAGCATGCAAGCCGTTCTTTGCATCTGCTCCATCATCCCTCTATATGTTACCTAATCCAGAGCTGGCCACCACACGCCCACCCCGTACATTGGCACAGGTCTTACCACTGCGGTATAGAGCCAGTGTACAGCTCCGGTTTCAAACCACATCTCTTACCTAGGGCGTTCCTACCCGAGTAAATGGCTACATTAGCCTTATTCACCATTTCCATAATGTTCGGCTCTCAGTTGAGCTTACTATCCAAGATTATGCCCAAAAATCTCGCTCTATCGGCCAAAGTCAGTCTAATGCCGTTCATGGTAGGAGGGCTAACTACCGCAATTTTGTATTTTTTAGTAAATAGTACTAGCTCCGTCTTGGAAGGGTTGACCCCTAATCCACATTTGCTGGCCCATTTCGCAACGATCAAGAGTGCATTCTGCATGACATCCCTAATCGTATCCAGATATTTGCCTGAGACAGCTATCGCTACATCATCTGCATAAGCTACCAAGGAACATTACACTTCCATGCGGAGTTTCTTTATCCACCGGTCTTCTAATGGAGGACTCCTCCAGTTTCGAGGTAATAATCCTGCTTACCAGCATCTGGTTTATCAACCTACTTATAGGGTAGTCCACCTTCAAAAATGATAATCCTTCCATGATCGCGTCCGTTTTTACATTATTAAAGGCGTTCTCAATGTCCAGAAATACCAATCACCATATAAAACTCTTGCGAGCAAATTGACTTCCCAATCGTGCGTACTAGATCGTACAAAGCTGTGTCCACCGACTTTCTCTTACAGTACCCATACTGCGTCATTGACCAATTTTTTGGCTCAATTTTTGTTCGAATAACCACATCTATCAGCCTTTCCAAGGTTTTCAATAGAAAGGACGATAGAGTTTTCGGGATAAAAACTACTCTGACCTCCTTCCATTTCTTAAGAATATGGACCAGTTTCAGACATCCCCCGAAGATAACCTCCATCCAGGGGAGGGTAACTGCCGAATTCCTTTGAATCTCTGCTTCCATAATCCGACCCGGGCCCGCCGATTTATAAGGCTTAAAACCGTTCAGTGCTCACAGGATTCGTTCCCTGTCCACGATGCTCTCCATAGCCATTGAAGGTGATCCTCGATGAGCACCTGACTCCATCGTGTCATCAAAGCTTGCCGGAAAATATGTCTCCGTAAGAAGCTCCAATGATTTTGCACTTGAAGCTGTCCATGATCCGTCAGGTCTAATTAAATAACTAAGACTGGCTGGGTTAGTAGATAGAATTTTCCTAAGGCGAGAAGTCTCAGAGACCTACTACACTCTACAACATAAGAGTCTCCAAAACCGCTTTGTGCCTTTCTCAATTCTCTTTTGTACTTTCTTAGGTCTTTTTGGCTTTATAATAAGGCTGCCCTACACGCCCTCTGATAGGTTCCCAACTCCGTGGTCCACCATGTCGGTTTCTGCCTGTCCCTAGGCTTTATCAGGAGGCACGCAGTATTAAATGAAAGATTGCATGCCTTTGTGACAATATCAACCATGCAATCTAATTCTTCTACTGTCACCGGGAGTCCAGGGACCTCCAACGGCAATAATACCTCCCACACCTCCCGATATTTGTTCCAGTTTTTCCTTCTGAGATTCCTGAAGGCGTTCCGGATAACAGGTTTAACGTTGAGGTTATATGGTACATATCGGTGATCAGAGAATGAGTGCTCCCTCGCCACTCTCCACCCCTTGATCATATGAAAAATTGTCATATCTAAAATCTCCTGTCGATTTTTAACAACAAATATTGGTTCTCGCCCAATATTACAAACTAATTGGTTAGTATTTAATAAGTAATTTTATGATGCGCGTTTGCATCACATCCAAGTACAACACCTACCCTTCTTTGACCTGTTTCCCGGATCAGTTCCCTCAGGTTATCCGGCGGAACCTCCTTCTCGCGCTCCATATAAGCTGAGGCTAGCCATAACTTTGCACAGCCAACCTAAACGCTCATCGCTGTAACATCCCCGCTACTAAATTGAGGAAGAAAGAAAATAATCAAATTACTTTTCACTAAAATATACACGATCTGATGTTCTCAGAGTTACTTGAGTATAATAATTTATACCCCTTCGCTCTGAGGCCACAGATCCTGTTATTGTTAATCTAAGGTTCTTGGATTAACACCAAGTCCTCATCTGACTTAGTCAGTCTGAGAACGAGAGCTGCCGAGGTAGATCTCGTGTGATGCAGGTTTATTTGTACAATATTAATCATTGAGATCTGAATTCCTGCACTCCCTGCATCGGGATAGTGCTAGCTGGTTCGATGCTTCGGACGCCATCCGCCTCTCATTGAGAGTTCGACAAGATGTCCGCATCAGACTCAAGAGAGAGGCAGCTACCTCTCCTCCGGTCGTCCCCCGCCCGCTTGACCGTCTCTTCTTATATAATTTAAGAGTGATCGCCCCAACCCGAAGTTGATCACTCTCCCTTTGATTTTGCAAGGGAAGTTCGGCATTCTTTTTTGATTACTTTTTTGATTGGTTCTTGTATATTGTTTTCAACTTTGGATACAGGTAATCTTGACATCGCGTCTGATTGGCAATGTTCTTTCTTGTGACGATATTTATTACTGAATGTAAATTGCGTAAAAACAATTCATAATAATGCATTCGCAATGAAGAAAATGTTGCCATTCCCTTATGTGGCGATAAGATTTGAATTAGTGGTCTATTGTCGACATATAAAATAAAGTTCCTACCGAACAAACACTGCGAACACTTCTGTATACCAAATATTATAGCGTAAGCTTCTTTGTCTATTTGGGTATACCTTTGTTGTGTACTTGACAACGTTTGTGATGCCTATTGATAGGCCTTTCCGATCCATCTTCCAAGATATGGCTCATAACTGTTCCAACCCCAAAACTATTCGCATCAGAAGCCAATACCAGAGGTAATTTCGAGTTGTAGTGAATCAAGAACCCCACCTATGAAAAATTCAGCCATGTAAACATTTACCCGCATATTATGGTCTCTTAATCGCCATAATACTTAGGAATCAAGGAATACTGCGTCTGCCAAATGGCAGGTACTGATGCCACTCCGTACATTAGCCTCGTTGGTTGGAACAATTCCTTATGGGTATTAACCGTCAATAAATGTCTGTCCTCTGAACAGACCTCAAGTTGTAAATAGGCCTTTGTCAAGACTAATTTGGTAAATTTATCACCTCCCGCTAGTGATGCAAATAGTTACTCTACCGTAGGCAGAGGGTGATCATCAACGATCAAATATTTGTTGATCGTTATCTTGTAGTCAGCACACAAGCATGAAGTCCCATTCGCCTTTATGACGGGAACCAATTAGGTGGCCCATTCGCTACGACCATCGACCATTCGTCTGCCACTTTAGACTGTATTGCAAATGTTGCTTGCATTCCTGTAATGGTTCCCATTGTATCCCCCATAAGTACCATATACTTCTCTAATAAAACTTTTAATCTATTATCCTGAACTTCTAAAGTCTCTGACACACTATTTACATTTAATATTATATTCCAATCTACTTTTAAATATTTTAGCTATTCCCGTCCCAGTAAAGCATGTCAATCAGTATCTAAGATATAAAGGGTTTTCCAATAGGTTAGGTTTCAGTGGTTGCTTACTGCATACTTAGGCCAATTTTTAGGCCCATTGTGAGACCACTCATTCACTCCACATCATTAACCCACCTACTTCACCTACTCACACAACTACAGTATACCAAGCTCCATGTCAACCTGTACATTGACATGGAAGGTGGGTCGGCGCGTGACACGGAATTCTGCACTCCATCAGAGGGTCTTAGTTGTATTTATTAGCATCACCGATCGTAATCGATGATGAAAATTCGATTTGCATCTAGCCTCTGATGGGATTCGAACCCAGCACCTCCCGGTCCAAGCGCCAAAGCTTTAACCACTGCACCACTTGTCCGGTTTTCCAATAAGGGTTTTCCAATAAGAGTGATATGATTTCTTTAAAAAAAACACACTAATTGTTAAGGAAATTGAAATGTTTTTTTTAATGTGAAGTACAATCGATACAATTAAGTTCTGAATAAAACGTCATTCAAATGGCCCCCACGACTTCTTCTGTAGGAACGAATTCGATGAACAAAATTTTCGAGCACGTTTTCCACTAAATCAAGTCGTATGTCATGAATAGCACGTTCAATATTGACTTGTAAAGCTTGAAGAGAGTTTGGTTTATTGCTAAAGACCAATGACTTCAAATAACCTCACAAGAAATAGTCTAATGGTGTTAAATCACAACTTCTTGGAGGCCATTCAATATCACAATTTCTTGAAATAATCGAATCACCAAACTTTTCTCGCAATAATTCAATTGTTACACTTACTGTGTAGAACGTAGCCCCGCCTTATTGGAACCAAATGTTGTCAAAATCAACTTCTTCCAATTTCGGTCATAAAAAGTTGGTTGTCATCGATCTATACCGATCTCCATTGACGGTAACGCTGTTAGCTTCATTTCAAAAAAAATATGGACCGATGATTCCACCAGACCAAAAGCCACACGAAACTGTCAATTTAGGTGAATATAATGGTTTTTCATGAATAATTTGTGGATTTTATTTGCACCAGAATCGACAGTTTTGTTTATTTACCGCACCACTCAGATGAAAGTGAGCCTCATCGGAGAAGATGATTTTCTTAAAAAAATCGTTATCGTTTTCAAGTTGTTCCAAGGCAAAATCAGCTAATTCACGGCGTTTACGGTGGTCCAATGGCTTCAGTTCTTGAGTGAGAACAATTTTGTTCGGATGCAAACCCAAACCCTTTCTCAAAATCCGCCAAGTTATGGTTTGAGACAGTCCGAATACTTGAGAACGTCTTGGAATCGACAAATTGCGGTCTTCAGCAACACTTGCCTGAACCACAGCAATATTTGTCAACATTATGTAAAAAAAAATTAACCGGCCTACGTATCAACAAGAGTATCGGACAAATAACCCAAACAATCAGCAAGATTACCAACCCGCATACAAACGCGAACACTCCGATCAAAATATACCAAGAAAGAACCAAAGGATCTACCACTTAAAACCGGAAGTAGATGAAGAACTACATAATCAGATGATTTCCGACGAGATTTCAGACTTGGACATAGACGATCAAGAGAAATAACAAGAAATTGAAAACAACGAACTAAATTTTATGATGGACGCCTCTCTAGCGTACCATACTTAGAATACAGAACTGGAGACAAAAATTACTCAAATTCCTCATCGACACCGCGACAAATAAAAATTTCATCAGATCCGAACTAGCAAAAAACCCAATTCCGACCAACACTCAATTCAATATTAAATCGGCTGGTGGAAGCATACCGATTAAAGAAAAAATGTTTGGACCATTCTTTAAAAGTGTCGGAATCCACAAAAATTTGGAATTTTTCGTGTTACCGGGACTTCAATCATTCGACGGGATAATTGGAGATGATACCCTAAAAGAACTAGGGGCCATAATCGACAGAAAAAATTACACGTTAATTCTAGGTCCAAACATAAAGATACCACTAAAGGAAAAGCAGTCATCACAAGTCAATAATCTGGAAATTCGAGACAATCATTTCTCGCAAAAGGCAAAACAGTGATACTGTCAAAATTCAAAAAACTATTCGGGTCGGTTAACAACCATGAAATCATCTAAACAGATGTTAAAGAGCAGAGATTAAAACAACAACAGAGGAACCCATCTATTCCAAATCTTACCCGTATCCGGTAAACATGAGAGGTGAAATGGAAACCCAAATCGAACAGCTGCTAAGTGACCGTATTATAAGACCTTCCAAGAGCCCCTACAACGCTCCAATCTGAGTAGTGGAGAAAAATTGGATGCTTCCGGTATACGAAAATACCGTATGGTCATCGATTTTAAAAGACTCAATGCCGTAACATTATCAGATGCCTACCCAATTCCAGACATTTCACATGCACAACTCAAATTGTTTCACAACAATCGACCTCACCTCCGGCTTTCATCAGATTCGGATGAAGGGCTCGCAGATATAAAAAAACATCATTCAACACCAGCGATCTTCCAGAGAATGATAGACAATGTGCTAAAAGAGTTCATTGGAAAAATATGTTATGTCTATATTGACGACATTATCATATTTGGAGGAAACACGGAAGAGGGACACCTAAACAATGTAGAGAAGATATTCTCCAAACTGGAAAAGGCGAATTTGCGCGTGGACCTCAATAAAACGGATTTTATCAAGAGTGAAACCGAATTTCTCAGTTACGTCATAACCAACCAGAGTATTAAACCTGACGAACGGAAGGTGCGTGCAATCCAAAATATTAACATTCCAGAGAACTTGAAAGATCTAAAGTCATTTCTTGGGTTGACGTCATACTATAGACGCTTTATAAAGGACTTCGCCAAGCTAGCCAAACCGCTCACAAGCCTCACCAGGGGAGAAAATGCTCAAATCAAGGCAAATGCGTCAAAAAAGGTCAAAATCAACCATTCGGATAAAGAAATCCACGTATTCCGACAACTCAAAGAATTAGTGTCATCAACGGAAGTACTCATCTTCCCTAACTTTGAGAAACCATTCATACTAACAACGGATACATCGGACACCGCGATTGGAACAGTATTATCGCAGGAAAGGATAGACCTGTCACATTCATCTCCAGATCGTTAAATAGAACAGAGGAAAATTATGCTACGAATGAGAAGGAGATTCTAGCTATCATCTGGTCGTTGGACAGCCTGCGAAACTACCTATATGGCACAAAAAAGATAAAAATCATCACGAACCATCAACTTCTAACCTCCTCACTAAGTAATCGTAACCAGGACGCGAAATTAAAACGGTGGAAAGCACGTCTGGAGGAATATAATTATGAAATAATTTACAAACCCGGATCAAACCCAGATGAGACAATTAATAGCGCAGAGCAGGACAACACCAATTTGATACCATACTGTGATGCACCAATAAATGTATTCAGAAATCAAATCATCATCTCGGAAAACAAAGACGTTTATGCTCGTGAGGAACCCCTCCCTAACTACCAAAGGCATTTCATAAGCTTAAAACAGATAAACAAAGAAACACTAACGAGAGCTCTAAAAGAAAGACTTAGCCCAACGGCGATCAAAATTCCGGAAGAACATATCCAGATGTTACAAGAAACATTCACGGAACATCTTAGTGGGTACAAACTTCGAATAACACAAAGGATCGGCAGGACATAAAATGCGAAGAGAATAAATTCAACATCATTCAGGCAGAGCATAAAAGAGCCCATAGAAATTATCAAGAAAATAAAGAACAAATCTTAGAAAAATATTATTTTAGAACTGTGAGGCTTGTCATACAAAAAAATATGACCGTCATCCCGACAAAGATAAATTATAACAAACACCAAACCCAACCTATCCATCGGAGATCATTCACATGGATATCATCAACATCAAGAAGGAAAAATTCATCACGTGCATAGATAAAATCACCAAGTTCACGAAATTTTTTCACATTAAAAATAGATCAGCCATACACTTAAGAAGCAGAATCATCAAAATCCTACACTATTTCACCGTACCAAAAGTAATAGTAATGGATAACGAATCAAGTTTCGTCAGTCCCATGACATCTGACTACATAAAAACACTAGGAATACAAATCTACCTCATACTCTCTCAAAAAGCGAGGTAAACGGCACGGTTGAAAGGGTCCATTGAACAATCATCGAGATGGATGAATATAAGGATCTCCCCATAAAGGACCTAGTCTGCATTACTGTGGACAGGTACAACAACACAATACATTCAGTCACCAGAAGGAAACCCAGTGGCCTATTCTTCGCTAGAACCAACCGCATCAACTATCAGGGTCTACTAAGTTTCAGGGACAAAGTGAATGAAGACGTAGTAGACGTACGGAGAGAAAATTTAAAAAAGCAGAGCCTAAAACTTATGAAGTCGGAGATACAATATACGTAAATAAAAAACTTAAATGAATAAGTATCATCTCTTCCATCTTCTAGATCCTGTGTTTTGACGATACCAACACCCTTAAACTTCTATGAGTACAACAATCCGCTAGTAACAGTTAAACAGAGATCAGGCCGAATTATCAACGGAAAATTCAAGATTGTGCATGTCAGCAATCTAACCGTTTACGAAGACATAGTTGAAAGGATTTCACCCGAAATCAATCATTTCACTTAAACCTCAGCTGACGCACCAAGTTCAACAAATGAGTTCAAGGACTAAACGATCGATCGATTGGATTGGAACAGCCTAGATATGGGTAGCAGGAACACCAGATGCCACCGATTGGAACCAAATTGTCGACAGTCAGAACAAACTCATCAACAATAACAACGAACAATACCAAATCAAGACAGCCTTGATGAAAACGGCAAACAAAATCCTTGCCGAATATAACCAAATCGTTGACTCACGAAGATGCAGAAACTCGCAATCATAAAAGAGGAAATAAAGGAAATAATTAGAGCCGCACAATTAGCAAAAGCAAATATAATAAAAACAAATCTTATGGACAAAATGGAAATTGGACGACTCCTTGCAGAAATCGAAACCCTACCACATGCAAATGAAATAGAAGCGATTGAATACGCAGAGCCAACAATGCTGGTAAAGGGTTTCATAATACTATATGTAATATCAATACCAAAAACAAGCAAGCAGGACTATAACCATGTCCTTATTAGATCAACAATTAAACAAAATAAACAGGTCTACTTAGAATATAAGGAACTTAACCTAAATCAACATTAGCTATTCGGGATAACGCAGAAGTGCAACTCGTTCCACGAGACCACCATCTGTGAGAGAAACTGCTTAGAGGAAATCAACGATGATCATTGCATCAGCCAGCTCATACGAGGTACGCATGCAAATTGTGATTTCAGGTAATTGAGGCACTGACTGACAATACAATCCACCTGAACAACTTTAACGGTGAGATCTACCGCAACAATACAAAGAAACACCTAGAGGGAAGTTTTTTAATACAATTCAACAACGAGACCATAATAATCAACAACATAACGTACACTAACCGGGAAACACATTACATTCCAAACGTGGGAAAACTACAGAAATTGTTCGCAAACTACGAAAAATCAGGTCTCATAGATCTCGCAATCATAAGTTTGATTTTAACGATTATCTCGATTTTCTTAATCACAAGAAGTAACCATTACTATAAAGTGCGACATCAGAAACCAGCTCAACGACAGGGGATATTCAGCTGCCTACCAGAAATTCACACGGTTACCCTCCATACGTGACCCACGGCCCGTGGATCTTTAAAGGGGGAAGAGTTAGGAAAATGCTATACACGTCAACCGCTGAATCAACCAAATTCCTAGCATTATGTAGTTGCACACGCCATACTATGCAACATCAACAAATCATATTCCGTTCTAATTAAATTCTTTATATACGAGAATGCTGACATTTACTTGGAATTTAGTATAAGAATGAAAAATTGTTAGTTTAGTGTAGGAGTAAGTTTATACCTGACGTAAAAATTTGATCAATAAAATTCATTTTTTTAACTCTCCGAAACCACGTTTCGTTAACTTATATATCAACCCGGGCGGCATAAGTATAATATTAATTTTCCCTGTGCTTATCATCCACCCACAATCCGAGCCCCAAATAAATATCGAATTAAACGAAACACAAAGTCTCTTTCCAGTTACAGCTGGGCTACATCAGCATACGCCGTTTTTATTTACTTAGCTTGTCACAATAGATATTGCTAGAGCGTCACACCGAATTCTGTGCTGTAATGCAGGTTTGTATGCGTCATTTCAAAAATGATGTTTCAAATGTGTCTCTATAAAGCCAATCATTCTAATCACGATGGTTTGATGAAGAATGAAAAAACTGTCTAAACCTATAAGTCACTAGCTTTGGGAGAGATGCCTCATCTAGAATAACCCGCAAAAATACAGCTAAATTAGCCATTAACGAACATTAATTTTAAAGTATTGCGAATAACTGATATAATAAGCAACGGATCTACTTAAAGACATTTCTAATAGGAGTCCTTCATTTTCTTCGAGCCAAGTTTCCAAACGGGTGTGAAGTATGTCCTAACTTTGTCCTTACCTTAAGTTATGTGTATGTATGGGTTAAACTCTCGTTATAACGAATTTTAAAATTTAAAATTATTTTATATGTAAATTGGGTAGAAACGAATGGTTATAAAATCTTATATTACCTATTTAACTACCGAGAAATATTTAATGCACAAAGGGATGATATTGTACGTAAAATTAAAATAAAATACAAATAAATTTCACGAATCAATTAATATAGAAACACTTGATATAGACGAAAGAATAAGAACCTTTTAAAAATGAAATTTATGGCATTGCTAAAGGTTTCAAGCGAAATTCTAAGCCGTAATCTTTCCAACACACAGAAACATTTCATAATACTACTATCGAAAATATCTATTTTTGAGTAAAACCCTACGTGCGATTGTATTGTTAAAAGCGATAAATGGTACCGTCATGTATATCGTTAGATTCGATGGAGTGTCTTCAATCACCCGACCAACATACAGAAAAATTCTATGACCTTTTACGGAAATTCTCATTTTCCGTATTACCTTCCATGCGATTTACGAGTATAGATTGAACGGCTTTCACTTAAGTAACTCACTAATCTGAACTAATTTATGTTAATAACCGTAACAAACTAATTAACAATGTATTACCATTAATCGCTTTTAACATTAATATCAGCACCAAGTGCAAGCCGTTCAATCTATACTCGTAAATCGCATACGGGTAAAAATATTTTTACTCTGGAATTTATCTACAAATCTGAAACTTATGTTTAGCCTTCGTTAGTTTTCCCTTTGTCCCAGATGGCCATATTTCAGAACTTCTTCAAAAACCTCTTTATGAATCTCAGTTCCATCCAACAAACAAAATCCCTTCATAGTCGGTTGAGAATTGGTGGCGTTCCGTTCGAGTAGTTTAATTCCAGAACTTCTTCTAAAAATCAATTGGGAATCCCATTTCCAACCAGCATACCTAATCCCATCATAATCGGTTAAGAAATGGCTGAGTTCCGTCCCAGATGGCCATATTTCAGAACTTCACCCCAAAATCAATTAAAAATCCCATTTCCATCTAGCATACCCAATCCCATCCTAATCGGTTAAGAATTGATTGAGTTCTGTCCCTAGTGGTCATATTTAAGAATTGCTTCCACAAATAATTTAAGAATCCTATTTCCATCCAACATACCCAATCCGCTCATAATCGGTTAAGAAATGGCTGAGTTCCGTCCCAGGTGGCCATATTTCAGAATTTCTTCTCAAAATCAATTAAGAATCCCATTTCCATCCAGCATTCCCAATCCCATCATAATCTGTTAAGAATTGATCGAGTTCCATCCAAAGTGCCATATTCCAGAATTCCTTCCCAAAAACATTTAAGAATCCCATTTCCATCCAGCATATCCAATCCCATCATATCGGTTAAGAATTGATCGGGTTCCGTCCCAAGTGGCCATATTTCAGAACTCCTTCCCAAAATCAATTGAGAAACCCATTTCCATCCAGCATACCCAATCCGATCATAATCGGTTAAGAAATGGCTGAGTTCCGTCCCAGGTTTTCATATTTCAGATCTTTTTCCCAAAATCAATTAAGAATCCCATTTCCATCCAGCATTCCCAATCCGATCATAATTGGTTAAGAATTGATCGAGTTCGGTCCCTAGCGGCTATATTTCCGAATTCCTTTCAAAAATCATTTAAGAATCCCATTTTCATCCAACATACCCAATCCCATCATAATCTGTTAAGAATTGATCGAGTTCCGTCCAAAGTGGCCATATTCAAGAATTCCTTCCCAAAAACATTTAAGAATCTTATTTCCATCCAGCATATCCAATCCCATCATAATCGGTTAAGAATTGATCGAGCTCCGTCCCATGTGGCCATATTTCAGAACTCCTCCCCAAAATAATTTAAGAATCCCATTTACATCAAACATACCCAATCCGATCATAATCGGTTAAGAAATGGCTGAGTTCCGTCCCAGGTGGCCATATTCCAGAACTTTTTCCCAAAATCAATTAAGAAACCCATTTCCATCCAGCATATACCCAATCCCATCATATCGGTTAAGAATTGATCGAATTCCGTCCCAAGTGGCCATATTTCAGAACTCCTTCCCAAAATCAATTGAGAAACCCATTTCCATCCAGCATACCCAATCCGATCATAATCGGTTAAGAAATGGCTGAGTTCCGTCCCAGGTGGTCACATTTCAGAACTTTTTCCCAAAATCAATTAAGAATCCCATTTCCATCCAGCATTCCCAATCCGATCATAATTGGTTAAGAATTGATCGAGTTCGATCCCTAGCGGCTATATTTCAGAATTCCTTTCAAAAATCATTTAAGAATCCCATTTTCATCCAACATACCAAATCCCATCATAATCTGTTAAGAATTGATCGAGTTCCGTCCAAAGTGGCCATATTCAAGAATTCCTTCCCAAAAACATTTAAGAATCTTATTTCCATCCAGCATATCCAATCCCATCATAATCGGTTAAGAATTGATCGAGTTCCGTCCCATGTGGCCATATTTCAGAACTCCTCCCCAAAATAATTTAAGAATCCCATTTACATCCAACCTACCCAATCCGATCATAATCGGTTAAGAAATGGCTGAGTTCCGTCCCTAGTTTCCATATTCCAGAACTTTTTCCCAAAATCAATTAAGAATCTCATTCCCATCCAGCATATACCAAATCCCATCATAATCGGTTAAGAATTGATCGAGTTCCGTCCCAGGTGGCCATATTCCAGAATTTCTTCTAAAAATAATTTAAGAATCCCATTTTTAACCAACATTCCCAATCCCATCAAAATCGGCTAAGAAATGGCTGAGCTCCGTCCCAGATTAAATTCGATCGAATCGATTCAATTAAAAACATTCGGATTTAACGGACACCCCCAATTAGTCCATTAAATCGAGCGTTTGCTGTACGTATGTCAAATATTACAAATATTATAATTCATTATAACGAGAGATTAACTAATACGTACTCATGATAAAATAGTCAGGACAATTTTAGGACAAACTTCACGCTCGTGGACACACGCGTGAAGTTTGTCCTAAATTTTGTTTTTGTAATTTTAGGACAAAGTTAGGACAAACTTCACGGGAATGTTTCCAAAATGTTTTCAAAGCCATTTTAACGACAGGCTTCTAAGTTCTGAAGTCCTTAGTTAATATGTAGTTTATGCAGGAGATGATACCATTTAAATGTTTAAACTGGTGTTTCATCTTTTTCAAATGGTCCGGGACATAGTCCATAACATAATAAAATTAACCCATTTCTAAAGTCACCTCTGTTGCCTGACAAGTTTCTTCGTTGAAGCAGACGCCATTGGGGTGTGAGACTATAGGCAATATAAATATTACATGTTGGTCTTTAATTTACTGTAAAATTAAAATCCGTTTAAATTAATCGATTCTCTAAAATCATTTTTCGAACAAATCCCAAACACAACAAACATACTTTCCTTACAGATACATTAAAATAAAGGGAGGGGAAACAAGGATAAATATTTAAATTTCACATTGAAAATAAAATAAACGGATTGAGTTGAGAGCAAGCAAAAAAAAGATCCTTACCGTCGTCGAACACAAAACGTCTCTCTGTATGCATTTGGGAATTCAAAGTGTTTTAAAATGATTAAATAGAAGGAATAATGGAAAATTGTTCAAGGAAAATAATCAAACAAATAGAAGTGAAAGAAAACCAGGAAGAAAAGGATTTTTTTTTATTAAATGTGATTAAAAAAAACGAAAATTTAATTCTAAAATCTAAATCGATTTTCATCATCCTCGTATATAGTATCGAGTGACGATGATGATGAAGTTGTTGATGTTAAATTATGTGTAATCACGATATTGTGGTTTTCACTTAACGAGTGATGAAAATATTTAATTAAATATTTTTTACTTTCATTTCCCTAAATAAAATGAAAAAATTATTTTAAAAAAACAATTCCTTTGAGACTCCAAAATAAATATTTTTTTTTGATTTCATTGTTAAAAAAAAAGTTCTGTATGTGGACTGTATTTGACAGATATTATGCCGAATTTTCTTTACATTTTCTTATTGTGAAAAGTGGAAATCACCTTTTATTGAATAATATTCGATTTTTTTTTTGGTAAAGGGGATTTAAACTTTTTGGCATAATAATATAACTACGTGGAAATGAGGTGAGGAGGTGGGTGTTTATTTTAAATTCGGCAGCGATATCGAATGAAGTAGTAGATTTGGTAGGGTGGTTAAATTTGTTTTACGTTTTTATTTTGAGTCAATTAATAATCAATTAATAATTAATGATATGGGATTTACGTGGTAGGGCACGGTTTTCTGGAACTTGTGTACTTTAACTGCAAAATGTCCGAGAAAATTTTACTAATTTCTTTACGAACGGTACAGTAAAATTTTTAGTAAAAATTTCTCGAATCGGATGGATCATGAGAAGTTTTCACTAAGCCACATTTTGATTTATATGTATTAGTTAGTTAAACCTGTATAAGACGAAACTACAAGATTCTGATTTTAAATTTTATTTAATTTCAAAAGACCGTTAAATATGATTTTAAAAAATTAAATAAACATAATGACATATCAAAGATTAAAAAAAAATTAAAACACCTTTGAAAGATTTTAAGTGTCGTCATTATTAAATATGAACCCATCAAAAATACGGTCAAATAATAATAATTAAAACGAAAATTTCCAAATACATATTCATAGCCACATGCGAATCGCAATCGAATAAAGCTGTACAGCATAGCCAAATACGCCACATGTCTATGCGGATCGTCAGGGTGTCCCATTTTGGCCCGTTCATTTTATCATACTTAGGACGAAAAAGTCTGAACATGGAAATTCTGTGGAACGAATCCTGGAAATTTTGCCACATAGCCACATACATAGTGCAATAGATTAAAGCTGTCTAGCACAGCGAAATACGCCACATGTCTATGCGGGTGTCCCATTTTGGCCCGTTCATTTTATCATACTTAGGACATCCATAGTGCAATAGATTAAAGCCGTTCAATTTCGCGAAAATACGCCACATGTCCATGCGGATCGTCAGGGTGTCCCATTTTGGTCCGTTCATTTTACCATACTTAGGACGAAAAAGTCTAAAATTGGAAATTCTATGGAGCGAATCCTGGAGATTTTGCCACATAGCCACATACATAGTGCAATAGATTAAAGCCGTTCAAATTCGCGAAAATACGCCACATGTCTATGCGGATCGTCAGGGTGTCCCATTTTGGTCCGTTCATTTTACCATACTTAGGACGAAAAAGTCTAAAATTGGAAATTCTGTGGAGCGAATCCTAGAGATTTGCCACATAGCCACATACATACTGCAATAGGTTAATGCCGTTCAATTTCGCGAAAATACGCCACATGTCTATGCGGATCGTCAGGGTGTCCCATTTTGGTCCGATCATTTTACCATACTTAGGACGAAAAAGTCTGAAAATGGAAATTCAGTGGAGCGAATCCTGGAGATTTTGCCACATAGCCACATACACAGTGCGATAGATTAAAGCCGTTCAATTTCGCGAAAATTCGCCACATGTCTATGCGGATCGTCAGGGTGTCCCATTTTGGTCCATTCATTTTATCATACTTAGGACGAAAAAGTCTGAACATGGAAATTCTGTGGAGCGAATCCTGGAAATTTTGCCACATAGCCACATCCATAGTGCAATAGATTAAAGCCGTTCAAATTCGCGAAAATACAGCACATGTCTATGCGGATCGTCAGGGTGTCCCATTTTGGTCCGTTCATTTTACCATACTTAGGACGAAAAAGTCTGAAAATGGAAATTCTGTAGAGCGAATCCTGGAGATTTTGCCACATAGCCACATACATAGTGCAATAGATTAAAGCCGTTCAAATTCGCGAAAATACAGCACATGTCTATGCGGATCGTCAGGGTGTCCCATTTTGGTCCGTTCATTTTACCATACTTAGGACGAAAAAGTCTGAAAATGGAAATTCT
This sequence comes from Nephrotoma guestfalica, assembly GCA_963691935.1. Lineage (NCBI taxonomy): Eukaryota > Metazoa > Arthropoda > Insecta > Diptera > Tipulidae > Nephrotoma > Nephrotoma guestfalica. Next base: position 228,190,264 of record OY829914.1, read on the forward strand.
GTGGAGCGAACCCTGGAGGTTTTGCCACATAGCCACATCCATAGTGCAATAGATTAAAGCCGTTCAAATTCGCGAAAATACAGCACATGTCTATGCGGATCGTCAGGGTGTCCCATTTTGGTCCGTTCATTTTACCATACTTAGGACGAAAAAGTCTGAAAATGGAAATTCTGTAGAGCGAATCCTGGAGATTTTGCCACATAGCCACATACATAGTGCAATAGATTAAAGCCGTTCAAATTCGCGAAAATACAGCACATGTCTATGCGGATCGTCAGGGTGTCCCATTTTGGTCCGTTCATTTTACCATACTTAGGACGAAAAAGTCTGAAAATGGAAATTCTGTAGAGCGAATCCTGGAGATTTTGCCACATAGCCACATACATAGTGCAATAGATTAAAGCCGTTCAAATTCGCGAAAATACAGCACATGTCTATGCGGATCGTCAGGGTGTCCCATTTTGGCCCGTTCATTTTATCATACTTAGGACGAAAAAGTCTGAACATGGAAATTCTGTGGAGCGAATCCTGGAGATTTTGCCACATATAAAAACAAAATCACATTAAAGCCGTTCAATTTCGTGAAAATACGCCACATGTCTATGCGGATCGTCAGGGTGTCCCATTTTGGTCCGTTCATTTTACCAAACTTAGGATGAAAAAGTCTGAAAATGGAATTTTCTAAAAAAGTCACTGGAAACGTTCATCTGGTTCATCAATAGTTTTAACTCGCTCCTATACATGCCGCTAGCGAGATAATCGTGAAAGTGGAATATTTAAGACTTCACTCTTTTGTATAGATGATAACGTAGACCCAATTGGAAAATGTGCCGGCATCATTGTTTCAATTATATCAATTTCGATAAGAATGTGCAAACCTCCTAATCGTTAGGAGGTTGCCTAGCAAGAAAGATCGATTACTACTTCCACATGAATGGCCTCACCAATATCACTATATAATTGAAATAGGTACCGCCCGAAGTGGGAGCAATTCAATTACCGGGGAGCCAAAGAATAAATTGGTTCGAAACATAAGCACGGTGGTTCAGTGGGTACCGAAGGTATTCGAGGGTTAATATCACTTGGTGAATACGTGACTTAAACTATAGAATGACAATTTTACCCTGTAGGGTTCAGGCATCTACTACCAGATTCGGAGAACTGACCTATCAATAAGTAAAGTAACTACGATCTGTGAAGAAATGGAACCCCACTATGAGTGAGTGCATAGCTCATGGGTGACCCATCTTCCTTTCCAGTATAGGCTGGTATGGAGCTATGCATTGTGCGCAGATGGTAATAAAATCGGACCTATAACCATATGTCCTCGAATTGGCCTACACTGGCGTAAAAGTAAGGACGTGAAAAACGAATTGCGAAAGTTTTGGGAGTGCTTCGGCCCCAGAACAGATTACAAATATTAAATAATAACATAAAAAAGTGTAGTTTCTCTTTGCCACCGAACTCTCTCTTTTTATCACCTCGAATTCCTATAGCCACTGATGTTTAAATAGTGGAATTAGTGTGTCCCTTAACTCCTCAATTTACTGGTTCGAAATTTCACACGAGTGATTTCTTTTACGATTTTGCGTTTTTAGAAGCGGGCTCGATATTGATTTTGGTGTTTTGAATATTGAGACATTTAGACAATTTTTAGGACTGGGTGTTCTATCGACGTGCTGTGAGAGACGTCGAAGCCAAACGATCTATGAACATATGCTGATACAATAATTCGTTTAGCGGTTTCGATAGATTTATCCGCTCTATCCGCGTAACCGTTCACTTGCCTTCTTGGCCAATTCAAGAGTAATTACTTCGTCGAGTTTTTTCGGTTATCCGAAATACGGGCCCGGTTGATGGCTGAACCATGTGATTTAACCATCCATGGATTTTAGGCGTTTTACTGTTAAGCGTGTTACCATCGATTCCGACTTGCCCTTCTAACGTTTTCGATTGCGTTCAAACGTTGTTTCCTTACTTTGCTTATTGTCGAACTTATTGTCGTGGAGTGACCGGTAGTGCCTTTTGATTCTTCATCTAAAGCTTGTAGGCAGATACGAAAGTCCCGAGAGACGTGATTTTCGGTTCGCTTTCAAATTTCAATGTCAGCGTTCTTGATGTCGTGCAGTGCCATCATTGATGTTACTTTATATAGATTCAGTGTATATTGCTTAGAGTTGATTCTCGATCCCTCCAAGCGATTCTAAATTTGCTTTGATCACAGATCACGGAGCTTTCATATTATTTAAATAGGCATGTAGTACGTCGGCATAAAGGAAAGTAACTTTACGTAATAAAAAAATGCAGTAAAAGTAGGTTTCTCATGCAATAGTTCACTGACTGATCTAACTTTGAGAAAATCGGCAACATTAATTATGATCAATGGTGATCAATGGTTTACGTGTCGCGCGATTTTAGACTCTGGATTTCAAAGGTCTTTTGTGATGGAATTTTCGGTAAATCGCCTACGTCTAACAAGTAATAATTCTCGTATGGCGATCAAAGGTGTAAGTGAAACTAACATAAGAGTTTCTAGAGGACTTACAAAATTAACTTTAAGTTCCCGAGTCAATAGCAGTTTCAACCTCTCTGATACTGCCAAAATTAACTAATTATGAGCCATTACGACCTCTAGAAGGCTCGCTAGAAATCAAACTATCCAATTTGAAAATAGCAGATCCAGGATTTGTTGGTTCAAAAAGAATTGATTTATTAATAGGTATAGTGACCATTTCTTCGATCTAATGTGTGATGGCCAGCTACGAAATTCTAATAATAGGGTTATGGCTCAAATCTCAAGGCTTGGTTGGATAGTTACTGGTGGAATAAATTCAGTGGATTCCCACACACGTTCGGTTACTGACATCGATGCTAGCTTAAGGAAATTTTGGGAAATCGATTGTGCAATTAAAAGGATGAAGTCTTTAGAAACCAAGCTTGCCAGAAATCACGGGCGGGATTGGGAATATAAGAAATTTCTGAAGGAATATGAGGATTTAAAACACAAGACTGAAGATAACATGCCAAACTTACAAGGTTACTATTTACCATACCACGCGGTATTCATGCAATCGAGTACTACTAAGGTTCGAGTAGTGTTTGACGGATCTGCTGTAACTACAAATGGAAAATCTCCAAATCATGAACTTCTTGTTGGACCATCAATTCAGGAGACACTATTTAATATTCTCACTCGATTTAGGAAACATCGTATGATTTTCACAAAGGGATATTGATGCTCCGTCAAATTTGGGATCGAGAAGAAGACACGGCGAATAAAAGAATATTATGGCGAACCAAAACTAAGGAGATAATAAAGGCATACCGCCTTCATACGACACAGACACTTCACCAATTCGCAGGAGACTATGAAGAACAATATCATGAAGCGGCAAAGATTCTGAAAAGAGATTTTTATAAAGATGATTTGATGTCCGGTGAGGGTAGTTTGGAAGCTGCTCTACACAGTAGCACAACTAATTACATTATATTTGCAAAAGGAGGTTTCCCATTAAGAAATGGACATCGAATAATCCTGAAATATTAGAATTAATTCCAGAACAGCTACGAGAAGTATCAGTTTGCAGTATTCAAGAGAAAAATGATATTACAATAAAGGTTTTGGTTTAAAGTCATGCTAGAAAATCGAACCACACGCACAAAGCGATGATTCTATAGGCTGGTTGTACTCTACCACCATAACAGTTAAAATTTTATTCAAAAATTATGGTTGGAAAAGGTAGATTGGGATGATGAATTGCCTTCGAAATGAAGTTACTCGAAAGCGTTAAGATAAATGGCTGGCTGAACTTAGATGCGAATAGGGATTTCGAGCTCCATGGATTTTCAGATGCGTCAGAGATCGCTTATGGGCCAGTCATATACACAAGAGTTATTAGAGCTGGTACGTACAAGGTGAACATTATGGTTACAAAAGCGAAGGTTGCTCCTATAAAAACAATTAGTCTACCCAGATTAGGCTAAATGGTGCTTTACTATTGTCCAAGTTGATGGATTTAGTAAAGCGATCGCAAGCAATAAATATCCAGCCTCAGTCATTCTATTGAACTCCCGGATAGTGCTTGATTGGCTTTCTAGTCCACCAATAAGGTGGAAAACAAACATCGCGAATAGGCCAGTCAATGGTTTCATGTGGAATCGCTCAGTAATCCGACTGGTTGCGCCTCTAGAGACTTGATGCCATCAGAACTAATTACATTTGATTTGTGGTGGAATGGACCGGAATGGCTGAAAGTTTACAGATGAAAATATCATTCGTGCTTTAATGAAAAAGTTCTCCAGCATCAGTAAAATTTTAAGGATTGTAGCTTGCACCCGCTTTACCGATAAAGTAAAATCTATGAGTGAAGGTGATGAGAAACGGGATGTGTCAGTTTATCATGCATTCAATTCAGACGAAATGTATACAGCCTTATGCTGTATTATAAAAGTAGCGCGAGAGAAAAACTACGGCAATGAGATTTAAACAATAGAACAAGATGGTGGAATAAGCACAAAATCAAAACTAATAAACTTTTCTCCATTTTTAGGTATAAGTCAAAGTTTCTAAGAGTTGGTGGAAGATTGGAACATGCAAATTTACCATTCAACGTTAAACATCCAATATTACAACCGTTTAAGCATAGATTGACCGAATTAATCATCAGAGACGAGCACTTGAGAAGTTTACATGCATGTCCAACTTTACTTATCAATATAAAGGGAGAAGTACCACATTATTAGATGCAAAGAAGCACTGAAGCAAGTTATAAGACAGTGTGTAAAATGAAGACGCTTTAAAGCAAAACGGCACGAACAAATTATGGGAGACTTACTTTCGTGCAGGGTTACTTTTTCGAGATAATTTATGGAAACAGGTGTTGATTATGCTGGTCCATATTTGATTAGAACTTTAAAACTACGAGGTGCCAAACAAACCAAATGCTATACTTGGCGGTGTTCGTATGTATGGAAACCAAGGCTGTACATTTGGAGTTGGCAACAGATCTGTCAAGACGGGGTGTGTGCAAGTCGATTTATAGCGATAATTGATCACACTTTGTTGGTGCCGCAATGGAATTGAACGAGATTAGCAGAATCATGATGTCGGAAGCGGCCATTAAATCAATGAAGTATCATCTCAAAAGGGTTTCAGGAGATACAATACTTACCTATGAGGAATTACTTACTCTCTTAGTTCAAATAGAGGGATAATGAACAATGATCTAGATGCCTTGACACCGGGCCACTTTTTAATTGGTCATTCATTATCTCTGATGCCAGAGGCGGACTAATTATTTAAGTTAGAGTCAACCGCCTAATAGATATTCTGAAAATTCTTCGCCATTTCTGGAATTCAATACTCTCATATTATTGCTGACAATTTTAATTTTTTAACCTTCCCACAACAGGCAAAATTTGTCGCTCCGCCCAACAAGATAACTTTACCCCCAAAGAATTCATTGCATTTTAACATTTCGAAAAGGCATTTGTTTGTTTCTAATTAATTCTGCAACATCAGAACAATAAGAAATATTACATGTTGTTGTTTCATGAACACAAAGTGGAATTTTAAATCTGCTGTGAGCCGTTAGAGCATTATAAAGTAACTGAGCCGGGATTCCACCGCGTGTTTTTGTCCAACTTTAAAATGTCGAAAAATAGTTTCATATTTTTTTCTTTCATTTAGCGAAACGCTTGCTTACACCCAATTTAGGCATTTCTAGAAATTTTGAAAGAGAAGAGCCATTCTGATTTTTAAAAAAACTTCTATTTCTATCGAAGCTGAACTTATATCAGAATTATTTAGCTCCACATTTGGATGTATTTCCTGTCGTTCGTGTATTTGCACATAGTGGAACTTATCGATAAACTCTACGATATCCAGAATTTATCCAAACTAAAAGTACTCAAAACAAATGAGTAGCGAGAACGAAAAATTGCATCTTAATCAATGAGATCCAACTCAAGCAACTCACACCCTGTTCTGCGTTACACTTTATATTCTTATAAGAATTTATAAGTATTTAACATATAGGTTTAATTAACAGTGTAATTACTAATTCATGTTATGTATTAAACATTTCTTATTGGTTTTGAACATATACCCGGGATTTTTGGTGGGACAAACTTCACAACCGTCCAGATTTTACGTCGAGGTGAAAGTACCAAGATATTTGGAAGTTTGGTTTCGAAATTCTAAATATCTTGCGGTTATTTCAATTCGTTTTTATTTTCTAATATTCCGGCGGACATTCTAGTGGTTTCATACAACATAATCATAGAGACACAAAATGGCGATATTAAATTCAACTTCGAAGTACATTTGTGTATGTGGTGTTTAAAATTGAATAAGCTAGTCGATAAGCACATGTCTTCACATTAAATATCAATAAACGATAACGCAAGTGTTGATCATTAAAACAGAAACAAAAATATGCTCATTTTGATCATGGAGTACGGGATTGACAGCCTCCACGAAGTATTCATAAATGGATACGGGCGTACTCTGGGCAATGTTCTGTATAGAACGAACGGTTGTGGTATACCCAATCTCTTCGTAGTAGTGAAGCAGAATAGCTAATTAATCAATCAAAACAACAACAAAAGGAAATAATAACCCAGGTGGTTCACCAATATCAACATTGGTAAATCCACTCTCTGTGGAGGCTGGCCCTATGGATTCTGGAGAGAGCCATCTATTGCATTATCAGCGAGCATTAAATCCGTTCCAGAGAATATCTAATTTACAAAGATCACCGATGAAGAAAAATAGAAGCAACTCGGTAGCTGACCAAGCCGATACTTTTTCTAACGCTATACAAAGATGTACTGGACAAATATTACACGAAATAAGTGATGCCGCTGAAAATTTTACTTTCCAATAGGCGAATCTAGTAAAACAACTATTGACCTAGAAAAGGAGAATATGGATCTCTTGGCGAGACAGACGTATGAATTATTTTTTGTCAAGCTAAGCTAAGTGAAGAAATTGAGTATCTAAAGCGAGCAAATGAAAACCTAAAAATAGGGATTCAAAAGAAGATTGCCATATAGGAAGCATTGAACCAGAAAAACTCATCTATTCCACTGATGAAGATGCATTACAAAGAGAGACGGACTGGATTGTAAAGAAGTAAAAACAGTCCAGGAACAGTATGAAAAGGAAAGTTGAATCGACGCCTGAGGCTGAGCAATTAAATGGTACGGGACGATCTAGTCCAGAATCAAATGATGTTCTACCCAAAGCGATTCAACCAAAAGGTAGTAAATCTACCAAAAATATTACATCAAATTTGGTGCAACCGAAATAAAAATCAACCCCACCAATAAATATTGTGGATGTAACAAATTACCCATAAATTCAGTCACTGGTGAAATCGGTGGCGCTAAACAATGACGTATGGAAAATTAATACTCTGGACTCAGATACTTATAGAACCTTATCTATGATATTGAATTCTGGAAAGTATCAGTGATTCACTTACGTGAACAAACAGGTCCGACCTATAAAAGTCATGGCAAGAGGTTTGCATCACACTTGCTCAAGCAAAGAAATAATAGAAGACTCACAAAATAAAGGTCTTAAAATACTAGATGCTGTGAATACTGTTAAAAAAGGAAAAGAAATCCAGGAAGGAAACCAAATTATCAGTAAAAGTTCCCCCCTCCTCTTTTTATGCTGCTACTTAACAACAAAGATAATGTTCAAATCTTTTATGGATTACAAGGAATCCTTCACTTGAAGATGAAAGTCGAACCAATGAGGAGAACCAACACGCATACCCCAATGTAATAAATGACAGGCATTTAATCATACCCAAAGATATAGCGGCCAGAACCCAAGAAGTGTAAAACGCTCAGGTAATTATATTACCCAGGCATGTACAATAGGGAGAGATGCGCCAGCCAATTGTACAAATTGTAAAGGCCAACATTCGGCTAATTATCGAGGCTGTGAGGTTGCTTAACAACTACAAAAATTAAGAGATAAAACAAGAAATCAACCAAAAAATCTCGAAAAATCGAAGGGTTCAAATTTCAAATCAGATGGATCAAAACCCACAACCAAGCAACACGGCAAACGTGAAAGGTTTGGGTTCAACCAAACATATGGGCTCCGAAAATAACCAAATTATGGAAAACATTATAAACAGCATTGCAGCTATTACAAAGCGGTTAGATGATCAAAGTAATCTGAACAACATGATACTTGATCAAGAAAATGCAACTCCCTCAACGCAATCCAACAAAAAATGTTTAGTAAGAACCCAACTTTCAAAATAGCAATCTGGAATGCGAATGGGATTATGGAACATATTCCAGAAATAGGAAAATTTTTAAATGCAGAGAAAATCGTCGAAAACATTTTCTTAATATCTGAAAGCCATCTAGTTAAATCTTCGTTTGTTAAAATTCGGGGTTATAACTTATATCACTCCATTCATCCAGCGGAAAGAGCAAGAGGTGGTTCGGCATTACTAATAAAACAAAATATATAACACCATTTAGAATCAAATATCGAAGAAGAAACAATGCAAGTCACTACTGTAAGGTTCCAAATTAAACACAGACAGCTTACGGTCTCTGCAATATATTGTCCTCCTCGGCATAACTATTTAAATCGCTTTGACACGATTTTATTATTGGAGGTGACTTTAATGCGAAAAACAACTATTGGGGATCTAAACTTACGACGTCAAAAGGTAACGAATTGCTTTAAGCAGGGCCGATATTAAAATGTGAATTTTACTCTGGAGGTTCCCCAACATACTGGTCCAGTGACGGAACGAAGATATCTGATCTAATAGACTTTTATGTATAGCAAAAGGTATATCCCAGAACTTCATTCACAACGAAGTCAGTAATTCTCTAGTATCGGATCATTCCCCGGTTATCATGACAGTCAGTGAAATTGTAATACAAAGGAAGAGTGCACCCAGATTAACAAATCCAAAAACAAACTGGGATCTCTTTCGCGAAGAATTGGAGGAAAAAAACAGTCTTCAGGAACCGATAAGAAATCCTCACCAGTTGGAAGATGAATTTGAACAACTGAATCAAACAATTCACTATGCTGTTCGGCAAGTTCCCCCGTTAAACGAAATAAGAAGAAGCTTAACATATCCTACCCAAAAGAAGCTAGAAAGTTGGCAAGAAAAAAACGACGGGCACGTAAAACATGGCAAATAACTAGAACACCGGAGAACGAAACAATTCTTAACAATTTAGGTAACAGTCTCAAATCTATTCTTAAAGAGTTAAAAATGCATCAATCAACAGATATTCTAGTTAGCCTGACCGATGAAAAAAATTCTGATTATTCTCTGTGGAAGGCGACGAAGGGACTCAAAAGACCCATAATGCAAGTGCCTCCACTTAAAAATGAGGTTGGAACCTGGGCAAGTGCTCCTAAAGAGAAGGCTGATCTGTATGCGGAGTATCTCGAGGATACCTTCCCACCACTACCAAGGCAAACGGCCAATGAAAATATAATGTCAATCCACAAGCTAGATGATTTTGATATACGCCCAGTACTTCTCAAAGAATTAAAAAAAGAAGTAAAAAGCAACATGAATGTTTTTGTTAAAAAAGCCCCAGGATATGACTTTATTACTTGCCAAATAATCAAGGCTCTACCAGGTAAAGGATTTCGTAAGCTATTACACATAATCAATGGAAGCTTTCGGATAAAATATGTTCCGTGGCAAAAGAAAGTTGCAAAAGTAATCAAGATAGCAAAACCTGATAAACCACCTAACGAAAAAAAATCTTACAGGCCAATTTCAATGCTGCCAATTATGTCAAAACTCTTTGAACAGTTATTACTAAAAAGACTTAAACCAATAATTGAGGACCGACAACTAAGTCCTCCACATCAATTTGGATTCAGGGAAAGCACTCCACAATTGAAAAGGTGCATAGAATCACCAACATTATTGAAAGAACGTTAGAACGTAAAAAATATTCTCTAGCATATTTCTGGACGTCGTCCAAGCATTCAATAAAGTCTGGCACAGTTGACTGGAATTCAAGCTGCATAGAAATCCGCCGAGGCAATTCTATGCCTTACTAAGATCTTATTTATCCAATACAGATTTTCGTGTGAAATATGAGGATGAATACTCCGAACTAAAGAAAATATCTGCCGGTGTCCTGCAGGGGAGTGTCTTAGCGCCAATCCTGTATTTATTATATATAAAGGATATTCCAACAACAGATGAAGGAACCATAACCACCTTTGCAGATGACACAGCAATCATGGCGATTGGAAGTAATTTTGCTGATGCAACGAGCAAAGTGCTGAAGATTACCAATGCGGTTTGTAACTGGACTAAGCGCTGGAGAATTAAGCTTAATGAGAAAAAATCTACGCATATTAACTTTACATATCAAAAGGCTTCCCATCTACCGACCGATCGAAATTAACTCACGACCGGTGCCATATGCAAACAACGATGCCAGGCTCAAGAGAAGAGAGCATTTCAAAAAGAAAAAAAAACTTAATATTAAGTTCAGAAAAATGTATTGGCTCATAGGTAGAGGCTCTGAGCTTACAATACACAACACGCTGCTACTATATCGGCAATATATGGACCTACGGTATTCAACTCTGGGGATGTACTAAGCAAACAAACGCCAAAATGTTACAGACGTTTCAGAACAAGGTTCTGCGTAGCATCGTAATTGGTCGGTTCCGTGGTACACAAGAAGTGAAGACCTTCACAGCGACTTACAGATGGAATAATTCTTTGATTGAAATAAAAATGGCTCCAGGAACATGAAAACCCCTATATTCGCCATAAGATAGATAACCCTGTCGTTGAAAGAAGACTTCAAAGAACGAGGCCACTTGACCTAGTAAACATACCAAATTAAAATTATATTTTAAATAGGTTTAATTAATTTTGGGACTAACCATTAGGTTTAGCACCCCAACAAATCAGAATTGTTTAAGAAATGTAAAATTTGTAAAAATTTGAAAAATAAATTGCTAGATGAACACAGTCTCGGTTGTAATTAATAAAGGAAAAATAATTTTTGATCATCTCAAAACAGTAATTATAAATTTGATTTTAATTCATTTTAAAATATCCGCATCATCCGCCATACTGGCACCGTCACATCGGCTGCCTTACCTGCTGTCTCAAACAAATCACAAAAAATTCAATTGTATTCGATTTGAAATGAAATAACTCAACCATCAAACGTTATAATCAATTTTTGTTGTTGCCTTCTTTCGTCGTTTCGTTTATTTTTTTCAAGATTTCATTTTTAAAAGTTAAGATCTCCAGCCATTTTACAATTTATAATGCACAACTATACAAATAATACACACAATTGTCTTAGCCACAAAAAAGTAAAAATTAAAAAGTTTCGTTTTGTAACGAACGCAATGTGGAGAGACACAAGAACAATGAAAATAAGAAAAACCAATCAAAATGACGATGGAAACCACTTTACAATAAAAATGTAATTTCGGTGCGGACACGGTTACAAACAAGATAATGTAAAACGCAACGACCGATAAGACAAAATTAATTATTTTTTGTACGATTAAAACGGAAGTTTTCGAATATAAGATCGTGATATGTGGAACAGGCCGTTTATTTTCTAAACGATTGATTGATTTTAGAAATTCTAATTATTTATGTCGTTTAGCCAAGTCACTGTATCGTAAATTACACATACAATGTTATTGTGTTTCTTCGGTTGCATTGCGAATAAATAATAAAATTTTACTTAAAATAAATAATCTATGCCTTAGAATACGAGACGATTGATAAGTAGTAAACTTGTCCTGGAGAGCTTGAAAAGGTTGGGTTACGGGAGTTTTATCCATCTACTATGTCCGGGACTAAATTTATTTACTGTTTTTCAGCCTGGACAATAACTCTTGCCTACTTCCTTCGGCAGAGAGCAACCTTGGACATGGACGATTTGAAGAAGGCGCTGTTACTTCAGACGAAAGAAAGGCAAGCAGAACAAAGTGCCAAGGCAAATTAACTTCACATGGAGTGAGGGGCCAAATTAGACCAGCAAGGCATGCAAATAGTGCGTAATTGGCAGGACTACGAGCAGAACAAAACTGGAAATTTGCTGAGCTAACGACAAGAGCATATTACAATCCAACCTCAATAACTTCTCCATACGGTGTGCATAGAAAACCTTGAGTTGAATGTGAGCAAATGTCAACGAATCACCTACTCCCGAAAACGTCCACAGTCCATTTCTCGTAACTATTATATTAACAACGCTGCCGTTACCAGAGCCAGTTCTGTTCTTAATTTGGGTGTCATTTGTAACAGGGAATTGAATTTCAGACATCACATCGAGCGTGTTATCAATCAAACAAACTCTATGCACTCGGTTTCATCAAGCGTTGGTCATCTACGATTCTTATGTTATGAATGACAGTGGGTCGCCTGCTTTAGTAAGCTAGCCAGGTGGGGTCGCAGACGTGGTTCACGGCGGTATGGATTCTCCTATTCTACTAGTAAAGATTCATCTAAATGTAAATTCGCGAGATTTAAGAACGGTACCTATCTAACGGTACCTCTTTGCAAATAGACAAGTATATAAGCGCGAGCAACTTGGGACACAGGCAGAGATGTAATTTAACCAGTGAACAGTGCAAGTTGAAATGTGAAAAATAAACAGTACCAAAAGTAGAGTAGTAAAGTAGCCCAAAATTTGTAGCATTTGGTGTCAGAAGTGGGATTTTGCAAATACCAGCAATGGTTAAGAACTTAACATGTATACGTCACAGCAATTGAGGGGAAAGCTGCAGCGCTTCGGACTTTCTACTGAAGGCGCCAATCATCACTGATGCCAGGACCACCCGTTACCCAAAACGATGAGCAGAAAGTCTATCCTTGTGAAGAAAAAGTTAAAAATAAGACAACCGGGGATCAATGAAGAGGAAAGAAACAACCATATCGCAGTACAACCGTCTACTTTGGAAAAACAGAAAACCTTCTAGAACATGGGAGACCTGATGCAGGCACTTTTGATTCAACTAAAGGGAATGGACGCTAAATCCCGTGTCAAATTTGAACAACAAGGGCAAAATTCGATTAACTCCGCTCAGAACAAGGCCCTAACTGAGACTAGCCAGCCGCCAAATGGTTGGGGCAGCTCACCGCACTCATTTTGCCTCTTCGTGGGAAACTACAGATATCTTGCAAACCGTATCTGCAATAGTAAAGCTAAGGTCATGACTGTTATGAGTTTTAGTTAAAATATGAGCAGTCACGCGTTAGAGACACTGGTAATGTTTCGCGAAACCACCCCATTCCTATAATCCTAAAAGTCGAGACAAATATTTCAAATTTTCTGGATACAGCTTGAACTTTATCTCGTTGGATTAAAACAGCCAAAGCTGCTTTCATGGTTTGCTCTGTCCAATTTCTTCCAGAGTCTTTTCCTTGTATTCTCGAGGCATCTAAAATTAAAAATTATTTTATAAACTTAGAATAAGAACTTCGGTTAGATTTTGGCAATATCATGCAGTGAACAATACATAAGAGCACAACACAAAAATACTTTATTTTATATATTAAACTTGATCGAATAGAGCATCGAAATACATTTTAAACTTAATGTTAGAACAACTAAATGAAAGGTTAACAAATAATTGCTTGACATAATTCAGGGTTGTCGAAAATGGCAAGTATTGGGATTCTTAAATAAATGGAAAACGTCAAGTATAAAGTTTCATCCCGATCAATCAATCCGGGCCGAATTTTTGTGAAACAAAGGTTTTTGACAAAAATCGTTATTTCCGCTGAAATTTCAGAAAACTCATCTGTACCGATATTGTTGCTAAATTAATATACCATCCTTTGTTCATGGTCGTTTTTATCATAAATGATATACTTTTCAAGATATTTGAAAAAAAACGAGAAAGCTCGAATTTAGACTACTACTTCCGGTGGGCCGATTTCATCAATAAATCACTTGGGCCTGCCATTTTAGAGAGCTTAAGTATGAAGTTTCATACCGTGATTAGTCATATCGTCTGTGCTGTAGAGAAGCTACAGACATTTAGTATGCACGAAGCGGAATAGTTTTTATGAAGTGTAAGACTATATAGCATTATAGCGAATGGTAAATCTGCAAAAATATCGATGTTAAAATTTTTCCCTATAAATATACTTTATTTCGCGCTTTCGTAATATGAATATGAAGCACCCGTCTTATCTTTATCATAAATGCAAAGACCTCAAATGTCCTACTCTTGATTTCTAAAGCAAAAAATTAAACTTACGCGACTTTGATAAAAATGATCAAAAATTTTTTCTGAATAGTCAATTCTCCTGCGGACTGTAGAGATGCTGAATTTTAGTGAAATGAATTCTCTTCTCAAAACTCGTCATTACCCGTTAAATTTAAAAAATGTTCTAAACTAATTTTGATTGAAACTTAATTTACAACCTTTTAATTTTAATCTTTTTTACCAGATGTCGGCCAAGATTCTCTGAGATCTCCCAATTTGAGAAAAAGCTCTTTTATTCCGATCAATCATCCCGGCTCTACAGCAACTAAACGTTTGCTGAAAAACAATATTTTTTTGTCAAAAACCGACATTTCCGCTTATATTTTGGAAAACTGATTTCGACCGGTATTGACCTTTATGAAGTTGGTCCAAAATTCTAGCCTAAATATAAGGGATTTAAAAGCTGGCAACACTTATGCAGTGTCCTGAAGGAATGAAGCTGGTAGAAAATATTAAGATACAAACTTGCAAATTACAATTAAACAAAAATTATTGTGGTTTCTTATGTATTTGAAGTTTTACCTAAAATTCAAACCGCAATAAGTATCTGCCAAACATTTGGTATTTTCGACATGTTAAATCAAAACGTTTTTTATTATCAAGCCCGCATGAAACACTACTCTCAAATTAAAAATCAAAAATTCAACGGAACAAATAATTAATTTTAATTCCATATCGGATTATATTGATTATGGCCCCTGACTATAAATAGCATTGTAAAGTAACGAATGTTAGTAACGAAGTTTTCGATTAAATTAAAAAATATCAAAACTTGGCGGACTACAAAATTTGTCGAAATAACAAAAATGCAAATGTATGAGTAAAACAGTTGTCAAAAGTAATGTTAAGATTATTTAAAAAATTTGCTATGCAAATCAATTGTTCGTTAATATGCAATTAGTAAAGTAGCGACTTCGGCAATGACAATTAATACAAAATTCGAAATGTTCAAACAAATAAAAATTATCCCCATTTTAATACGAGGAAGTAGACCCATTTGTTATTGACACCGAACTTGATCAATTCTTGCAAAACTAAAATAAATGGGATTTAGACGTTCACTGTATCGAGTGTATCGATTTGAGTATGGCCCCTGAATATGAATGGCTTTTAAATTAAAGGATACAAAGGATTATGGGAAAGTAACCGGAGGATTAAGGGCTCCTCGTAGTCTCTATCCTGATATTAGCACCAATCAACGAAGTATGTGATTGATTGTAAACATTTCTGTCGTGCCATAAATGCCACTTCCAAGAGCCATATACAATTAAAAGAATTAAATTTAAATACATATTTCGTTTTATTTTCCATTTTTGGGTTGACAGTAACATTTGCCTTTCATGATAGTAACACGTCAGATTTATTTGTGGGCTGAATAATTGTTGCGTTGATATATAGAAAATTCTGTCGTTTTAACATTTTTGGACTGACTGACCCTCGCGTATAGTCAAAGTTTGTATATTTTAGTATTGCCATAGATTGTTTTCGATTCGAATTTGAGCCAACTTCGAAAGTGGTGTAGCCGGTAGTGTTGCAAAGTTCATTTACAATATTTTAGTTCATAGTCATTTTTCTCATAAATGATATAAAGGGGTTTCCAATAGGAATGATACGATTTAAAAATTTAAAAAAATCACATAAATTATTCAATGAGAGCAAAATTTTTTTATATTTGAAAGGTTACATTATGCCATTATGTTTGGAAAAAAATAATTTAACATTGTTCTGTATCGATCTCTATTGACTATTACTCTTCGACCATTTTCTTCAAAGAAATATGGACCAGTCACTCCACCAGCATGGATTCCACACCAAACATTGACTTTATCTGGATATAATGGTGTCTGAATAGTTTTCATCACTCCAAATTATGCAATTCTGTTTGTTTACATAACCATTTCAACAAAAATGAGCTTCATCATTGAATAAAATTGTTCGATAAAAATGTTCATCATTTTCAAGTTGTTCAAGAGCAAAATCAGAAAATAAGCGACATTTATGGTGGCCTAATGGCTTCAGTTCTTGAACCAGTTAATTTTTGTAAGGATGTAATCCCAAATATTTTCTTAAAATTCTCCATGTTGTTGTTTGAGAATGATTTAATTGTTGAGAACGACGTGGAACCGATAAATTTGGATTTTCTCTTAAACTTGCTGCTACCAAATCAATAGTCTCTTGTGTGCGTGCATTTCTTTGTCGTACTGGTATGTATGTATCGTGTAAATAAAATTTACTTTCAAATTTGTCTACAATACGACGAATAGTGAGTCAATTAACTGAATAAAACCGTCCATGAATTCTTCTTAAATTACTCTCAGTATTCACAAATGAGTACTGAATTTGATAAATCAATTTAACAATTTCTACTGAACAGAAATGTCAAACAATAATACGCAGTGTTGACGTATGTGAAGCTGGCCCGAAAACCATCCCGAAAACGCCTTTAAAATTTAGGTGTATTTCTCCGCTAAATTCATTAAAAGGCTTTTCAGCCCGAAAACTTAAAAAAAATGAAGAAAATCAATACCCATGCCGAGAAAATAAAACAAATCTCACGTACACAGAGCAAATTTTAAGTATAAAATCTATTAGAAGACGAGATTTACCATACTTAAAAGAACCTAAATTAAAAAATTTTAAAACCAATACCGTCAAATAAATTTGATTGAAATTTTTTTAAAGACCTTAATATTTCGATTCACAGAGTTTGGCAGATGTAATGGTATATGCCTAATTAATGCAGTGACCACCAGCATTACATACATCCCCACTGTAAGGTAATGAGCATTTGTGTGCTTAATGCTGATGGTCAGTGTATTAATTAGGCTTATACCGTTAGATTTGCCAAACTCTGTGAACGGAGAATTTTAGAGTGACGTATGAGCATAATTTCGATACCTATAGCCCAACAGAAACGAATATTAAATAAGCTGGGGAAGTCCCTTACCCCCGTTGTAAGGTAATTTTATACTTAAAATTTGCGGTATGTACGTGAGATTGTTTTTATTTTCTCGGGATGGAATTTGTTTTTTCCCATATTTTTTTTAATTTTTCGGGCTGAAAAGCCTTTTAATGAATTTAGCAGAGCAACACACTTAAATTTTAAAGGCGTTTTTCGGGATGGTTTTCGGGCCAGCTTCACACACGTGCAGTGTTGCCATTACAACCATTTTAAATTGTACCATTCCTAATGAAAACCCCGTTACTTTTCTAAATATTTGCTGAAATGAAAACCTCGTATGGAAGATCCCACTTCCGGTGTACCATTTTCAGCCAAACATATTGGAATCTCAAAATTTATAAGAAAAGCTTAAGTCTGAAATATCATTCCGATCAGTAAATTCGTCTGGCTGTAGAGATTACTGTACTAATTAATTTCGCCTGTAACACACCACGTATGCTGGTTTTTGGCTTTGGCAGTAAAGCGAAAAGTAAATCTGCGAAAATCTATAGTTCACCATGATTGCTCAACAATTATTACTCGTAAAATATAAAGTTGGTTATATCTTTAAATATAAAGAGAATCTTCAAATAATTCGAAAGAGAAGTAAACGAGCATCTTTCTAAAGCGGAACTGGGATGGTTCAAAACTAACGAACATATCAACAAAGATTTTAAGATCTTCTACCAAAATAATAGAATAAAATTTCAGAATTTGTTGGAATAAATAATCGAAATTATCACAAAAAGGCTAAGAATAATCCAAACAACTTTATCATCTGTATTTGTTGCCAATACCAATTTTCTTAAATACAGCACGAAGAAAAGAATCAAGAAAGATTGCCACCAAGGAATTATGTACGAGTATATTGCGGATTGGATTGTGCATTTTTATTATTTATTTCAATTTTTATTTTGCTTATGTATTCAATAACCATATAATAAATTAAATAAATTAAATTAATTGTCAAAGCAATTTTCAATTTACATAAATGCAACAAAAAAAAAACCGAGAGAAATAAAAATTGGAAAGAAATGCGAATTGAATATAATTGGATGAATTATGGCGAATTGTTGATTAATGTTACTTTAGCGTTTCGCGCATATTACTTAAGTACTCGTTTATTTGAACGCTTAACGATTTATTTTTTGATTGTGTATAGTTATACCAAGGTAACTTGCTACGTATTTCCTACTTGATGCATTTTTACAAGGAATTTAATTTTCTATTAACCGATGAGCGAACAATCAAAACAAACAACTAAGATTTAAATAAATTTTGTGAGGGACTTTGATAAATGGTACCCCGTCTTTCTAATGACAAGTGAATGTAATATTGTGGCATATGACCGCACAAAGCAATTAAATGTAAATTTTCTTCTTTAATTAATTGTTTTTGTATCAAATGCATTAATTAGTTTGGGTCCGTTTCGTTAAAGTTGTTATAATTTTTTTTTCTAGAGTGGCAATCTAATTTATTTTATAAGAAACCATTAATTATTTTTAAAAATTAAGACGTGTAGGTATTTACAAAAAATAAAGTAAAATCAATAAATTCGGATTAAGTCAGTATGAGATAAAATAAATAATCTTTGACTGTGCATTTAATATAAATTTTAAGTTCTATCGATCGAATGATCCTAATTTGAATGGGTTCACATACTTAAATTATAAATATAAATATTGGATTAAAGACCTTTGTAGTTTTTTTATATTGCCTGTAAATTATGTATGTATATCAACTACTAATTGTTAATTATGACTTATCAGTATATTAGAACCGTACGCTTCTAACGGCAAAGCAACTGTCAGCGCTTTGAGGGGTGCAATACCAAATACCAAATCTTATATTATTTCGCACGCGAGCTATATGGATTAGGATTTATGGATGTATCGCGTTTTCCACAATCCACCAGATTCCGATTGTAGAAGTTGTTCCAAAAATACAAAATAAAAGGTTAGTGAAACAGTTCGTGGCCTTTTTTGGGTGACATTGAAACAAAGAATTTTCTTATTTCAAATGAACTTTATTAAAAGAAATATGTGCCATTTTGATCGAGCGTAAGAGTGTGATTAAAGGCCAATTTACCAAATTTGCTACTTTTATCGCGACTAAAGGTGCAGGTGCTACCTACGTTGAATTAGCAGTTCGTTTAACCAAAACTCATGAGATTTATAAACAGTTTTTCTCGATCGAAGATGATATTTTTGAGTTGGATGGCAAAGTCGTGTTTTAACTCGTTTCCAAAACGCAAACTCTCATTAGGGAAAAGTCGCCAACACCAACGCCAGTTTACCAGTCGTCCCGAATTTCAAGCAATGCCTATTAATGCACGTCGAGACTTCATCACAGAATCAAAGCGTTGTTTCAATTGTTTGAGTGATCAGCATACCGTTACAAGTTGTAAAAATAAAACGCACTGTAATAAATGTTCAAGGGGACATAATACATTACTCCATTATGTACCCATTACGCCTACTACCAATGAACACTCCCAACATTCATTACAGACGGCACCTCATTCAGCTCTAACCATGTTTCAATTCCAAGATGAAGTTAAACGGAATAATCAAACCGAAAAATACTCCAGTGCAACAAACCCTAATATTCCTATGTTACCAACCGCCAGATTCTCTATCCAAGATAAATATGGCACACATAATTTCATATCAGAACGCCTGTTAAACCAACTGAAGATCCCTCGAAGTAAATCCAACATTACCATTAACACAATAAATAAGCTGGTATTTCAAGAGGTAAATCAGTCATTAAACTTAGATCATCAGTTATCAAATGGATCTAGAGATTTTTTTTTTATTTTGCCAAAATTACCGTCGGAGTTAATTGATAAGTCATTATTTGAATTGGATGAAAATATAACACTCGCTGATCCAGATTGTAATGTTCCCGCAACACTCGACATTTTATTGGGGTGTGAACCATTCTTCCGGGTTTTATTGGATGGTAAAATTCATAAAGGTTTGGAGTATCCTTGTGTTCAAAATTCCAAATTCGGGTAGCTACATGGAGGAATCATATCTAATTCAAAGGCATCCATTTCCATTCCAAACGCAAATATTATCAGATCGTCTCATTCTGGGTCAACCGAAATTCTTCACCGTATAGAAGTTGCAATCGAGCGTTTTTGGAAGGTTGAAGAAATTATTCCTGCTAAATCTTTAACAGAAGAAGAACAAAAATGTATTGACATATTTCATGCAACTACTAAATTACAAGGAAATAAAGTAATGGTTCAAATGCCGTTTAAATTCGATGCACCCGGAGTTGGGAAAAGTTATTCGCAAACTCTGCGACGGTATTATTCCTTGGAGAACCAAGATCCAAAGAGATGATGAATTATCTAAACCGCATAAGCAAATTTTTTATTTACCTCATCATCGCATGGTAAAGGAATACAGTTCTACCACGAAGGTTCGCGTCGTATTTGATGCTTCCGCCAAATCAAATAACGGCTACTCATTAAATGATAATTTGATGGTCCGGCCGGCCGACAATACAATAAAATTTGATAAACTTCAGAAGAAGATGTTCAGGCAGATTTCCATTTCCGATCCAGACCAGGCTTACCATCGCATCCTATGGAGAGAAGATCCCAAAGCTAAATTGTCGCATTATGGTTTAAAGACCGTAACCTACGGTACATCATCAGCACCATTTTTAGCCACCGCTTCACTACATTTTTGGCAGATAAGGATTGGCATTAAATTTACAACAGGACATGATTGCACTAATGAAATGTGGTGGATTCAACACGCGAAAATGGTCAACAAATCATCCCTTACTCCTTAAGAATATTCAACCGGAAAATCGAGAAATGACACCATGGGAAATTACGGATAATAGTCAAGTCATTTCAGTGTTAGGCATAAAGTACAATCCAATAGAAGATTATTTCCACTTCCGAGTGTCATTGCCAGCGCCATCATCTAAGATTACAAAACGAACATAACTATCAGAAACGTCACGCATTTTCGATCCGTTGGAATTATTGTCACCCATTACGATTGGGCTGAAGATTTTATTTCAATCACTATGGAGTTACCACCAAACATCTTGCAAAATTATTTATTAATCCGAGAGCAGTTAGATCTGTAGGCAGATGTTAAATTTTCCAGATGGTTATTTACAAAAGATGACCGTGTGGAACTACACGGGTTTTCAGATGCATCAAAGGATGCTTATGCTGCCGTGATATACTCTCGACTAGTTTCAAGTGATGCAAATATTAAAACAAACCTAATAATGGCCAAAACACGAGTTGCACCCATCAAAGCACTAACAATCCCGAAACTGGAACTAAACGGCGCTTCGTTACTTGTCCGAATGTTGAAGTTAACCTTAGAATCTCTTAAGTTAACGAGAGAATAATTAATTTATTTATATACTGATTCAACCATCGTATTACATTGGATGTCAAAACCACCAAAGGTGCTAAAACTATTTCAAGCAATTCGTGTTGCGGAAATTATGTGCGCCACCAATCCTTTACAATGGCATTTTGTGCCAAATGTGGCACGAAAACGAAATGTGGTTTAAAGGTTCATTGTTTTTGCATACAGCACCACTAGTGCTTCCAAGCTCACCTACAAGTAACGTTTTGGAAACTGTTTCCACTTTTATTTCAACCTCTCAACGTCATGAAGTTGTAACAGGGCTGATTACTACATTCTCAAATTTGCGTACTTTAATTCACGTCTTGGCGTTTATTATACGATATAAAAGGAACCTGCAGTCGCGAGAAATAAATCGTAGTTCTGGCAAAAATTTGTGCTTAGATGAGGTGTTAAATGCTGAATATTATCTATTTAAAGTTATTCAATATGAAACATATAACAATGAAATCAATTTGTTATTAAATTATAAATCAATACAAAAACAATCTAAAATATTTTCTTTATATCGAATGAGGGGACGTTTGGGGAACACCAACCTTAACTATGACGCCAAACATGAAATTATATTACCGCACGACTACATCATTACTGAGCAAATAGTTCGGGAAATTCACCACAAGAATAAACAACGATATGCAACACCAAGAGCTAATAATTTGATTCGACGAGTCATTCGCCTATATGCATCACCTGTCGTCGATTCAATACCAAACCAGATCAGCAACTAATGGGTCAACTTCCTTGCTGCCGAGTCAACCAGTCAGCTAGACCTTTCATTGAAGTTGGGATTGATCTAGCTGGTCCCTTTATGCTTAAAACCCATAAACGCCGTGGAGCTACATCCTATAAATCGTATCTCGTTATATTTGTGTGTACGGCAACTAGGGCCACGTCGCTAGAAATAGTTACAGTTATGACTACGGATACATTTATTTCAGCCCTGAAACCATTCAGTGCCGTACGAGGATTGCCGCAACACATTTACTGTGACAATGGGACTAATTTAGTTGGAGCAAAACGCGAGCTCAAATATTTCTACAACCTATTTATGACCGCAGCACATAAAGTGGCATTTTATCCCCTCTGCAACCCCTACATTTGGTGTGGAAGCCACAGTCAAATCATGTAAATACCATTTACATCGCGTGATTGGAGTGGTTTTATGTACTTACGAAGAGTTTCTGACCATTATCAAACAAATAGAGGCATTATTAAATTCAATTCCTCTGGGAGACCTTCAGGATGACGAATGGTACCCCTTACCCCTTCACTTTTTTTAATTATGCAGCCGATGACCATGTTACCGGAACCCAATTTTGAACACTTAAAGATGACACACATAAGTCGATGGCAATTGATTCAACAATTGATCCAAGGGTTTTGGAAGCAATGGTCCCAAGAATATGTCACATCCCTGAACAGATTTTATAAGTGGCATAAGGAGAATCATCAACTTACCAAAGGAGATCTCGTACTATTGCGAGACCAGAATCTGCCACCCATCAAATGGCCACTCGCTAGAATTTGTGAAACCCATCCCGGGAAAGATCATCCGTATTGTATCCTTAAAATTACCTAATGGATCAATTCTAAAACGCCCAATATACAAAGTTACCTTACTACCTAAATTTGACTCTGAGTCGGTATGTTAAAATTAATTGAATACCTAAATAAATCATCCCTGATAACGATATTCTCAAATTTAACAGACCAGAAAACCTTAAACAGCTTAAACGATTTTTGGGGATAATGAATTTATATCTCAAATTTATACCGAATGCCTGAGGGAACCAAGCAATCCTCTGCAATTTACTTAAAGTGAGAAAGAAGATTCTCGAATTATGAATTGGACAGAGGAAGCTGTTGCTACCTTTGATCTCGCGAAAAGCAACTAAGTTGAGTTGTTATGTTAGCACACCCGTCACACACAGCCAAACTTACAGTAACGGTAGATGAATCCGACAACGTCGGAGCAGCTATTCAACAAAATATGGAAAATGCCTGCCAACCGCAATAGAACTATTCATCGAAAATGTTGTCGCAGATATACTGTAAAGAACTGATTCAATAACATTACCGGAGGCCAGAAACTACGACAATATAGCAGAATCAAAGCAATCAGATGAGGAATTAACAAATTTTTTGGAGGCAATGTTACATTGAAATTCCTGAAAGTTGCAATACTTTATCTAGCTCATCCAGGTATTCAAAAAACCGTTAAAGCCATATCAGAACAATTTATTTTGACCAGTATCAAGAGTGATGTTAAAATAATCGCCCAATGCTACTCGGCCTGCGAAAAAGCAGAAGTTAATTCACATATCACAAACAGAATAGAAAATTACGCTCCGGCTATAAGCAATTTTTTGCACATAAATATAATATACGGAAAGTCTGTGTAAAGATGCGTCGAATTAAAGTTAGAGAGATAGAAAAGGCCAGAAATATGTTCAAAGAACGGCATGTTGGGCGCTGCATTTACTCACTTTGGACCATAAACGTGTTCGAATGAATATTTTCAACGCTCTGTTGGCACAGTTTAGGCGCAAAAAATCAGAGTTTTAGCGCTGGCTAATTACTGTTGAAGAATGTTGGATACACCATTACACTCCAGAATCAAAAACAGAGGCAAAACATCGGCTGGGAAAATGATGACAACTGTTTTCTGGGACAGTCATGTAGTTGCGGAAAAACGGCCACATTTGCAGAAAAAAAAATCTTCGTCCACCAAGGTAATGTGCCGTCTCACACCTCAGTGGTTGCCATGGCGAAAATCCACGTATTACGATTTGAACTACTTGACGAAGAAGAACTGCTTGCGTTCGGAGGACAGCTAAATATTTTGCAGAGAAAACGCCGAGTACCATTTTACAGTATGGGTTGAAGAGATGGCAGCATCGCTGGTAGAAGTGTATAGACTTACAACCAGACTGTGTAGGTCGGAAGCTTTTATTTTGTAACCCGAGCAATTTTCATTGTAGGCTTCCTGGAGGATTTTAATATATTCTTCAGGTATCGTTATCCCATTAAGAATTCTGGTTTAATATTGTTTATTAAATTATTTTTAAGGTTTTCTTCCTTATTTTCGGCAAGTAGATGTAATGCTTATGGTAAGATGAATGCAGTTCTTCCAGGGCGTAAACTTGCTTTCCCCCTTTTTTAAATATCACTTGATTCCTAAATGCTTTGATTAGTGCTTATCTAATTAGATACGTAGAGTCGCCTTCAATACTATGAAATTCATCTGTAGACAGCTTGTTTGAATTCAATTCTAACTGTGTAAGGTGTCCGATTTTATTGATGCAGCCTGGTTTATAAATAATTTCGTAGTTATATTCCTCTCAGCGGGCTTTCCACCCAATTAGTTCAGCACTGTTGATTTTATTGCGTGTTTTCTTTTGTTTTATTTAGTGACCCATCGTCCTGGAACAGTACTGCGCCGATTGCTAATGGTGATACATTTGTTGCCAGGAGGAAGGATTTGTTGAAGTCCGAAAATATCAATAAATCCTTGAAGAATATTAGCTGTTTGATATGTCAAAATTCTTAAATTTCTTCTCTGCTCAAACTGATTTCTATCTATAGATCGATCTCTAGACTGAGTTGCTATTGTTTGTGGATTCTCTCCTCATGCAAGGTTGGTCACTGACTTCGGTATTTTTGTGAAGTTTTGTGTAAAACTTCTGTAGTAAGACTCTAGTCCAAGAAATAATTTTACATATATTTGATTCTTGGGCTTTTTGATATTTTTGATAGCCATTTAGATAAAAATATATCTTTTTTCAAAGAATTGTATCTAAAGTGGAAGACATAAGATAAAATCAATTCCATTTTTTGATTCTTCATAACTCGTTGAGGATTGGTCACTAGTTGATTTCGTTTTATCATCCCTACGAAATAATTTATTGCTAAAATTCGTTAAAAATTCATCGTTTCCAGTACGAACTCATCGAATTGTGCGAAAAGTTGAGTTTTTAACGAATTTTCGGAATAAACCGTTTCGTAGGGATGACCAAACGAAATTAATTAGTGACTAATCCTCAATGCCAGTCGTCCAAACAATTCCAATCGTTGGATTTATAAAATTATTAGTATTGGTCAAGTTTCCAGCCTCGTACACTTCGAATCGTGTAGAAATGTCGAGTTTTTAACAAATTTTCGCAATAAATCGTTTCGTAGGGATGATCAAACGAAATCAACTAGCGACCAATCCTCAATGAGTTATGAAGAATCAAAAAATGGAATTGATTTTATCTTATGTCTTCCACTTTAGATACAATTCTTTGAAAACAGATATATTTTTATCTAAATGGTTTATTCCAATTGGATTTGTTATTAATTTTGTAAAATGAAATTCCCAAATAAGCGACGAACCTGCTTTTATTGAATTAATACAATTTTGATTTTGTTTTTTCGTAATAAAAAATTACCCGTTGGTGACCAAACGCCAAAATGTGTTGACCAATCCTGACCTAGCGATTATCTAACGAATTCAATCATCATTTTTGTCAAAACCTTTAGAAGGGGTGCTAAAAAGGCGGAGCCATTATAATGATTGTTCTTCCCACACGAAACAATTATTTATTTAAGTTTTAGTTAATCTCTATTTTTGCAAATAAACTTAATTGCATTCGCAATTCGCGGCTAGAAGTTTTGAAAGTTTAAAATTAAAATAAACACGAGTTTAGCTATTAACGCCTTTTAAAGCAGAGTGGCTAGCATCTAAGGAATTTCTTGTGTTAAGATAAGGTTGTTATTTAATTAGGAGGCGATTTGAATTAGAATAAAATTTTGACACCGATGTAAGTTTCTAACAAAAAAAAAACAAATTATATATGTGTTAGTAACACTCAATATTAAATGCTTATTAGAATAAATTGAGTGTGAATTATTACACAGTAAAATTATTCTCCGAATCAAGTATATTTAAAAATTAAAATTTTTAAAATCAAATTTAAAAACAAATTAAAATCAAGTGTGAATTAGTTAACAAATAAATAAAAATAAAAGCTTTAACAAAAAAAATATCAGACTTGTTTATTGAAATTTTTCGATCAAAATACTGTGATCAAGAGATTAGGGCAAGATACTACATACTGTATAGATCAAATTAGCCTATCTCTAAAGAACATTTTCTGGTTTCCCCTTGCGGAGAAAATGTTACTTTGTACCGGAAAAAGTTCTCCCTAAATAGGCTAATTTAACGTTTATAGTGGTATCTTGCCCTAATCTCCGAAAGTGGCTTGTTATTGGCCCAGATTGATAAAATACTCAAAACTTACGGTGGAAAATTGCTATTAACAAGGTTACATTTTCTCCGCTAGGAAAAACCTTATACCAGAAAATGTTCTCTATAGATAGGCCAATTTCCTTTATATAGTGGTATGTTGCTCTAATCTCTGGAAATGGCTTCTTATTGGCCGAGATTGACAAAATACTCAATATTTTGAGTGAAAATTTTCAATAAACATATTTGATATTTTTTTTTTGTTGAAGCTTTAATTTTATTTACTTGTTAAATTTGCTTTAAGATATTTAAGTATTTCTTTAATATCTTTTGTATTTATTATCCTTTTTATATTTTATTGTGTAAATTATGAATTTATTTAAAATAATAATAATTTTTAATAAAATGTTCACTACTTTGCATTTATAAAATATTAACAGTGCAAATCACCAACACTAAAACAATTCAATATGGCGGCTATTGCAATCTATTTGAATCCAATAAGAATTATGTGTGCGTCATGTTTTCCAATTGGAACCGTATACGTATACGTGCTATTTTTTGTTAGAAACTTCACGGGCTTATTTTGACTGCATTTGCCTTTTCTTATATAGGTATCTTGCGGCACTTAAAAGGCGATTAGAATGTTTACAAATCTTCAATGGCCAGGATCAGTTTGATCAGTTTTGCATGGTTCTGTCTAATATCAAATATTGATCCAAATCAATGCAACGGTTATCAGGAAAACCGAAAACTTTCTAAATTTAATCTTATTAGCTAGAAAATACATGCATTCGCCAATTCCAGAAAATACGTACATCATAAATTCGATTATAAAAAATACGTACTATACGTATTAAGTATGTACGTAGGGCAACCCTAAAGTGATGACATCTAAAAATTGGTAAAAAATTTAATTTTTCTGATCAGAGAAAAATGTTTCCCATTTGTCCATTTAAGCGTGTACGAATAATAGAAACATACTGACATACACGGGCCTATCTATCAGGGCCCCCCAAACAGTATTTGCTTGACGTTAACGGTGACGTTGTTGTTTCTCCTACGCGCACTAATCATCAACTTATAGTAATGATAAAGTATGCGATGTTTGCGTATTGTAGAAAATTTTTATCGAAAACCATACTCCAAATTCTTCATCCACTTGAGATGGGTAACCCTATAGCACATTATTTCAAACAAATAATTTTAAGATAAATTCAAAATAAATATACAAGTTTACGTTTTTTATTCAATTACACCATTCATCTGTTAAAGTTCACAAAGTAGCAGCAGCATCCAATAACATACTTCGATTCTTAATTCAACTAAATCAATCATAAATTATAATTTTAGTTCTTTTGTGTAAACGAATTTCTATTTTTCATCAATCAAATCTAATAAATCAACTAATTTTAACATTCAGATATTCATAATTCACTTTACGGAATTTTATTTATGAATTACACAAATCCTCCATCAATGAACACAATGCAAGAAGTGTACACAACATGAAGAGAAACACCTGACCATCTACACCACATACCATACATACATTATCTGTAATTTAATGTTCCAGCTGAAACCTTTTCTTAATTCGTAAACCATTAATTCATTATTTATTTATTTGTCCAATTTTTTTGTATTTCGTCAGTTAGTTATTTCGGAGCGAGCGAGATTCTATTAAATTCGATGACCAGTCAAAACCCAACCGACACACAAAAAATAATGTAAAAATGTTTAATTCTTTGATTACACAAATTTTTCGAGTCGATATTAGAATAACAATGGACCAGAGAACTTAAATAAATTTCGTAAATAAATGAAATTGATGGAAATCAAACTTTTGAATCGAAAAATGGGGAAAATAATCGAATCCATGCTGGAGGATTGTGCGCGGGGACATACACACAGAAATAAAGTAAATATAAATTGAACAATTTCCATCTCATCTTCAACGTACGGGAGAACCAAGAATTCGTTACATGAAAATATAGAAAATTGATTTTACATAAATTTTTCATTTCATTGTTGTTTGTTATCTTATTCCATTATCTATTTGAAAATTTTATTTTTTTGTTGTGTTTTCTTCGGCTTCCTTTTTGGTTCCTTTTGTGCCATTTTGCATACGTCGACTGTTGATGGAAAACTCCCCAAAAAATGTTTTTAAATATAAATTTATTTCAATAATAGAATTTGGTTTTAACAATTTTTGTTGCTTTTTCTACTAGATGCCATGAATGTGTTAGTGTGATAAACGATGCTAAAATAGTTAAATTTTAGGAATGAGATTGGATTCGATGAAAAAACGGTTTTGTTGTTTTGCCCTACTTAGTAATGATTTTGCGTCCACTTACATTGGACCAAACTTACATATTATAAGTTTATTGTTGTTCAGAGTTTTCGGGGTTAAATGTCAAATCTACAATTTTATTATAAAATATGAACAGAAAAACAAGCTACTCTCTATAAGTACCTATTCTAAAGATACATTGCTAACGAGGCATTTCTAACGAGTCTGCAAAAGGACTTAAGAAAAATAAATCACCAATTAAATATTTTGTGTGAGCTCTAGTAACGCGACAGAGCAACGACAATAATTGACAAATATTGGAAAGCATTATTTAGTATTTTTAGTCTGTCAACATTTTTTAAGAAACGTTAATTGGGTACCAAACGTAGAATTCTCATAGTTAATAATAAAACGTGGCACTTTGCTAATATAAAAAGTAGATGCCAGTTTTAATTGGGGCTGTCCTTACATAGTTTTACAAAAGTCGACCCAACCAAGACCATGACTTTTTGTCAGTCGCATTCATTCCTCTACTCAACTAAGATTAACACAGATGATGTTTATGCATCACAAAGAATCACCTCCAAAACATTTAATGGAATGAAATACGATTATATATCGAATAAAATTAATATTCCAGGGGAATTGTTTAACTTTGTTGGAAATTCTAAACTCTGGTCTGCTGGTGAAAGAATTTAAGCGGCAGGCTTTTTTCCTCGGTGAGAGATCTACACACGATCACAAATGCAGAAGCGGAGACATTATTATTTATGTAAATACAATGTAAACACTACGATCCTGTTTTAGCACGATATACACAATTATTAATGTTAAGAGATTAAATTGATAAAGTAAATGATGGATTCCTCCACCAGACCGATATCCAGGTTCACCAGGTATACATCTCTCGTCTTCTTCATCATTATAGTTACAAAACTTAAAACCAAACAGTATAAATTAGCGGCTAATCCAATTTGTTAATTGATTGATTGGACTGTAAGACCAAGTACTGGACATGTGTCCCGGATAACGCCGGGCCTATTCCTACTGCCTGTTTACATATAACAATAGGAAGGATAGGAAAGGGTTTTTTTTGGGGCAGAACGACTCGGTTTCAGACACCTAGCGATCGTACGGCACAACACAATTCTAATCTACTTCTAATCTACTAGAGGAAGGATAAAGGCTTAATTGTTTCTCTAAATCAGCAACCCGAGGAAAAAATATTATTATTTCACGTACATCTGGAAATTTCCTGAAATTTAATTCTAAATTAATATTTTCCGCCTTCCTAAATAATATATATAACGGGTGATTTTTTAAGAGCTTGAGAACTTTTTTTTAAAAAAAAACGCATAAAATTTGCAAAATCTCATCGGTTCTTTATTTGAAACGTTAGATTGGTCCATGACATTTACTTTTTGAAGATAATTTCATTTAAATGTTGACCGCGGCTGCGTCTTAGGTGGTCCATTCGGAAAGTCCAATTTTGGGCAACTTTTTCGAGCATTTCGGCCGGAATAGCCCGAATTTCTTCGGAAATGTTGTCTTCCAAAACTGGAATAGTTGCTGGCTTATTTCTGTAGACTTAAGACTTGACGTAGCCCCACAAAAAATAGTCTAAAGGCGTCAAATCGCATGATCTTGGTGCCCAACTTACCGGGCCATTTCTTGAGATGAATTGTTCTCCGAAGTTTTCCCTCAAAATGGCCATAGAATCGCGAGCTGTGTGGCATGTAGCGCCATCTTGTTGAAACCACATGTCAACTAAGTTCAGTTCTTCCATTTTTGGCAACAAAAAGTTTGTTAGCATCGAACGATAGCGATCGCCATTCACCGTAACGTTGCGTCCAACAGCATCTTTGAAAAAATACGGTCCAATGATTCCACCAGCGTACAAACCACACCAAACAGTGCATTTTTCGGGATGCATGGGCAGTTCTTGAACGGCTTCTGGTTGCTCTTCACTCCAAATGCGGCAATTTTGCTTATTTACGTAGCCATTCAACCAGAAATGAGCCTCATCGCTGAACAAAATTTGTCGATAAAAAAGCGGATTTTCCGAACACTGATTTTTGTAATATAATTCAATTATTTGCAAGCGTTGCTCGTTAGTAAGTCTATTCATTATGAAATGTCAAAGCATACTGAGCATCTTTCTCTTTGACACCTTGTCTGAAATCCCGCGTGATCTGTCAAATACTAATGCATGAAAATCCTAACCACAAAAAAATCACCCTTTATAAACATTTATTAATTTAATAAATTGTATATCCCGTTTTAATGAATCATGCCAAGTGAAAATAGGTCTACCAATTTTTCTGTAATTTATTGTAAATCTCATATGTCATGATAAGAGTTACTAGTTGTTTATACATCTGTTTTACAATAGGAAAAGGTAAGCTGTGCTCACGAATAATCTGTGCTCACGAATGCTCACGAATATCTTGTTAACATTTTTAAACACCATGTGATGCCGGCATCGTTTTCGGATTGTCTCTGGACGGCTTAGCCCGGCAGTTATATAAGTGCCTAAATATCGCAAAGTATATAGAAGTAATATGAGAATTCCAGTTTTGCGTTCATTTACCTTTAAACCTACTGAGTGAAGCAGAGAAACAAGCTCTTCTAGAATAGTTGACAATGTGCTTAAGTCATCACTAACGAGTCACAAATCATCGGCATAGGTTAATATTAATGGTAAAGTCGTAAACCTGGAATAACTTCTGCGAGGGTTTGTAGAACGGAATGCAATATTAAATTGAATAAGGTATGTGAAAAGAGACATCCTTGTTTAAACCCCATACCACGTTGAAATGCCCTTGTTCTTTGTTTATACCATATGATTGATGTTAACTCGTGCATTCAGGTTCGTATTATTCTATTAACAAGATAATGGGGAATTCCAATATGAATTATTATGTATTGCTACTGTAGATTGATGCTTCGAACCATTCCTGTATAAGTTAGCCGCTAATCCAATGATAGAAAATTGTGGAAATTGTTACCAATTCTTAGATGTCATCTCTTCATTTAAATCTTTAAATCTTATAGACAAGCTGTCCCAGAAGTAATAACGAAAAGCGAAAGCTCTACCGGACGTGTCCTTGCTAATATCAAGCCATGCATTATAAATTAGATGAATGCATGTTCTTTTGAAATGTTTCTAAAGAAAAGAAAGAGCGACATTAATGGACAATATATGAAGTCAATTAGTTCTGTATCGAGACTTATGGTATTGCAAATAAACACATTGTGATAATCAATAATCAAAATAAGACAAACTTCGTGACATTGTATGGTTAATACTGTGATTGTGTGGGTCGTTGAATCCAAATAAATTAGTTTTTAGTAAACTAAAAGGCACCAAGAAATCTCCGGCTCCACCAAAGAATTTACAATTTCATTTTTATTATTAATAGTTTGTGGTGATGTTGATCGTTTGGCAGTTGATCCAAAACGAAGGTTTTTATTTTTTGTTACAATTATTTTACCCATATGCTAGGTGGCCCAAATTCTACATAGCGTATTTGTTTACAATAGTAAATTACATTTGTTGTGTTCTTAAAGGTTTTTAAACATTTATAACGTTTTAGTGTGTATACATTTAGGTAATTATGTTGGCAAACAAGAATTATTAAGATTGGTTACAAATTTTACATTATGTTAAACAAAGAATTATAAACAGATCAAAGGTAAGAAAGTTAAATGAAATTGAATACAATTAAAGTAAATAATCATTATTTTTAGGTGATGAACTTATACATACTGCCGGGCAGAAGGTGGTAGAATAAGTTAATCCGATAAAGGCAGAATGGATAATTTATTGAGAGGTCTCTTCAATTTGTTGGATGATGTCTGTACAGTGGCCACTCGAATGATGTTGTCTCGTTCAGGATGCAGCTCAACATCACGTCCAATTTTCCAGATATTTTGAGGTATGTTTTGTTCATGCAATACTAAAATGTTATTCAATTTAATTGCGTTTGCAATTGACTGCCATTTCGTTCGTTTTTGCAATGACGTATGATGTATAGTGTCACATTTTCCAAATGTTAGTGAAGCGTCTCCTAATGTCCGCTTCAGATGGTATTTAATGGATTTCACTGCTGCCTCGTATAAACCTCCTAAATGTGAACAGGATGGTGGATTAAATCTCCAATCTGTTTTTGGGAGAGAAAATGAGCTATTTTAGTATCGTTTACTGTGTGGAACAATTTAATGACTTAGAATTTCGTGACAAGCAACCACGCCTCGATATGAATCGACGAAGTGCAGTAATACTTCAGTCAGTTGATAGGTCGCCAGCTAACTCGAGGTTAACATTCTTTGTGCTTAGGCATACGAAACCAGCTATATAGGTCTTGTTAGGTTTAAGGTCACGGCGTTTTGATGATCGAACGTATACCGGCCCAGCGTAATCAACTCCTGTTGACGAAAATAGTCTGACTAGGGTGACGCGATTTGATGGTAAATCATCCATTAATGGTTGCATAGGTTTCGATGTATACCTGATGCATTTCATACATTTTTTTATTACACGGCGTATAATTATATTGCAATTAATTATTCGATATTTCCTCTTCAATGTAGTGTGCACTAATATATGGTTGCCGCAGAGTAATTCCTCATGAGTTGGGCGAACCAGCATTTCGTTGACGTCATCTTCGGGTGATAGCAATATCGGATGCTTCACGTCGTACGGAATAGTCGCATGAGTTATACGCCCGTCAACTCTAATGATATTATCTCTATCTATGAAATGATTAAGATTTGTTAGTCTATGATTTTTATTCAAAGGTAAATGAGCTGTTAAAGCTCAGTTTTTTATTTGGTGTTAAAAATTTTATCTTGGACATCCTGTATTAATAGAGCATTAGATTCACGTAACTCACTGCACGTTAAGAATGTTTTAAGCCTTTCATTAGGTTTTGATTGACAGTTATTGATAAAACGTTTGCAATAAGCTAAAAGACGAACAATTTTATTTAAATTTGAATTTTTATTGATGATCGCTTCAATCAATGTTGGTTGTGTGGTTACGTTGCAGTTGATTGAAGGCTGGGAGTTAATTGCGGCCATTCTGATTCTGATATAGTAGAGCCATTTTGGCCATGTCCGTTCCAGATTTACAAGTTCTGAGGGTAGTACAGCCCAACAGGCACAATAGGCTGAGTCCTCCTTGGTCGTTAGATATGGTATTAATACTTTCTAGGATGGGTTGAGATGATTTCTGAAACTCGATTACCTAGAAATACGTCAAGTGCGCGAGGTATTGTTGCAATCCATGCTAGTACTATTTGAGAATTACTCCACAAATACACATTATGTTTTCGTTCACCTCCATGGCCAGATGAATACTATGCATTGATTTTGAGAGTCGAAGTGCTGCGCAGAGTTCCAGCTGTGGCATCGATATTTGTTTCTACCGGAGCTTCTTTGGTTTTAGCTGACACGATTGTTATTTTTACTTCACCACTTTCATTTGAACATACGGCCTATACTACAGCAGCATAAGCCTTTTATGATGCATCCGAAAATCCATGTAGGCTTATCATAGTGGAGGTAAAATTCAACCATCTTGGTATAGTAATTTGCTCAATTAGATTTAGTTCACTGCGTAGTTTGCACCAATTTTCTAAAATATTCTGTGGTAAGGGGTCATTCCAAATGGGATAGGCCTCCGCCGTAGTTTGAGTGTGAAATAACCTTGCTGATTCCGATAGTAGTGATCAGTTAAAGTGTTCCAATAAATGTCGAGTACGTTAGAGTATTGCAAATCCCTGTCGATTTCGATTAGCTTCTGGGAGTCAATTGCAGTTTTCTCGTTGCGTAGATAGTTGGACAGCCACTTGTGAATGTTAAATCCTGACGCTTCCATTATTGATGTTAACTCTTGTTTCAATGTGACGAGTTGGTCCAAGGTGTATGTCCCCGTCATCAGATCATCTACATCAAAATCCCTCTCGAGAATAGTTGAGGCTCTTGCGAATGTGTGTCGATTATCTTCAGCGATTTGCTTCAATACACGGGTCGATAAGAAGAATGCTGATGCGGTTCCATGACGGATCAGTTTTTTACGAACCATCAAAAACTACCCATAGTGATCACATCCAATTAGTATTTCGATGTCGCCAGGTTTGTAAAATGTCGAGTCAGCTAGATCCAGGTGGTTAAACTCTTCCCAGTGGTGTAAATTTACGATCGTCTGTGGCTGCTGGGATGTAATGACCGGTAATATTAGCCCTTCGAGGTTGAATGATATTTCTGGTTAAGTTCGTGAACTAATTTCCAGGCTAACCTTTCCTCTAGTTGTTCCGACTTTGGTTGATAATAAACCTTCTACTAATGTGCGTTGGTTGGTATGCCTTAGTCCTAGCTTCTGCTGCGTTTCTTTTCTTCTGAGGAGTTCTTTGGTTTGGGCAACTTTTGGTTTGGTGTAGTTCCCCGCATACGACGCACACTAATATCAACTTGAAATTTGTCCTTGAGTGACCATATTCTTGGCAGTTTAAACACTGTATTAGTCCGGATTTTTTCTTTTTTATTCAACAGTTATGCGTCTGTGTATGAGGTACTTTAGTATATATATTAGCAGAACTGCTCCCTTTTTCAAAATGCTTACGGATGGAACCAGTTCGACTTTGATCATAGGTTGTAGTTGCTTCAAACGGTTCATGATTCTATATACATACATTCTGTATCTTAAATCTATATTCAACAAGTGCCTTCTGCCTTCTATGCCTTTAATAAAGATAGAAGACCCTCTGAAGACGCAAATCGAATTTTCATCATCGATTACGATCGGTGATGCTAATAAATACAACTAAGACCTTCTGATGGAGTGCAGAATTCCGTGTCACGCGCCGACCCACCTTCCATGTCAATGTACAGGTTGACATGGAGCTTGCAATGTGCAGGTTGTATACTGTAGTTGTGTGAGTAGGTAAAGTAGGTGGGTCAATGATGTGGAGTGAATGAGTGGTATCACAATGGGCCTAAAAATTGGCCTAAGTGTGCAGTAAGCAACCACTGAAACCTAACCATCGTAATAATAATGACTTCTCTATAGTCGCCTCATGCGTCTTTGAATTTTTACGTGAAATGGTTTTCCATTCGTTAGCACACTTGATTTAAGTTCTTGCACCACCTTATTTGTATTGGTTTCAATTAGCCTGTTCTTGAATATTTGGATTTAAGTTTTGCTCTTTACCACATTCTTTTCGGTGAACGTTTCAAATCGGTTTTTACGATTTCTTACTTCCCCTTTCCGTTTTACAGTAATATAGCGATCGAAGCCAGTTTGTGTCATACGTACATGACGTTTAGTGCTCTCTTTAAGGCTTGTGTCGCACAAGCACAGTAGGCTTTTCGAAGAGTTTATTCATCGGATCATATACCACTTCTGGCTTCATATTCAACATTGAAGTTGAAGTTGATCGTGTGAAAGTACTTGTGGCGCACGGTTTATAGGCGATCTTGTCACCGTACCTCTTTTTAAGAAAGGATTGTTCAATTCCGTAAAGGTGTTTGTTCTTCCGTCAGCCGTACTAGATGAATCACCCACCAGACTCACAACTTCAGAGGTATTGCTTGTAGCTGCATATGGTGTAGTAACCAAGCGTTGAATCACTACATCATTGCGGTCGCTAAATATCGACGACTGGGAGCCCGCTTGCTCACTCCCGAGAGCTGCCGGTACTGGACATCCGATTCCCTGCACCGTAACGTTTTTTTTCATGGTTGACTCCATTCAATATTTAGATTATGGGTTCCTTCCTTTAGCATTGTATACCTACTATCAGATTTTGTATTACCGCCCCTAACATGGAGAACAGACGCTTCATGATTTGCCATGGGTATTTCCCCCTCAAGACAAGTAGCTAGAGTTTTAACGCGCCTGTACTCACGGGGTTATTATTTTAGCGTTATCCAGGGTTGGCCAAACTTCTGTACAATTAAGAGTGGATCGGGGATGGTCTAAACTAAAGAATGATTGCAAAATCAAAGAAACCAGAATAATAATGTAAAACGAAAAATGTTTATTATTGAAATGGCCAGAAAACTGTTTGAAATTTTTCTTATAACAAATTTCGAATCTTCTCAGAATCGGAGACTTGCTTGAGTTTAAGAAGTACCTAATGTGCATCCTTAAACAAGGGTTCTAAGTAGGAATAATTTTAGTTGCAAAGGCAATTCCGGCTTCATGCCCACTACCGATTCGGACGAAAATAGAATTTATAAACGGAACCTTATATTAAAAACAGGGCGTTTCCTATCCTATGCACAAGAAGGAAATCTTTATGTACCATAAAATAATAAATAAATTTAACAAATTTTGCTTAATTCTATTTACTGTAAACAGAAAACTGTAACAATAACATAAAAATATTTATCTCTTTATTATCCTATAAAATACAAAGGATATGATAATTTTACGATTATGTTCCTTCCTTCCGACCAATAAAAGCAACAACAACAACAACAACCACAAACTATCTAACTACATAACTATGTACAATACATTAGAGATGATAAATTGGACCATAAATAAGAAAGGAATCATATTGTTACCAAAAAAAAAAAAAAACAGAAAAAGTTGAATTATGGAAATTCTTAAGTATTTCTTATTATTATTGTTGTTTATAAATAACTCACAAATAATTAAATCAAAACAAACAAATAAATATAAATAAGTACAAACGCACGTACAAACATCGTTCCAGCCAAAATGTTCCCCTAAGAGAAGAAACTTATAAAAATTCAATTTCCAGAAAATGTAATTTCCCAAAACACCAACAATAACAAAAAACCGTCCTGCGTTTCGATCTTCTACGAATATTGGCATTGGTGTCATTGATAATGATGTTATTGTTATTCTGGGCGCTGACGATGATGATGATGATGATGATGGTGAAATTGTAATGACGATGGTGGTTGTTTTGATTATACTGATTTTAATAATGGTGTTGTGCTGTATTGAATCCACTGTTGATGATCTGATAGAATAACAATAATATACTCAAAAGTATGTAAAAGAACATAAAGGAAATATATATATAATCAAATTGACTTGTTTCTGTTTTCTTTATATATGGCGTGTACCAAATAAGAAGAAAATGAAAAAATAAAAATAAAAAAAAACTTCAAGTCGCGGTGAGATTTGAATAATAAGAAAAGAAAAAATGAGTTCTGAAGATATTGTGGTAATGTGTGGTGGTGGTGCTGTTTGTTAAGAATACAAAAAAAAATACCACAAATAAATCTTAGTCTTTTTTGTAAAACGCAATCGATTGTTGTGAAATTTTTGGAATACTTTATAAAGATTTACGGATAGCTATTACTTATTGGATACTCTCTGGGGATTACTGAATACGTTTCTTGTGCTTTGTATACACTTTGCTCACGAATTGATATTTAACGAAAGTTATTTATGGATTTTTAATCAGAAGACATTTCATTTAGGCAGAGTTTTGGTAGCTTAAAAACGAATTTCGAGGGTATGTACTCTGAATCCGTATAAAGTGTTTTCGTTCAAAATATTGTGGCAGGCGATTTCCTAAACACGGTTCGTCAGTCGTTTCAAGTTTCGCAGTATTCAGTTTATTTTCAGAATTCAATTTGATTCGTAAACAATAATATTAAGTATTTTTCTAATAGCTAAGGTAAATACTAATGATAATACTGGTGCATGCAGAATATATAGGACTCGTGGTTATCCCTAGTAAATGTTCTAAAGTATATCTTCTGGGTGATAAAAACCCAATACCATATATTGATGAGATGATTGAGGAATGATATGATTTTTAAGTGACGTTCCGGCCATTTGTAATATGTCATAATCTGTCATTTTTGGTTTTATTCTATTCAATAATGTTTACAATTTCATCATGGTGAGATATACGCAAGAACAACGTCTACAAATTATTCAGTTTTATTATCAAAATAATCGTTCTCCAATTGCAACTTTTCGTGCGTCACTTTATAGTCGTAATAATCGTCCAAGTGTGCTCGCTATTCGTCGAATTGTTGAAAATTTTGAGCGTACATTTTCTTTACATAATGTTGAAGTGCCAATAAGATAAAGATTCACTCGAAGTAATGCAAATATTGCTGCCGTTCAGGCAAGTGTTGCTGAAGACCGCAATTTGTCGATTCCAAGACGTTCTCATGAATTGGGACTGTCTCAAACTACAACCTAGCGGATTTTGAGAAAGGATTTGGGTTTGCATCCGTATAAAATTGTTCTCACTCAAGAACTGAAGCCATTCGACCACCGTAAACGTCGTGAATTTGCTGATTTTGCCTTGGAACAACTTGAAAACGATAACGATTTTTTTAAGAAAATCATCTTCTCCGATGAGGCTCACTTTCATCTGAGTGGTGCGGTAAATAAACAAAACTGTCGATTCTGGTGCGAAGAAAATCCACAAATTATTCATGAAAAACCATTGCATTCACCTAAATTGACAGTTTGGTGTGGTTTTTGGTCTGGTGGAATCATCGGTCCGTATTTTTTTTCGAAATGAAGCTAACAGCGTTACCGTCAATGGAGTTCGGTATAGATCGATGACAACCAACTTTTTATGACCGAAATTGGAAGAAGTTGATTTTGACAACATTTGGTTCCAACAAGACGGGGCTACGTGCCACACAGCAAGTGCAACAATTGAACTATTGCGAGAAAAGTTTGGAGATTCGATTATTTCAAGAAATTGTGATATTGAATGGCCTCTAAGAAGTTGTGATTTAACACCATTAGACTATTTCTTGTGGGGTTATTTGAAGTCATTGGTCTTTAGCAATAAACCAAACTCTCTTCAAGCTTTACAAGTCAATATTGAACGTGCTATTCATGACATACGACTTGATTTAGTGGAAAAAGTGCTCGAAAATTGGGTTCATCGAATTCGTTCCTGCAGAAAAAGTCGTGGAGGCCATTTGAATGACGTTTTATTCAGAACTTAATTGTATCGATTGTACTTCACATTAAACAAAAAAACATTTCAATTTCCTTAACAATTAGTGTGTTTTTTTAAACAAATCATATCACTCTTATTGGAAAACCCTATATCAACATGCAATTTTCCAGCTGATGTTACTTCCGCCCTAACGGAACACTACCCTAACATTAGTAGTATGAACACCGTGCAAATCTCAACCAAATTCATAAACCTGCCGCCAACATTGTTGTCGATACCTATGTTAAATACGCATTCTATCTATAGCATTTACAAAAGCTGATAAGCAATTAATCTCCCAGCTTAAGATACCAGAATCTAGTAAAGTCATGACGATCCACGAAGCACAAGGATTAAATTAACCAAATGTAGTATGTATTAGAATGAACCAATTGAGCTGTTCGTTAGTGTACCGCATGCCATAGTTGCTTCATTTCAAGACACACATAGTCATTTAAATATTTTTCACCAGTAGCTAATGATAGACTACACTCACTTTTAATGAAAGCTCGAACACATAACTCTCGAAATGTAAAAATGGCATTAAAAGCACTTCCTGGGAAAAATAATGCCACAAATTCGGAATGTTATAATGGCACCCCAACATTGTCAAATCATCAGCTCAATTTCATAATTTTGTTTTAAAAACACTCTTTCACGTTTATCTCATCGGTGAAACTTCATTCAACGAAAAAATCTTGAGTTCGGAGTTCTTAACTAGTCAATATGTGATTTATAGATGTGATCGCTCACCCCAAACAAGCATAAAAGAATCCGGTGGCGGAGGAATTGGAAGATTTAACGATTCCATCGATCGAGCAATTATGTGTTAAAATTGTCATCAATAAGAAGTCAGTGCGAATTTACATGGCGTATGTTCCACCTGATTCGCCTACATCATCGTATACCAAGTGCAGCGACACAATTATGGATATTACCAATACTTTCCCTCTCTCAAATATTAATTGGATTTATGATGAAGAAAGCAACCAGATTATGCCTGTAAACGTGAATTCGGATAATGAGTACATATTCGTTGACACCATATTTGACTCAAATTTGAGCCAAATCTGCGAATTAAAAAATGGACGAGGCCGAATCTTGGACCTTATTTTTACTAATGAACCAGTTTTATTAAAAACAAAAGAATCACCAACACCTTTCGTTATTAATGATATTCACCGCGAAGCAATAGAAATGTGAATGCAAACCAATGTGAATAACAGGTTCCAAAATTACCAAAACCGGAAACCATATTACAGCTACAGAAAGGCCAATTCGAATAACTTAGATGTGAATGTGGAAAGTTTTACACACATCGATTTATAGGAATTGATTTATTCGATCCCGTGTCTATGAGCAAACCGAACAAATACCCTCCATGGTATCACGATCAACTTATCAGTCTTAAAAACATAAAAGGCAAGGCATATAAAGAAAACCTCAAATTATGTTCCCAGGATCGTAAACAGAAATTTATTGCATACAATCGAAATTTAGAATCTTATTTTGAACTGAGATACACAAGCTATATTCGCAATGTAAAGGATAAAATAAAAGGCGATCCCAGAAACTTTTGGAAATTTTTTAAAACCAAACGATGGTTACCCAGTCTGGATGGAATTTAATGATCAAAAGTTTTGTGATCCACAGATCATAACCAACATGTTTGCCGAGTTTTTTCAATCTATTTTTAAAGCAGAGGACATTGATAATTATAAGATCCAACCACTAGTGAATACAGTACATTCGTATTTACTCCACACATCGAGCCAGAAGACATCCAGCGAGCATTGGTAGGATTTGGAGAAGGATGTGGTTCTGAAGGTATTCCTGCTTCATTTTTAAAAAATTCTACAAATTTGCCAATCCCTCTAAGCATTTTGTTCAACCAGTCACTAAAATTGGTAACTTTTCCACAAAAGTGGAAAATAACTAGAGTGACGCCTATTTTCAAAACTGGTTCAAGAAATGATGCTCCTTACTACATAGGTATTACA
Source organism: Nephrotoma guestfalica (assembly GCA_963691935.1). NCBI lineage: Eukaryota > Metazoa > Arthropoda > Insecta > Diptera > Tipulidae > Nephrotoma > Nephrotoma guestfalica. Next base: position 228,232,376 of record OY829914.1, read on the forward strand.
TCTATATCTGCTATACCTAAATTATTTGAACTAGTAATATGCAACTCATTCAAAGCAGTGTTTTCACGGTATATTCGCAATATCAACATGATTTATAGCCTACAATATCGGCATCGACAAATCTCATAGAATTTAACAGCTATTCTATTAAAGAAATTGAGAAGCACAAACAAGTTAACGCAATATACACCGACTTTGCAAAAGTTTCGTCTCCACCAGCCATTGTAAAACTTTGGAACACATTTTCAAGTGCGGATTTTCCAGCCAGTTTGTAGTCTGGTTCAAATCTTATTTGAGTAATCGAATAAACGAAAAAAAAAATCAATTCATGTCACATTCACGCGCACGAGTCTCGCGAGCATCTCCAGAGTGTCGGCCCCTCACCCATATAAATCCCATCTAATACACAGGTCTCATTTCATAAGGTGTAACGTGCTTCCATCTAGGTCTCTTACATTTAAGCATTGTTTTTCTTGTCGTCTTCGTTCTTACATTTCAGACGTTTCCACATTTTTGTAAGTTCGCTCGATATGTCTAGGACCGCTAAGGAATTTCAGCGATGAAGTAAACTACACCCAACGGCGCATATCTAAACATGTTGAAACGCTTATTCCGTGTTCCTATACGACTTGGCCGTCTTCCAAAGAAACGTGAGACAGGGAAAATATCCTTGAGTTTTATTATATTGAACAAAAAACGCAATAATTGTTGGTCCACAAACCATTTACTACTAATTGGAAAATGGAACTGCCGCACGTTGCAATATTTTTAATTTTGTTATACTTTTACATTTTTAAATTGTTTATGCTATTACAAAGAGTCCGCTTAAAATAGCTTTGGATCGGTAATGTAAACAAACAAATTTTCATTTTAACGTAATTATGGTATTATGTATAAAATATGTTTCTGTTGCGTGATTTGAAAAGTTCGCTAGAAAACTTATGCCTTTGTATTGTTTTAACAAAGAAAATTTATTATAAAAGAAAAGTTGTATAATCTTGAACAACTGTGCTTTCGGAAGCCCCACTCATTCAAATTAATGCGCCACATGAACGACATAATTACGTTTCGCACTTGCACATGAAATATTTTTGAATGAGGTGTAGGCCTGTAAAAGTAACTACCAGGGAATGTTTTCCTTTATAAGTTTTTAGAAGTTTACAGCTCAGCCATATATTTTGTACTTTCTATGACAGTAGTGATCATCAGTGAATGGCATACTGTATAGTTTGTAAAAATTTGTCATGGCTCGAGCAACGAGCACCCATAATTTCTCTGATATGTATCCAGATATTAGCCTGAGACAGCTATCGCTCATATCGCTTCATCTGCATACACTACCACCCCTGTCCCCTCTCACTCCAGTTCCAACAGTAGTCCATTCATCACTATACGCCGAAGAAAGGAGCGCATTACAACTGTGGTGTTCCTCTAACCACTCGTCTTCTAATGGTGAACTCCCCGTCTTCTAATGGTGGCCTCCGTTTTAACATTATTAAAGGCACCCTTAATGTCCAGAAATGCAAACCACCATATAAAACTCTTGCGAGTAAATTGACTTCTCAATCGTGCGTACTAGATCGTGCAAAGCTGAGCCCAACGACTTTCCCATACAGTACGCATGCTGCGACATTGCCCAATTTTTACATCTACAAGCCTTTCCAAGGTTTGCAACAGAAAGGATGATAGAGTTACAGGCCTCATGTCCTTTGGACAAGCATGTGAGCTCTTTCTCGATTTCGGGATAAATACTACTATGACCTTCTTCCATTTCTTAGGAATATAGACCAGCTTCAGATATCCCCCGAAGATAATCTCCAGCCAGAGGAGGATGAATGCCGAGTTCCTTTGGATCTCTGCTGGTATAATCCGATCCGGACCCGCCGATTTAAAAAACTTAAAACCGTTCAGCGCCCACAGGATTCATTCCCTGTCCACGATATCATCCATATCTATTGAAGGTGTTCCTCGATCAGCTCTAGGCTCCATCATGTCATCAAAGCTTCCCGGAAAATGGGTCCGGAAGAAACTTCAATGATTCCGCACTTGAAGCTGTCCATGACCGTCCGACGAACTAAACTAAACTAAAACGAGAAGTCTCAGAGACCTCCTCTACTCAGTCTCCAAAACCCCCATTGTTCCTTTCTCAACTCTTTTTTGTACTTTTTAGGTCCTCCTCATAGGAGTCCCAATCCTGAACCTGCCTAGACAATTAACATTTAGTACTCAATTTAGTACTAAATATTAAAACCAGTACGCATTATGAATACAGTAAGAACTAGAAATAACTACAGGGTGGCTGAGACCAAATGTTACTGACTTCACACTGCTGTCATTTGTGTAGTTGTCATTTTCGCGCGTCAATTTTTTGACAGATTGAAGTTTGGTTAGTTGTTTACATGTGGTCAACAAATAATTGTTCTAAATTAATATCTTCATACAAAATCGTAATGGAATCTAAACGTAATAGTGTAATTGCACTGTATATGGGTGGAAATTCACAAACAGCAATAGTTCGTCAGCTCCTGCATTTGAATGTGAATAAAATGTTTGTGTATCGAACCATAACTCGATACAACGAAACTGGTAGCATCGCTAAACGCAACAGAGGCGGTCCTAAAAAGACAGCAACATCAAAAGAAATGACACGAAATGTGAAGATGAAATGTGTGATCCAACGAAATCCTCGTCAAAGTGCCAATCAATTAGCCGCACGTCTACATGTTTCACGATACAGCATTCAAACCATATTGAAAAATGAACTACACTTGAAGCCCTACAAGATACAAAAAGTTTAAGATCTTACGGGGCACAAAAAAAAGTTAGGCTTGAAAGAACACGAGCATTGAAGGCCTTGGCCGAACGTGATGAGATTCCAAAAATTGTCTTTTCTGATGAGAAAATTTTCACCATTCAACAGTATGTGAATAAACAAAATGATCGTGTTTGGTTAGAACACAAGTCCAACGATAATTTGGACACAAGAGTTGCCATGCGCAAGCAATCACCAGCTTATGTTATGGTTTGGGCTGCAGTGACTGCAGATGGACGCGCTCCTCTGGTTTTCATCGAACATGGAGTCAAGGTAAACCAAGAGGTGTACCGCCAAAAGATCCTAAACGATGCTTTGCTACCTTAGGCACGTAAACACTTTGGTACGAACCGTTGGACATTCCAACAGGACTCGGTACCGTCACACAAAGCTCGAGCGACACAGCAATTTTTACAAAATTGCGTTCCGCGGCTGATTTGGTCCATTTTGGAGAGTAAGGTGTCCACTAAAAAATACGAAAGTGTTGATGCATTGAAGTCAGCTCTTGTTCGAGAATGGAATAAAATTCCGCAAGCTCACGTTCGGTCAGCATGCAATGCTTTCTATGGAAGACTGAATCAAATAATCAGAGCCAAAGGTGGTCATATCGCGCAGTAACATGTTTTTCCTAAAATGTAATATGTTTTCAACATATTCCACGAAATTTCAATAAAAAATAATCAAAATTAAAAAAATTACAGCGTTTTCATTTGGTAACACTTGGACTGTGTGTGTCACGCCATTTGTTTTGCCTAACTTTCGGCTAATAAAATTAATGGTAGGTTCATGCTAGACCTTCAATTAAAATTTGTTAACTTAATTAAGATTTATCAATTTTGACCATAGTTTAAATCGGCTATTGTCAAATCTGAACTAAGCTTAAAGTTTAGATGTAAGTATCATGCATATTTTGGTTTAAATCCATTAGAAACATTTAACTGGTATGAACTCACCTTCATATTACTTAGTTGGAACTTTAGACAAAAAGCGGGATCAAGCACACAGTAGCTGTGTTTCTTGATGCTTGAGCTGATTCGGTTCAGTTCATGTTTCATGAAACTAGGCAAAACCGCTTATTAGATTTCAAATCAAAATTTGTGACCTAAACCAAATATGGATCATGTTTTCCATATAAAATTTGTTCTGATCCGGATCAATGAGTGTCATGAAACTCGGCAAGTCTTAACGAAAAAACGAAGTTCACAGCATATGATACTTGGGAATATGTTAACAAAAGTTAAAAATATGTTGATCATTCAATCACTACTGGCGGAAATACAATTGGTTATCGACGTTGTCTGCGAATAGTTGACGTTGTCTACGAATAATCGACGTTGTCTACGTTGTCGACGAGCTGTCTATGTTATTGACGAGTTGTCTACGCAATTACCTAAACTTCAGTAGATGACGAGTAATCGCCCATCTCTGCCAGGGACCTCCAGCGGCAATAATTCCTCCAACACCTCCCCATATTTGTTCCAGTGTGTCCTTCTGAGATTAACACTGGATTTAACATTGTAACATTTTAATAATTTTTTTAGCACAACTTCTTTATCATCAAATTTGGATGGGCAACTATTTTTTTTATAAATTTAAGGTTTAGAATCCAAAAATGGAATCGGTTTTGCGATATGGTTGGAAAAGGATTGTGGTCGTAAATGGTGAAAAACCGTCACACACTAAGTGAAATCACTTGTTGCTTGTCAATTTATTTATGACTTCATGTTTATACATGCCGAAATAAATAAAATCGAGGTTAAGCATAATCCCATTATCTTGGGGTGCCTATGACGAAAGCATAAAAGTTTCTGGTCAAGCTTTTCCCTCATTCAAAAGTAATAAATTTGCCTAATATTAATATTAATCGGTATAGCAATACGACCGTTAAATTAGTTGTGTTTATACACAGATCCTTATGTAGACTATTAAGTGTGAAAATTTTTATTTCGATATCCGTCTAATCGATAGTTTATTAACAAGCATGGATAAAACTTCCAATTACAGTTTACAAAAATTACAATGATTATTATTATTTGTATGTAGACGTATTATAAAGAAAAAGTTATGTATTTTTCTCACCTCCGCCCACTTCCAATTAACACACCACCATATACTCACGGTACCAGTATTGTGAAATAAAAACCTGGACTCTGGCATAATGATATACAATAAACCCTTCAATTACATATCAAAATAAAAATAAAATATTTCATTGAGTGTTCACAACACACACCACAATGTGATTATGATAATTGCATGTTATGCCACAAAGTACATTGAATTATGTGTAATTTCTAATGTTTCGATTTTGATTTTTTTGTGCTGCTGCTGCTGCTGCTGCTGTTTGTGTCGATTCTATTCAAATTCTTGTGTTCTCGATTCACAGCCGAAAACACAATGGACACAAAATAAAGGAAATGGGCGTAAAAATCCGTAAAATAGAAGAAACGATTTTTATTTTTGTGTATGCCTGTGTGTGTGTGTGTGCATTTGACACCTTTTACAAAATATTTTCCGTTTCAGGTATTGTTTTCGGGGAAATATCGAACTACGTTTTGTACTCAACAATATTGCGTATTTATTACAACTAAATTGTTGCAGTGCGCAATATAGTTGAAGTTAAAAATGAGAGATGTAGCTCACTATCTTACCTCTCCTTAGAGATCCAATTGACCCACGTTTAAAAAATATCGTCTATTATTCTATGCGCACAGGACAATACTTTTCGTACATGTTTATGATTGAGCCGAAGGTGGTTGCATTCACCAAAATTCATACATGATGATGATAAAAGGTATCCTGTCAATAGCGATGATGAGATGTTTTATTCCTTTTCCGAAAATACAAAAAAAAAAATCTACACAATAAGTCCTTCTATACAACATATATACGGATTACATGAAAACAGGAAATATCCTTTTGTGTTCACCCAAACAAAAAAATACAAGGAATGATTCGGTAAAAAATGAAATATTGTGTCATTTTAATTCAAATTTTTTGTATTTAGTTTGCTTCTCCTTTTCTAATATCAAAAAGGATAATAGTTATTTTTTACGTAGAACAGTTAGATAATGGAAATGGATCTATCAATGGATATACGAATAAAATTGCATTTCTTGTTGTTGTTTTGAGTTGATTGTGTACGAATGACTAATCACTATAATTGTGCTCGGCAATAAATACGTGAAATTCCTAAATAGCTAAATGCAGGTTCTTAATTCATTGTGTGAAACGAATTATTAAATACTGGTGTGAGGTAATCTAATTATAAATATCTCGTTTGTTGTCAATATCTAAGTCATAAAATAATCATTTACCACAATTCTATATGTTAAGATAATGAGACTGTCTAGCAAAATACAATTCCCACTGGAAACAGCTATATGATACTGTCATCCTTGTATGTTTATGGCCTTAAAACACCCCCACACTTTTTTATCAAACATCAACGAAATGTTACGAATTTCGGCCGTTCGATATATGGATTCGGTACTCGATTTTGCAAATAGAACACTCAGCGATTTAAGTTACAAACTTTATTTTCCAGCACCTTTAATTTCCGCAGCAATTCACAAATTTTACTCGTTCACTGCATACCAATTCACTTTTACTGGTCACTACTTTTTGCATTGTTCACTTTTCACTTTTTAACTTGACTCAGTGAGCAGTTAAATTACATCTTTATTTATTTATTCATTGATTGATATAACAACTTTAGAAGCGGAAAAGCGCAAATGGGCCAGCAAATGTGGATTAGGGTTCAACCCTTCCAAGACGGAGATGGTACTATTTACTAGGAAATACAAAATTCCGGTAGTTAGCCCTCCTACCATGAACAGCATTAGACTAACTTTGGCTGACAGAGCGAGATTTTTGGGCATAATCTTGGACAGTAAGCTCAGCTGAGAGCCTAACAAAATGGAAAGGGTGAATAAGGCTAGTGTTTTAAGGCCATTTACTCATGTAGGAACGCCATTGGTAAGAGATGTGGTTTGAAACCAGAGCTGGTGCACTGGATCTATATCGCAGTGGTAAGACCTATGCTGACGTACGAGGTGGGTGTGTGGTGGCCAGCTCCGAATAAGGTAACATATATAGGGATGATGGAGAAGATCCTAAGCGGAGCGCTTAGGACAACACCCACTTGCGCATCAAAGGCTATGTTCCACCTTATTCCAATCGAATTTTTTGGTAAGCAGATTGCAGCCAATGTGGCTACGAATCTCTCGGCTGTCTCACAGTGGAAGTATCTTCAGGCGGGGCACTCAACGATAGTTAGATCGCTAAGGGAAAAACTGGCGAATCTATATTATATTAAACCAACGTTGTGTTTCCGGTAAAGGTTTCCGAATCATCTGTTCTTCGAAGGAATCCTTGAGGAATGGATCAATACTGGAAAATAAGGCAGTGTAATTTTTCACGGGCGGCTCTAAGCTAGATGGCAAAGTAGGAGCCGAAGTCTTCTGAAGTGGTGGCGATCGGAGAAGTCGTGACATGGTTGAAGCATAACGTGATATCCGTGAGGGATATCGAGATTTATGTGGGCAGTCAGGCGGCGGTCAGGCCACTAGAGGCGATTTGTCTGAGGTCACGGTTGACCCTGGATTGCCGAATGAGGTGAGCGAGTATTTCAGAATCCAGATATGCTGGGTCCCTGGTCACTCGGACGTTACGGAAAACTGCAGGGCAGACGAACTAGCTTGGTACGGTACGACTCTCTAGATGCAGCCGGAAAGGGCAGGTCTGGATACACCTATATATAGCGCCTAAATTAGCGCTCAGTTGAAAGGCAATCGCCTCGACAAATGAGAGGTGCACCAACACTCTCACGTGTAGGGTAGCAAACCAGGTTTGGCCAAAACTGGACTTGCGGCGCTCTAAGGCACTAGTATTCCTGGGGAAGCGAGAGGTAGGATAGGTCGTAGAGATACTGATAGGACACTGCTTTTTTGGGGAACATGTGGAAAGGCTGGATCTACAGGCGAATGACTTTTGTAGAAGTTCTATGGACGAAGAGGAGGTAAGAGACTTTAGATCACTTCCTCTGCTCGTGTCCGGTGCTATCAGACGGGCAGCCTTTTCGAAGCGGAGTGTGGAGTGCGAGGTATTTTACGCTAGATAAGTAGCTCTGGATGGTTTCAACGGTAGTAAAGAGGAGATAGGATCCTGTGGTATCAGCCACTCTAACCTCACCTAGCCTAACCTACAATGTTAAATTTGTTATATCTCCAGTTGGAATTTATTTTCAAACGAAAATTATAAAATTGGAGCTGACATTTTTGAGAAGGTAAAGCACCTATTTCTAAGATTTAAGTATATTTTTGAGATCCGTTATATTAAAAATTAAGTTTAAAAGTTCAACATTTTTCAATAGCATTTTCAAATAGATTATCCAATCTACTATAGACCCAGGAAAATGGAATAAAGTTTTGATGGATTTAACTATGTTTTTTAAACATGTTTGAAACTTTACAACTTTGATGAATATTTCAAGTTTTATAAAGAGCGAGCTAAATATATTCACAGGTCCTGGACAGTGTTTACAAATAGATCAGACAAACCACTAACTCACGAAGTAACCAATACGCTACTCTGAATGCCATTTAATACGGTTTCATAATGTTTGTCAAACATGTAGGTGTTCACGGGTTCTGATGAACCTTGCTTTGGCTAATAAAATAGAGATGTTCTCTGGTTCCCATTCACATTGTCAAATATATTACGCAATATTCTACCGTTATAGTGATTGGCATCCGATTCTAATGGACTTTGCTATGACTATAATAAAATTGATGTTTTCATTTGTACTGCCATTACCAGAGATGTCCACAGAATCTCGTCTATGGGGCGAATATGCCCGTGATTATTATAACAAATATCCTTGTACCATTTTAAAATCACATTCCCAAACAAACGACGAACCCGTTTTAATAGATTTGCTTAAATATCTGGAAAACTATAGATGTTGTAGATAATCCGACCACTATTATGGAATGGTTAAGTAAATTGTGGTATACGGGTTTTGTAATTTTTACGCAATTTCAGAAACTGACTTTTTGGGCCTTTGTGGCCTTTTTTGGGTGTCAATGTCAAAGAATTTTCTTGTTTCAAATGAACATTAAACCAAATATGTGCCATTTTGATCGATAACCATTTTGCCATTTTTCTGGTAAAGCCATGATCCCATCACTGTAGAACTTCTGTAGTTTCGAGGCGAAAAATCGAGACAGCTCATTTTCGCAGGCCTCTTTTGAATTTAATATAAAACCATTAAGATGGTTCTGCATGGACGGAAACAAATGGTAGTCCGATGGTGCAAGGTCAGGACTATCCCAGCCAAGCTCTCTCAGTTTCTGCCGGATCTTCAATGATTTGTGTGGTCTAGCGTTATCATGAAGGAACACAATGCCCTTTTCCAATTCCACCAAACACACAGCATTACCTTTCTTGGCGTCAATCCTGGCTTTGATATCGTTTGGGAAGCTTCACCTCGTTTCCTCCATGATCTTTTTTGCGCAACGTTGTCGTATCTTATCCACTTTTCATCACCAGTAACCAGTCGCTTTAAAAATGGCCCGATTTCGTTCCGTTTCAGGAGCGTTTCGCAGATAGAAATCCGGTCCAGTTAAATTTTTAACTGCATTAACTCATGTGGTACCCAAACGTCAAGCTTTTTTTGTATCCAGCCATTTTCAAATGGTTTAAAACTGTTTTGTGATCAATATTTAGTTCTTTACCAATTGCTTGGCTGCTTATATGCCGGTCTTCTTCAATTTTATGCATGATTTCGTCGACTTTTCCAGTGGTTGGTCGATCAGAGCGAAGTGCATCTTCGACATCCATATTTCTAGAACGAAAGCGCTTGAACCATTTCTTTGCTGCTGATTTTGATAAAGCGCCGAGCACTGACGCGCGTTTTTACCTTTGTCGTACTAAAATTGTAAAATATATCGAATTTTTTCATTATTTAGCTTCATGTTTAAAATGGTGGAGCTTTTTATTCACTTCACCGACTTTAATGCTTTGTATGACAAAGTACAAGTTAAAGTGTCACCTTTCAAACACGCATAATTGCCCGAAATGTCCAATACGATCAATGGTTACTGAGATATATGAATGTAAAGCCATCTACCGGGAAAAGGCCACGAACTTTTTCCCCTACCTATTATCAATGGAACATCAGATGGTCGACAATTTGAATATGGATGATATTATATCTGAACCCGCCCTAAAAAAGCTAGAATAGTAAATTAAATTAATGTTTTTGATTGATTGATTGGACTGTAGGACCAAGTACTGAACAAGTGTCCCGGATAACGCCGGGCCTATTCCTACAGCCTGTTTACACATAACAATAGGAAGGATAGGAAAGGATTTTTTTTTTGGGACAGAACGATTCGTTTTCAGACACCTAGCGAATCTACTTTAATCTACTAGAGGAAGGACAAAGGCTTAATAGGTTTAATGGATAATGATGGTATTGGTCTTCAACAATTGCTTCTCTAAATCAGCAACCTGAGAATAAAATATTATTATTTCACGTACATCTGGAAATTTCCTGAAATTTAAGTCTGCATTAATAATTTCCGGCTTCCTAAACAAAATTGATTGATTGAATCGGCCCGGTTACAGACACCTAAATAAAATCCAGTTAATAACACATGATAATATAATTCTAATCTACACAATCAGCAATTAGAAATACAAAGAAATATTATTTCACAAGCATCTCGCAAGTGTTACCAAATGAAAACGCTGTAATTTTTTTAATTTTGATTATTTTTTATTGAAATTTCGTGGAATATGTTGAAAACATATTACATTTTATGGAAAACATGTTACTGCTCGATATGACCTCCTTTGGCTCTGATTATTTGATTCAGTCTTCCATAGAAAGCATTGCATGCTGACCGAACGTGAGCTAGTGGAATTTTATTACATTCTCGAACAAGAGCTGACTTCAATGCAACAACACTTTCGTTCTTTCGACGAAATCAGCCGCGGAACGCAATTTTGTAAAAATTTCTGTGTCGCTCGAGCTTTGTGTGACGGTGCCGAGTCCTGTTGGAATGCCCAACGGTTCGTACCAAAGTGTTTACGTGCCCAAGGTAGCAAAGCATCGTTTAGGATCTTTTGGCAGTACACCTCTTGGTTTACCTTGACTCCATGTTCGATGAAAACCAGAGGAGTGCATCCATCTCCAGTCACTGCAGCCCAAACCATAACATAAGCTGGTGATTGCTTGCGCATGGCAACTCTTGTGTCCAAATTATCGTTGGTCTTGTGCTCTAACCAAACACAATCATTTTGTTTATGCACATACTGTTGAATGGTGAAAATTTTCTCATCAGAAAAGACAATTTTTGGATCTCATCACGTTCGGCCAAGGCCTTCAATGCTCGTGTTCTTTCAAGCCTAACTTTTTTTGTGCCTCCGTAAGATCTTGAACTTTTTGTATCTTGTAGGGCTTCAAGTGTAGTTCATTTTTCAATATGGTTTGAATGCTGTATCGTGAAACATGTAGACGTGCGGCTAATTGATTGACACTTTGACGAGGATTTCGTTGGATTCGTTTCTTCACATTTCGTATCATTTCTTTTGATGTTGCTGTCTTTTTAGGACCGCCTCTGTTGCGATTAGCGATGCTACCAGTTTCGTTGTATCGAGTTATGGTTCGATACACAAACATTTTATTCACATTCAAATGCTGGAGCTGACGAACTATTGCTGTTTGTGAATTTTCACCCAAATACAGTGCAATTACACTATTACGTTTGAATTCCATTACGATTTTTTTATGAAGATATTATTTTAGAACAATTATTTGTTGACCACATGTAAACAACTAACCAAACTTCAATCTGTCAAAAAATTAACGCGCGAAAATGACAACTACACAAATGACAGCAGAGTGAAGTCAGTAACATTTGGTCTCAGCCACCCTATATATATATATATATATATATATATATATATATATATATATATATATATATATATATATAAGGTACATACACATACAAACATACACACACAAACATATTATTACATATGTATACACACACATATTCATATATACACATGATTGATTAATTACAATGAATTTAGTGAGACTTCCGGATGACGACGGGCCCGCCATACACCTTTATTAGATTTAACAAGATGGAAGGATAGGATAAGCATGTTAAATATGACCGAAACAACCCGGTTACAGACACCTAGGTAGCCAACAGTTAGTAAATTGTTAGTCGATAATATAATGTAAGAAGATTAGCACAAGACAGAACAATTATTTTTGTTTCTTTTTGGATATAAATATTCAGCAATCAGCATCCTAAAAAAAATTTAAAGTTATAATTAAAAAATTTATTTCCAATTAAGTTGCAGCAAATTTCCTGAAACAAAGCGTCATTACTATTAGTCAAATTCTACTTGAACAAAACAAATGCAATATTATGGCCAGTATTAACTAGACCAACTTGCCTATCCTAAAACAAAACAAACCAAAACAGAAGAAATCGAATCCAGAAACAACCAAATACTGTAGCATACTCATATCAAAGTAGGAAAGGAACGCACGAAAACCTCCATCCTCACCGAATAGAATCACTGTAAACCCGCTAATTAACGGATCCATTTATAAAAATATTTAAATGAAAAACTATATAATGTGAAGGTCACTTATCCTTGCCATTCCAATACAAATTATTTGTGAAGAAAAAAAAATCAAATGAAATCTGGTTCCAACAATCTAAAATCAACTAGGTAATACATCAATAATGGATGCCTGGCACAGTTCCCGAATCCCAACACCCAAACAAACTGAACTGAACTGAAGAATTAAACAAAACTATCCAATCGACTGTTCAATGCCTGGATTACAAAATAAATGATTAAGTTAACAGCAAAATAAGACATTCGAAAACAATCTATGGTCGTCAACCATTGTATATATCAACAAATTTTCAACAGTGTTTAATAAATAAAAAATTATAAAATGAACAACCAGCAGATCCAACCCAGAACAAGCCAACCAAAACCCCCACCAATTCACAGTCCCCTCCCAAACAAACTACACAATAAGTTTAGTTATTTAAAGAAACGTCACAATCCCCGAAAATCTATCTAACTCTCCTTTAATCAAAAATCATCACCAGAACCAAATAAATTAGCCCAATTACCAAAAAACACGTGAGACACCGACAGCTCCAAATCGCTAATCAAACCAAAATAAAAATATAACAATTTATTACACAAACGCTGAATAATTCAGGATGAAGGAACATCACCAAAATAGCTCTCTCCGAAAATCTCCGACATCAAACCGTGGAAGAAACCACCTCTACACACAATCGTAGTAAAATGTACCAAGAGAATTGTGCAACGCCCATCCAGAAGCACTCGATACTCGCTCCCCTACAGCAAAAAACCCAACAAACTGCAACACCTAAAATTACCTCCGAAACGATCGCAGCAGACGACATGAATCTTCCCACCATGAAACCACTACCATCCACCAAGCGACCCCCGGCCAACACCACCATTCAACAAAACCCACGCTTCACAAAGCCGTGACGAATCCATGACAGATCACAAACGAACCATTGCAACCCTACAGCCCAAAAACTTAGCGTACGACCGATCATACCAAAACTCCAGAAATGATTCAGCCCCCGCCAAATCGACGACAAACTCCAACAAAAACATCCGAAACATTCAGCAAAGAAACCAATTTGGACATACAAATTTGGACAAATTCAACTTTCAGGCAATGATTCAATACAAACTGCAAATCCGCCTTCATACACTAACAATGGAGAACTAAATCAAGTCCTAAACAAAACAACTCAAAACAGCCAAAAATACCTTATAAATACAGGTAACGACAGAACACACATGAACACAACCCTCCGCAAGTTGAAAAACACAACGTTCAACGAACAACCGCCACAAACCGCAGACACCGACCCATTACTCACCATGAACGAAACCCATTCACTTCAAATATCAAAAAAGAATCACTGGAACACAGCTGCTACTAGAATGAGTTTGGCCATCTACTAGTCAATGTTCCAATTTGGAAAGAAAATTCATTTAATGAGTTCTTGTGCTTCTAAAGAATGTTCAGTCAATCCCCAATAAAAAAAGTTAAAGACAATTCGTATCCGCAATGCACCTCTAGCACCATATCAAATTTTATAATGTCTCGCACCAATTCAAATATTACCTGTTCTAATACTCGTCAGCTATTCGATTAAAAACGGAAAGGTAATTGAAAAATAAAATTGAAAATACAAATAAATATGTAAATGATATAACATAAATAATTTACCTTGTACACTTCGATAAACAAATAAGCCAACACCAATTTTCTTAACATTTATATCTCTAAATAGAATTTCCAATATTTTGTTGTTTTTTGTTATCAACCGCAAATGAAAGAAGCAATGTCGCGACACTCTACATTGTTTACTTTTTTGCTGTGCTCCATGGAAAAGCGCTTGGAAAATAAACGGGAAAATGGAAGAATAAAAATCAAATTATAATATTGTTTGATAGTAAATAGATATTCTGCTCTCGATGATAAAGATAAATAAATCTAGGATTTTGTATTCAGAGAAAAGAAAACACGTAACAGGTACTTGAGAAATTCAATTAATTTGGTTTTGAAGTAAAATTTAAATAATGTTGATGTTATTGGTTAAAATGTACTCGAAATTTTCTACAAAGTGGGGTTTTTCCGTTAATAATGATCTGATTGCAACAATTAGGGAATAATGGAAACAATTTTGTGTTTGCAGAACATAGCGACATAACCCAATAATCAAGCATTTAGCACTGTACTCATCAAACAAATTTTTTACCTAACTCAACCATATGTCGGTGCATCGGTTCTTCCCGTTTTAATCCCAAAACTAAATATTTGGATAAAATTGGTTAATTACAAATAATTTCATGCTCGATTCGAGGCATTTTCAAGCTTTAAAATTGAGTTGTTAATTAATGGATGATATTGATGTTAAGCATATTTTCTTACCGTGTCTTATTTAGTCAGAATTTATTACGAGAATCACAAAATATTCCAATCCATTTAAAATATTTAACAACCCTGTACCTGTTAAAATTTAATCGATTGTTAAATTCGATTAAAATCTAATTTAACCATAAATTATCCTTCCCAAACCGATTTGTTTAGGTCTATGATATGGAATTTTAAACCGGAGGAGTGAAATTTGTTCCGCTTTCATACTCCGAACAAATCAAATTCCTTATATCAATCCGCGTTTAAATTAATTTCATGGAACCGTACATTAATTATGGAAATCCGTATGATATGTTACGTTCACACTTTTATGATGTGTTCATTAATCAAACGGAGACTGGAATGAGACCGTGACAAATAAGAAATAGGTGAGGTACTCCTTGCGTTTAAGGGATGCTTTGTTTATTTAAAAATAAAATAAAAAATTGTAATCGTCATCGTTTAAAATGATCATCCTTGTGTTGTTATTCAAAACCATAAGGATGATTATGTGATTTAAATTTTTTATGTAATATCCTTTCTAGAACTACATGCTTAATGCATACGTTTGTTGTTGTTCCTTTTGCTATTAACAACTAGAGAGACAATTATTTATTTAATTCATTTTTCCAATGACATACAGTGGAAATTGTTTGAAATGACGGAGCAGAAATGAAAAGTGGATTTTTATCCTTTGATCGTAATGAAAATCTAATACTTTTCTATTATAATAGTTATGATTGTAATTGTAACCTACGCATTTGAATATATTAGACAAGACATTCGATAAATTCTTTTTAAATCTATTGTAATCCAATGCATTTTGGGAACTGGAACATGTTGCGTATGTCGCAAAACGGACCTTAATTACAAAAATAATAAAATGTCTTTGTTGGAACCGCTTGCCGTAATTCTCACTCTTCTCTGTCACATTTTATTGCAGCCTGATAATGACGATTTGTAAAATTCGATGAAATCTTTGCAGAAAATGCAGAATTTTAAAAATAAAATTGTATTTCAATTCTAGTTTAGAGGCCGTTGCTTATTTTGTGTCAGAAATTTGCAGGCTCAGTGCAAATTTTACCGGGAAAGTGGTGCACTAGTTAAAGCTTCAGCAAGCGAAGCGAATTTTCGTCATCGATTACGATCGGTGATGTTAATAAACACAACTAAGACCCAACTGGGACCTCCCTCCCTGGGATACTGTAATTGTGTGAATGGGAGGTAATGGAGTATCTCGGACAGTTTTTTAGCTACAAGCCGCTTTCCTTATATTTGAAGAGTTAAATTTTACTCAATGTTGAATGGCCATTATCGGCCATCCCCAGAGATGGTGATTCAGGTTTTGTTAATGCTGGGCATAGATCATTACATTACCTTTTAGGGAAACTAAACAAATTGATAGGTATCTCGGACAGTTTTTTAGCTACAAGCCGTTTTCCCTCTATTTGAAGAGTTAAATTTTACTCAATGTTGAATGGCCATTATCTGCCATCCCCAGAGATGGTGATTCAGGTTTTGTTGATGCTGGGCATAGATCATTACATTACCTTTAAGGTAAAATAAACAAATTGATAGGTATCTCGGACAGTTTTTTAGCTACAAGCCGTTTCCTTATATTTGAAGAGGTAAATTTTACTCAATGTTGAACGGCCATTATCGGCCATCCCCAGAGATGGTGATTCAGGTTTTGTTGATGCTTGGCATAGATCATCACAATACCTTTTAGGAAAACTAAAAAAATTGATAGGTATCTCGGACAGCTTTTTAGCTACAAGCCATTTTCCTTATATTTGAAGAGGTAAATTTTAATCAATGTTGAATGGCCATTATCGGCCATCGCCAGAGATGGTAATTCAGGTTTTGTTGATACTGGTCATAGACCATTACATTACCTTTTAGGAAAACTAAACAAATTGATAAGTATCTCGGGCAGTTTTTTAGCTACAAGCCGTTTTCCCTATATTTGAAGAGGTAAATTTTACTTAATGCTGAATTTCGGTTAATTTTTGTGAATTATTATTTTTTTGTATAATTTAGAAAATTTAATTTTTGATAATTTTCTATTTTAATTACCTGAAATTTAAAATATAATTAATTTTTTTATTAACATAAACTTGAATAAAAAAATTAAATACTCAAAGTGCGAAATTATCACTCAAACTTTCTATTAGAATCTTAATTTTTCTTATTTGATTTTGGTTTAGCAGTGTAACACACATACATACACACAGCCGTGGAATCCGTGGAATACTTCACACCCGTGAGGTAATGTGTGGTTGAAAACGGGTATATTAATAGACCTTCAAAGGACATTAAATCCACAAGACAATTAATACTTTCTCTTAAAAAAAAAATCCTCTCGAGAGATGATAATGAACAAAACTAAACCGAAGGATAATTTGAACCATGGATGCGGAACTAAATTATAGTGGTGAGTCCTCGATAATCTGGCCGCCTTGAATCAGTTCATTCAATTTGCTTGTAAATGACAAAGCTTATGAATTGGACGTTTTATATTGCCGCTTTGGGTTTTCATTGTAACAATTCTCTTACATTATCAGCAATGCCATAGTTCTACAACTTTACCCATTGACCATTTTGAAGGAATTAAGTTGATCTATTGTTGATTTTGTTTTGTTCCTACTATGAGTCTATTTAACAGGAGACTTATTGTAGACTTTCAAATAAGTCATAGTCTACACAAAGTCAGTCTTGAATTGGACCGCAGTCTAAGTTGCAGATTCGGTAAATATTCAAGGTTCCGTCTATTCCATATGTGTTGACTCATTTTGTGTTTCATTTGCCACTTGAATAATTTAGAAGGCTTAACATCTGCCAAATCATTTGCTGTAAGTTGTGTCGTTGGCTAAAAACAGGAGGCCTTGGAGTAAGATAATCGAATGCGTCACTTGATAGTACACAATTCGGTCTGGAATCTAACACTGCTACGATTTCGATCAGCAGAACTTGTCGAATATAAAATTGCATGCAGCTTCCCAAAGTGCGATGAACTCGAAAGGAAAAACTTAAATTATATTTGATCTGCCGTACAAATGGTATCGCATTATCGCTATGAATCTATTACATTATCTATTTAAGGTTGCTTGTGATTGGTTTTAATTTCAGGTGTATGAATCTCATTATGTAAGCCAGAATTTGCACTATTTTGGTAACGCTGGATGATTTCAGGACTATATCGTTCATTACGTTGAGTGATGAAAGTTGTACGTGCAATGATTGATGTGATTGATTCGCAGCTCATCTGTTGTGGTTGATTTATTCGTCACGTCTTTCGGCCAGGCTGCTGGATCTCCGAGCCATTGAGGTTCATTCTAATCCACGAGAAGGAGTTGACTACGATGAAGCCTATGCGACAGTGTGGAAATTTACCTGCTCGAGATATTTAATTTAACTTGCAGCAAAATTCAGTTTGGAGATTGAATAGAACGACGCTGTAAACGTGTTTCTTCATGGTGAACGTTACGAAAAAATGTACAAGCTTCAATAATGCTCTTCAAATATGTGGCCTTGTATATACCAAGGTTGGCTCCCCAACTGAGTAACCGAAAAAACACCATCGGGGTTTTTTGCCACGTAGTACTCAAACTCTAGTAGTTCGGTCAAATAAATAACGAGAATTGTATGTGACTTACGTTACAGAGTAGCCAAACCAAAATTCCTTAAAGTTTTATTTTCAAAATTAATCCAAACAATTGGTTAAAAATGGAAAATTGTTGGATTAGTTTTAATGAGAAGTTCTTTCTTTTAAGCTTCATACTTGGGAATGTGTTGGGAGGTGCAAGTGAGGTTTAGGCATAGGTTGGCCCTCCGGATGTCGTCCTTTTGAAATTTTTTCTATTGTTTTGGAAGGTAGCATCCGTGATGGAATCGTTTGAGAGCGAAAGGAATTTGGGTTGAATGTGTAATAGGGCTGGTCAGGATCATTTTCCAAAATTTAGGCGGAAGTGACGGTTTTTGTAGTAAACTGTTATTTCGATAGAACTTCATACTTGGAGGTTTTTGTTAGGTGGGCGAAGGTGGCTCTTCTTTGGAGCTTTTTCGTTTTTGGCAGTATTTTGGTATCATTTGCGAGGGATTCGGTTAGGAATGGATCGATTCTAGGTTGAAGTTGTAGCAAGGCTGGTCCTGATCATTTTCCATAAATATCTAATTTTGAAAGAAACCGTTTTTTGTGGGAGCTTGTTCTTCTTTGCATATACTTTGGGAGATGCAGGATTTTCCTGAACCTTTCTTGTTTTTGCTAGTGTTTTGTATTCTATGGGATTTTCGAAGAAGCTAGGCGGATTCTAAATTGATTGATAAAGTTGATTTCGGGATCAACAGTTATGATTAATTGGGCACTAAAATGATTTATAGGTGTATTAGTAGTTGGTACCGTTAAGTTCAGGTTGCATTCGTGAGAGTGCATCCGCGTTGGTGTTTTTTGTATTCGATTTCGTAATCGAATTCCTCCAATTTCAATCTCCAACGAACCAACTTCGAGTTGGGTTCCGTGATGTTGAAAAGCTATGTCAGAGGCTTATGGTCGGTGACGATCTTAGACTTTTGGCCAAATAAGTACGGTCGAGTTAGTTGCCCAGGCGATGGCTAGAAGCTCTTTATCTATAGTAGAGTAGTCTTGCTCCGTGACCGTTCAGGTCCTGGATGCGTAGCATATAGGTTTATCTTGACCTATAGGTCCTTGGGAAAGAACGACCTCAATGGCTACGTTGCTGGCATCCGTGGTAAGGATAAATTCCTTAGAAAAGTCCGGATACTGTAATATAGGTTCGTTACACTCAATGGTGATCTTTTTGTCTTTCCTCAAGCATTCCGTTAAGGGCTTTGTAATTTCGGAAAAGTTTCTGATGATTTGCGGTAATATCTCAATAGGCCTAAAAAGCTTTTAATCTCTTTCTCTGTTTTAGGAATTTAGGAAAGTCTTCAATCGCTTTTATTTTGTCGGGATTTGGTTTGACCCCGCCACTCGTTACGATATGGCCTAGGAAGGCAATTTCTCTATGGAGAAATTCCGACTTATCCATTTGTACCTTTAAGTTCGCTTTTCTCAAATTATTAAAGACGTTTTTTAGGCTTTCCATCTGCTCCTGGAGTGAGGTGGAAAAGACGATAATATCGTTCATGTAACACAAACACGATTTGCTCTGCAGTTCACCTAGGACGTTGTACATGACTCTCTGGAAGGTCGATGGTGCATTTTTAAGCCCAAAGGGCATCCTGACATATTCGTTGCCCATGGTCCACGGAGAAAGCTGTTTTAGAAATATCCCCTTTCCTAACTTCGATCTGGTGAAACCCAGATGCTAGATCTAACGTTGAGAAATACAAGCATTTGCCCAATTTATCGAGGAT
This sequence comes from Nephrotoma guestfalica, assembly GCA_963691935.1. Taxonomy (NCBI): domain Eukaryota; kingdom Metazoa; phylum Arthropoda; class Insecta; order Diptera; family Tipulidae; genus Nephrotoma; species Nephrotoma guestfalica. The sequence continues at coordinate 228,252,586 of OY829914.1, forward strand.
ATCCGAAATGTTCGGTAGCGGGTACCGATCGTCGATGGTCGTTTCGTTTAATTTATGATAGTCTATGACTAATCGCCACTTGATTTTACCGCTTGCATCGGCCTTTTTCGGCACGATCCAGATGAGCGATGACCAAGCATTTTGTCAATTTGCTTCTTTACCTCTTCTTTATGGATGAAAGGGTAACGGTAGCTTTTAGTAAAAATAGGTGTATCGACTTTTAAATTTATTTCGTGTTTCACATCGTTAGTGAATGATAATCTTTGCTCCGTTTTAAGAAATAGATCCTCGTATTGGTGACAAAGTTTAATAATGGCTGCTTTATCGTCGTCTTGTTGTTCACTCAATTCTTGCACATTGCAGTGGTGAGATTCAACTCGAAAAGATTTTTTAAACAGCTCGACCCTGATCGGGTGTTCGATCACGAAGGTGTACTCTTTATTGCTATAATTAACGATTTCCAGAGGTGCGTACCAATTTCTACTATGGTATATTCCTTCGGGAATAATTAGGTTACCATTAATTGTAGTTGGCATAACAGCGAGTTTACTTCTTGGTAATATAGTAAAGCGCTTAGATGAATAATTTGGTTTGAATAGAAGTGGGATCTCGACCTTGTCGGTTTTGAGAATCGATTTGGCAAGGTCTAAAGTTACTCCTAGTTGTTGCATCGTCTCCAAACCAATTAGACCATCAAAATATTTATGAAATTTAAGAAGAAGGAATGCCAAAGGTTCTTTTGTTTTAAATTCCATGAGTCCAGGGACCAAGACTTTCTGGTCTATTTGGTAATCGTTAAACATAGTTTTAACGTTGATCGGAGGTGTGGAGCGTATCCGTGAAGGGTGAACGAACTCTGGGTTCAGGAAGGATTTATTTGATCCCGTGTCTATCAAAATTTTAAGGATTTTAGTTTTATTTAAGTGAATATGGATGTATGGAAGAGAATACAACTGATGTTTATTGACATGTGGGGAGGCTTCTGGATGAAAATTTCCATCATCCACTTCACCTTCGTCGAGGCCAGGGTAGTATAGAGGAGGCTCTTCTTCACGGCACTCATCCATTACTTCCTGCTGTTGATCCTCGGTAGTAAATCATTCTTTGGAGGGCCCATCGGCTGGAATTGGTATTTATTTTGTCTAAGCTGGTTACCGTTTGAATATTGGCTGGATTGATTATGATTGGGGTTCATAATCGAATATTGTCTATACTGATTTTTGTTGGACGTGGTGTCCATCGGTCCTGTTCTTTTTGGAGGAACCATTGGAGGTTTATAGTTGTTGTTTTGACCACTTCCGTTCACTATTTGGTTTTGTTTGGTAAACGGTCTATGGTTGTAATACTGGGCTGTTTGATGAAAACCATAGCTAGGAACAGCCCTTTGTGCTAATATTGGTGGGCCGCTAGGGTAATTGTTCCGTGAAAGAAATTCGTGAAGGCTTTTAGGCTGCGCTGTTCTTTGTGGAACAGGTAGAATGTTGATGTTCGTCTCCCTTTTTCATGTAGGACATGTTTTGCTCTTTGAGGCAATTTGAAAACACCTCGGTGAGAGATGTAGGCTGCATAGCCCGAATCATGAACCCACAGGCTCACTAAGCCCCGCCAAGAATGTATTGAGGCACATGTCTTGGTATAAATCTTGTTTTGCGTTTATCACAGTTAAGTTTGTTTCATTCAACTTAATGTCGTTTATAATTGTACTTTGGATATCAACTACTTTCGCAAAGCACTTCTCCAATGTGTCACTACTCTGTGAGGTACTATACAAGTGCCTCACCAGGTTAGTCTCATTACGCTTGTCGGCATAGTGCGTAATGAGGTTGTCTTTTATAGCGTCCCACTCTAGAGGAGTACCGTACATGGTCAGCACTTCATTAGCGTCGCCCGTAATTTTATTCCTGATGGCTCTAAGGAATATCTTAGAGCAAGGGTGGCCATGTATCGCGTTACACAGACTTAGAATTTCCTCCACGTTTTCGATAAATTCGAAAAGCGTGTGCCTACTACCTTCGTATTTAGGCAATTCCTTTATCGCGTCCGGTATTCGGAGGCTTTTGAATAATTTGCACAGTTAACATTGCAGTCGCCGTTAACTGACATTTTATCGGTATCTTTATTAGAATTAAGGTTTTCCGTGAGTTTAAATATTGAGTTAAAATTTGCTGTCAAGTTTTTTATTTCTATTGAAAAATTTTGGTTTTTAAAAATTCTGTGACCCGATTCTGAGAGTTCTTCGTCCGTTTTTAATTCGAATAATTTTCTCTTTTCAGTCATAGAATTTTCGATTTACTGGTTATCGTGAAACTTTGAAGAATTTATTTTAATTTCATAAATTATTTATTGGGAAGAAAAGTTGAAAGAACTTCCGTGATATCTCTACCCGAAATAAATAACTCTAAGTTATTTCTTTCGAGTAGAGGGAAAATTTCCGAACAATAATTATTATTCAAAAAATCGCTTACCATGTGATGACTGCTATTGTTGTAACTGCGTTCATCTTACCCATCCTTCAATTTCAATGTACGTTCGAAATTGTCATCAGCTCTTGTTATTTTTTTTTTCACGGTACAGGTAGGTACATACGCCTGGTCGTATTTTTAAGTTATTTGTTTATTATGTTCTATAGCTTACCGTTGGTCGGGGCAATACTTAAAATTTAACCACCCTTTATGTACATAAATGCATTTATGTCGGATTGCAATTCGCGCGGTTGCATTTATGTATATTCAGCGATTTCGTTGCGCGTCGTTTGTGTACCATAGAAAAGTAGTTCTGCATTCCATGTTACTTTGTTGTTGTGTCGCGTGTAGAGGATCGTAGCTCGGCTCATGATTTATCTTGGACAAAACCGCCCAATGGTCATTTTAAATGTTTAACACATTTATTGATGGTCGATTGGCAGATTGATTGGTGGTGAGAGCAAAAGTTAAATTTTGTGTTAAATAATTTATAGGCAATTCTCGACTTCAAATTTGGAATTTAAAATTGTTGTAAGATAAAACAAATGGGGGCGAACTTAATCTACGTTGACGAATTTTATTAGCAAAGATGTTTGTTTAATTTTAATTAACTCAATATAATAAAATAACAAGTCCATAAAATTAAAACGATTTGCAAATTCATAGTTTCATAATTCTTACATTTTAATGGCAAAACTAACACAATCCCTGTTCGGAAAATTAAACATTTTGATTAAAAAAAATTCTTATCGATCGTAAAATTTTAACAAACAATAAAAATATTAATTTAGTTGAAATTTTTCTACAGCATTGTTTGGCAAACCATAAAACGACTAATTTTTATATTATCATCACTATAAGATCACGTATAAGTAATTAAAATCCATGTGAAGTTAATTCGAATCACCCTTCATCGAATAAACGTCGTCTTTCGCCATTAACCCCATTGACTTTTATTATCGTTATGTGTATTTACGTTATTGTTCGGGCATATCAGAAAATGTTAATCAAAATTTTAGCTAAAACTGATTTACTCTACATATAAACATATATACTGCACTCCAAATTAACCCCTTACTGTTTTTGTGGCTTCAACAAAAACCGTGGGACGCTTGCTCTAACCGTGGTATATCGATTTGGTAGAAATATAAGAAACGAATAACTTGAAAATTCAAAAAACTGTGTGTATGTTAAACGATTATTAAACGCGATTAAAAATTAAACAATTAATTCGACAGCCTCAAGTGGTTTTCATTCTCGACGAGTTTCAAACCAGGTTACACAATCGTATATCGTATATACGTATACGAGAGGCGCACAATAATATAAAGGGTCAATTATATATGAAGTGGATCGCATGGTATTCGATATATGTATACGAATACTCCTGATTCTGTTGTTATTATTTTATATACACGAATTTAAGATGGATACGTAAGAAATGAGTCTCAAGATGATTTTTAAAGTCACAATTTTCTCACAGTATGGACGCACGTGATTATAAAACGGCGTAAAAATAAAATATAAAATTTTATATTTATCGCTTCCGTCTTATACGCACTTAAAACCAATTTCAATATTCCATCGCACTTAACCCATTAAGTCGTATACATTTATTTATGACAATGGACCAGTAATAATATAAAAGCTTTTCTTTTGTATCATTTGTTTCGAAACTCTATAAATCATCCCTTGAATATGGGTTGCTATTATATCTACAGAGTTCGCCTAATGCAATTTCACTAAATGTCCAGAGATATTATGACAAATTAACTGATAAATTTATTGATTCGCACACAACGAGAATAGGCGCTCGCACAAAACTAAACTAAGCAAACAAACAAAAATTATTATTTCCGAAAATCATAAAAAGTCATTATTATCCCTAAAACTTGTGTCCTTTTTTCCTGTATTATTTATTATATTAGTAATGGCAATAATAACACACAAACAAGACGATAATTCATTATGATACAGTCTGGAAGAATTCCATCGTTGTTGTACTCGCATAATAAAAAAAAAATCGTTCAAAGGGATGGACGACGTCATTTATGTTTATTTCTACCATCACATCATGTTGTGTGCGAAATCACCCTCTTAAAAGGACAATATGTGTTTTCGGTAATTGCGTTTGTGATTTTTGATACATCGTTATTGTGTCATAATAACATAATATGGCAGATATTAACCAAAATCACATCGACAATAGAAGTTGGACGATTTATCGTGTCATGCTGAATTAATAATTGTGCCACAATCAATCGGCTATTCATTTCAGTCATAATGTTGATATACGCATATCCATGCCATTGTATATAGATCCTGTAGCAACATGTGAACTTTTTAACGAAAAGTGTAGCTACGCAAATTAGCGAAAAGTGTGGCAATGATAAGCGTAAATAGGAAGCCTTTACTAAAACATTATCGAAAAAGTATATTAGACGCAGATATCGGGATCAAATTTTATCATAATAATTCTAGTCTAAAGGATGGTTCCGCTTTTTTAGCACCCCATTTAAAGGTTTTGGCAAAAATGAAGATTGAATTCGTTTGGTCAGGATTGGTCACTCGTTTTTATTGTCTGGACACTTACGATTAAACGGCAAATAAATAATGAAAATTTGGAAAACAATTTCTCGGATAGCACCTCATTGCAAGAAGATCATACCGTTTTTATTAAATTTCAGGTTCGTCGCTTATTTGGGAATTTCATTTTACAAAATTGTGCCTAAAGTGGAGGGCATGAATGTCCCTTAAGCTAGCAGAACCCACACAGCAGAACATTACAAAATAGTTTGAATATTTATATGCTCGCTATTACAAAATGTTGGGCTCCGCCCCTTCTAACTAAATCGATGGGTTCTGCTAGCTTTAGAAAAAGTTAGCAGAACCCACATCAAAAAATGATTTAAAACAATTGGAAAATTGAAGGTTAATTTTAGGCTAATTAAATGTTCTATTTAAATTTTTTTAATCTGCTCGTTCTAGAAAAATCATAAGGCTTTATCACTTCAAAGCTAACAGAATATAAATCGAAAATCGGACCAAAAAGGAAATTAGAACACAAAACAAAATCAATTGACATACAAATAATTTTAGCCTCATTATGGCATAATCGAATGCCACATTAAAAAATTTTGGACTCCACTCGTTCTTGACCAAACTTCAGGTCATTTATTCCAAAGCTAGCAGAACCCAAATCGAAGATCGGCCCAAAAACGAAATTAGAACGAAAAACTTGATCTACTGGCAAACAAATAATGTTTTGGGGCACAACGAATCAATCAAATTAAAAATTTAAAATGTTGATGGTTCGTGCGAGTGGTGGGTACGTGTTTAAAAAAATTTGAGGTTACATTATCGGCGAAGTGTCAAGAAAGGAATAGGGTTTATTACAATATCATAATATTTTATTCATTTTAATTTTGGTATAAATTTCGAAGCGAACAAATGGAAGGCGAACGGGTGAACGTTGAAAAATAGAGGAAATTGGCTAACATGGAAATTTCAGATGCGCCAAATTCTAGGGGTCAGTAAATTGTTCGATTTAGTGGCTGGCACTGAATAAAAACCAACGATTGCGGGCAGACTATTAAGACATGAAAACAGAATGATTACGAGGCAAGTTGAGCAATTTCGACGACGTGCAAATAGCAGCCATTTCTCCAAATAATAAAGTGTGATTTGGCAGCGTTAATGTGGGCGTCGCTCAAAACTATGTAGGTATGAGCAAACATCGAAAGCAAATATTATTTGCTTGTTAACAACAGCAATATTTCAGTTGTACATAGAAGCCGGGCAATGATATTGCAACACGTATGTTGCGGATATAGCAACATTTCGTTATTCATCCAAAATAAACTAACATGTACCAATTAATATTTAGATATTCTCAATTGTAACACTTAATTATATTAGAATTTATGATTGTACATATTTATAATTTATAATTATTTCATAATTTCAATTACTTATTATCAATTAGACTGCCATCTGCAGTACATTAATCTAGCAATGAATTGTACCTTGAATAATATACCATTTTTCTTTATTGTTAATTAGAGTGCCATCAGCATTAAGTATATAGCACTGTAGTATTGAATATCGTTTGATGTGTCTTGACTATATAAATTCAAATTGTTATTCAGCGGGTTAATATTTTTTTGTATAATTAGTAAGATTAACCAATCATGGAAAGACACAGTTTTTTTAGAGTAACTAACCAATCAAATAAAAGGATCTCCTTTTTGTAGAAACCATATAGTTACATTATAAGTCGATCATTGTACATCAACCGAGGTTGATCTAATTAAATAAACTTATTTAAACAAATTGTGAATTTTAGTGAGTTTTGCAAGTGAAATAAAGTTGTGCAAAAAGAATAAACAGAGTTTTGTGAAGTAACCTAAATTCAGTGAAGTTATACAGTCCACATCGAACCATCGAGCTATTCATTGGTCCTTCGAGCCGGATCGCCGTTCCAGTAACCGAATATTGGAAAAGCATATCGTAGCGGAAGGTCATCGGCAGAAATAGAAACGTGGTATCAAAGCGTCTAGGTCGAATCAACCGTTAAAGTCAGATGAGTATAAATTCTTGATTTAACTTAAGACTCACTAAATAAATTTGGTTTAATAATTAAATATATAATAAACCCAACCAATTTAATTGATTTGTTCGTTGCGATTCTAATCAAATTGTGCAAACCGTGTGCATAATTCTGTATAGACAACAACAAATTGCTATACGCACCATTAACTGTATAATCAATACCAAGATTGTTATACTAATTATATGCATTATCAATACCGAAATTGATAATGACATAGAGGGTGTTAAGAGAATCTAATAGATCATCTTACATTCAATACCTTCACCAATATCAATTTGATATACAAACAATTAATTATATTTGATCAATCATCGAATTATTATAATCAAAATTAATCGCGATTTACCAGGCTACAAGTCAGTTTAGAAAATATAATTAAAACAACTCGAAAATTTGTATAGTAATACTGAATGCCCAACTCGATCACAGTACCGTAAGACGAAGTGGTGCAGTGAATTAGCGTGCGGTAAAAAATCGCAGAGGCTTAAGTATCTCGAGTTCGATCCTCGTTCAAACCAATATAATTAAAATTTATCGAATTTAAATTTAACCAGATTTTTAAGAAACTGATCGACAAAACAAATTTAAGTAACAAATAAAAATAAAAAAAATTTTTTAAACTCCAATATATAGATATATATAGAATTAAATATATATAATAACCAAGTAGTGTTGTGTGGATTAGTGTGGTGCATAGTCTTAGCGTTTCCAAGTATCTCGAGTTCGAAACTGGATCAAATTAATCAATTTTCATAAGGGTAAATAAAGTTTGTGTGAAAGAACGAGCAAAATGGAGGCGTTAATCAAAAAACGAAGCATAGTAAAGGGCCTGTTAACAAGAATGGAAAAGTACTCATTATAGCCTTGAATGATGAATCGTGTGAAGAGGAAACTAAGGAGAAGGTCAACCGGCTAAGGGTGCTATTGCAGAATTTTGTCGATTTAGAGGATCAGATATTTGATCATGATCCGAGTGAAAAATCAGAAAGAGAAGAATTCGAGGAGCAATGTTACCGCGTGATCTCAAAACTGAATAAATGGTTACGTCGAAAGTCTTTTTCAGCCAACTCGAACAATCAGTGGAACCAGACGAATGATGCAACAATGAATTCGTCGCAACCAGGAGCTCAAGGGGAGTTCAAATTACCAAGAGTCAATATTCCTTTTTTTTCGGGTGATTATCGGGAGTGGCAAAGCTTTTTCGACCTCTTCAATAGTATGGTGCACGAAAATCAATCACTTTCAGCAGTGAGGAAATTCCAGTATTTAAAGGGGCAACTCAAAGGCGAGGCAAGCAATCTTTTGAAACATTTGTCAGTAACCGAGGCGAATTATATAGAGGCGTTCCAGAAACTGTGTAAAAGATACGACAGAAGAGGTATAATTGCAAACTCCTACATCAAACTATTTATGGAACAACCCACTATTCGTCAAGCCAACGCATCAAATATAAGAAAACTATTGGATACATCAGATGAAGCCACTCGCGGGCTGAAGGCATTGGGAGCTGAAGCAGAATCAAGGGATACGTGGTTGCTGTACATATTGATAAATAAGTTAGATGACGAATCAAAGCAACTTTGGATGAGACAAACAAGTGATAAAGAATTTCCAACCATACAATCTTTCTACGAATTTCTGACAAGCAGAGCAGACGCACTTGAAGGGGTAAGCCTAACGAATAAAGTTTATCAATCCAAACCAGGTACATTCGTCAAGGGCTTCCATGTAAAAGCAGATATCACGTGTCCGGTTTGTCACAATAACAACCACCAACTATTTGAATGTACTAAATTCAAATCAATGAATATCGTCGAAAGAAGGGATTTGATAAAAACTGACGGACGCTGCTTTAATTGTTTAAATAATAACCACAGCGTGTATAACTGCCGATCAACGAAAAGGTGTCGTATTTGTTCGAAGAGACATCATTCGCTGCTACATTCGGAAGAATTGACGAAGAATGTATCCGCCAACAGCAATGTACTATCACCAGAAAATCCAGAGACATCCCAGAAGCAATCACAAGCACAGGCTCGAGCGGTAGAGAATTTAAAGACCAGGCAACTAGAAGACAGTCATAATCACAAGGTAACTACAAATCATTCTCAAAGCGCCATCAATCAAACTTTTCTACCAACAGCAGTTATAAAAATAAGAGACAGATTCGGAGAATGGAAATTATGCAGGGCTCTGCTAGATTCTGGTTCTCAAGTATCGTTTGTGAGTGAGAACCTAGTTCAACAACTGCAACTATCAAGATCAAACGCACGTATATGTATTAGTGGAATCGGTCAGACAAAGGCAGGAACTACAAGGGGTAAAGTCACAGTCTGCATATCATCACGCTTCGAACCAAGGGAAGTTGAAGTAGAGTGCCTAATAATCCCAAAAATAACATCATACCAACCAACCATTTTAATCGAAAATAACATATTTAATAAATTAGAAAACTTATCCTTGGCTGACCCCTCTTTCAACCAGTCCAATAAACTCGATGTTCTCTTGGAAAGCGACCATTTCTTCCGGTTAATGAAAGAAGGCATCGTACATTTAACCAGTAGTGGACTAACAGCACAAAATACCGTATTTGGGTGGGTTATTGCCGGATCAATTTGTAACAAGAACATTAACCAACAAGTAAAGAATCTTAATAGTCTACATTGTGAGCTAGATGTAGACAAATTACTTCAGAGATTTTGGGAATTAGAAGAAACCTCACCTACGAGATCTTCATCAAATTATTCAGAGGAAGAGAAATACTGCGATGAGTTTTATAACCAAACGACTACACGACTAGGAGATGGAAGATTTGTAGTTAAGCTTCCATTCAAACAATCATTTACACCACTGAGTTTAGGAAATACAAATCGCGGAGCATTGAGAAGACTTGAAGCAATGGAGAGGAAATTCCGAAAAGATCCACAATTTAAAACATCATATGTCAAGTTTATGGAAGAATACGCCGAACTCAACCACATGAAAGAAGTTCCAGCAGATGAGTTAAACCAAACCAAAGGAGTATATTACCTTCCTCACCATGGAGTACTTCGAGAATCCAGCTCTACAACGAAGTTAAGAGTTGTTTTCGACGCATCATTCAAGTCATCAAATGGATCTTCACTTAACAATTGGTTGATGGTCGGACCAACTGAATATGAGCCACTTACATCTATTCTCATGCGATTCCGCATTTATGAATTTGTATTTACAGCAGATGTCGAGAAAATGTTCCGACAAATAGTACTTCACCCGGAGCATAGAGATTATCACAGGATACTATGGCGGAGTGATCCAAACCAACCACCAAAACATTACCGACTTACGACGGTTACCTATGGAACAGCATCAGCACCATATCTTGCAACACGGTGTTTACAAGAGATTGGAAACAGATTAATGACAAAAAACCCGATGATCGCAAGGAAATTATTACACGACTTTTACGTAGATGACTTCATGTCAGGTTGTCACACCACCGAGGATGCTTACGAAATCCAAGAATCTATTACCGCCTACCTCAAGTCCTATGGATTTCATCTGCGTAAATGGTCATCAAACTACTCTCCTTTATTAGAAAAGATCCGGCCAGAAGATAGAGAAAACGTTCCATTAAAGATAGAACAAGGGGAAGCATACATCAAATTGCTTGGCATTCAATGGAACCCCATCGACGACCAGTTTCAGTTCAAGGTTTCAGTTAAAAACGAATCTGTTGGAACGAAGCGAGAAGTACTCTCTCAATCGGCACGAATTTTTGATCCAATGGGTTGGCTGGCTCCAATTGTTGTGACTATTAAGATCCTGTTCCAAAGTTTGTGGTTGTTAAACTTGAACTGGGATGATCCATTACCAACAATTGAAGCAAGAGAGTGGCGATTGATCAAAGAAGAACTACCAGAACTTGAGAGAATAAGAATTCCCAGATGGTACGGAACGAAAGAGGATCAATTTGAGCTACATGGGTTTTGCGACTCATCAGAAAAAGCATATGCTGCGGTCGTTTATTGCAGATGTGTGGATCAAAACGGCAAAGTAAGGGTTACACTAATGACATCTAAAACTAAGGTGGCTCCGTTAAATCAAATTTCTATTCCACGGCTTGAACTATGTGCCGCAGCATTATTAGCAACAGTAATCAAATCCGCTAAGGAAGCATTTGGAGATCCAAACCTGAAGACAACATTATGGACCGACTCCACGATAGTTCTAGGATGGTTATCTGCACCACCAAGAAGATGGAAAACATTTATAGCAAATCGAACAGCGGACATTCTAACTAAAACATCAAGAGAATCGTGGAATCACGTCGATTCACAGAACAACCCAGCAGATTGCGCATCGCGTGGGATGATACCATCGAAACTAGTAGCACATCAATTATGGTGGCAGGGGCCTCCTTGGTTAAGTTTATCACGAGAACACTGGCCAAACCAAGATTTAAAGCATGATAAATTCGAATTGATGAAAGAAGAAAGGAAAGCTAAGACATCAGTACTGACTACAATACCACTAAACAGCGACACTATACTACAAAATCTGGTCAACAAGATATCATCAAGCAGCAAAATTATACGAGTACTAGCCTGGGTCTTCAAATATTTAGAGAATCTTAAATCAAAATCTGACTTGAAAAACCGGAGTGAATCGGTGCTGACAGTAAATGATCTCAAAGGTAGTCGAACAAGAATTTTCACGTGGCTACAAGAAGAATATTTCATCATCGAGATAAGCGACATCAGATCAAAACGCCAACAATCAAAGAAGAGCAAAATTCGCTGTCTAAATCCGTTCATCGACCACGAACATTTATTGAGGGTAGGAGGTCGCATCGAAAACGCAGCTGCGGACTATGATACCATACATCCTATAATATTGCCGAACTGCGATTTCTCCAAAATGATGATACGAGATTTACATGGAAGACACCAGCATGCTGGAGCTTCATTGCTAACCAGTATCATACGACAACGATACCACATATTGAATTGCAGACGTCTTGTGAAGGAAGTGATTAAGCGATGCAATAGATGTCGGAGATTTAATACGAAATCGAATTACCAGTTGATGGGAAATCTACCGACCGATCGCGTCCGTTACGAAACTCCCTTTTTAAAGATCGGTGTTGACTATGCGGGACCATTGCAAATGAGGCAGATTTACGGCAGGTCGAACCAAAGATGGAAGGCGTATCTTGCAATATTCGTTTGCATGGCAACGAAGGCAGTTCATATTGAAATTGTTTCAAATCTAACAACGGCAAATTTCATAGCAGCATTACATAGATTTGTGTCACGTCGTGGAGTGTGTAGCGACATCTATTCCGACAACGGTTCAAACTTCATTGGCGCAAACAACGAACTACGAGAAATTGGAGAATTCTTAAAAACTCATTCTAATCATATTCTTTCAGTTCTCGCTTCAGAAAACATAAATTGGCATTTCATTCCCAGTGCGGCACCTACGTTTGGAGGGTTATGGGAAGGAGCAGTCAAGTCATTTAAATACCACTTTAAACGCGTAATGGACAATACAGTGTTCACGTTTGAAGAACTCAGCACCATAGCAACTCAAACAGAAGCAGTATTGAATTCACGTCCATTATGTGTGCTATCGGATGATCATATGGATGCACTAACACCCGGACATTTATTAATTGGAAGACCAATCAATCAAATACCACAACCACAATTATCCGAAGTCAAGATGTCACATCTCTCTCGTTGGCAACTTATGCAGCAAATGATACAACATTTTAGTAACCGATGGAAAATGGAGTACCTGACTTCATTACATAAAAGAAATAAATGGCAAACACCAGGCGAATCAACTAAAATCGGGGATATTGTACTGATTCGAGGAGAAAATCTTCCACCGACCAAATGGTTATTAGGGCGAGTTGAAGAAGTTCATCCAGGACGAGACGGTACTACAAGGGTAGTAACCATAAGAACGAAAACCGGAAACTTGAAAAGATCAGTTAACAAACTGACAAAGTTAGCAACGAGGTGAATTGAATCAACTGATTCAAGGCGGGCGGTATGTTGCGGATATAGCAACATTTCGTTATTCATCCAAAATAAACTAACATGTACCAATTAATATTTAGATATTCTCAATTGTAACACTTAATTATATTAGAATTTATGATTGTACATATTTATAATTTATAATTATTTCATAATTTCAATTACTTATTATCAATTAGACTGCCATCTGCAGTACATTAATCTAGCAATGAATTGTACCTTGAATAATATACCATTTTTCTTTATTGTTAATTAGAGTGCCATCAGCATTAAGTATATAGCACTGTAGTATTGAATATCGTTTGATGTGTCTTGACTATATAAATTCAAATTGTTATTCAGCGGGTTAATATTTTTTTGTATAATTAGTAAGATTAACCAATCATGGAAAGACACAGTTTTTTTAGAGTAACTAACCAATCAAATAAAAGGATCTCCTTTTTGTAGAAACCATATAGTTACATTATAAGTCGATCATTGTACATCAACCGAGGTTGATCTAATTAAATAAACTTATTTAAACAAATTGTGAATTTTAGTGAGTTTTGCAAGTGAAATAAAGTTGTGCAAAAAGAATAAACAGAGTTTTGTGAAGTAACCTAAATTCAGTGAAGTTATACAGTCCACATCGAACCATCGAGCTATTCAACGTATGTCATGCATTAGGAACATGACTACATAAATAGCATGTTTATGTAAATTTCCTGGAATTTACATCTGTGACAGATAATTTATAGAAATTTAACACAGGTTTACGTTTTGCGATATATTGTGTGTTATAGTTTTAGAATCAGCTTTTCTAGCTCCATCGTTTCAATCCGTAATAATAAAAATAAAAAACAATCAGCTAATTTCTTGCAAACAATTTTTTTAAATCTAACCGACCAAATGGCACAGTGGTTAAAGCTTTAGCGTTTGGATCGGAAGGTACCGGGTTCAAATCCCGATAGGGGCAAGATGCAGAAGGAAATTTTCATCAACAGATTACTATCTGTGCTTAAAAGGAACACAACTACGACGCCCTACCGGTGTGCAAAACTCATGGGCCGACCCATCTTCCATGTCCAGTACTATAGGCTGGCATGGAGCTATGCATAGCCGTACGTTTTCGATTTGGCAGTAATTGCGTAAAGTAAGACGGGAAAATGAGATGAGATGAACAGATGACATGAATTTAATAACGACAATAAAATTCGTGTTTTGTATAGTTTGGTACTTATGACCAATTTCCCGGAATGTTCGATTGAAATTGCTTCAAACAAATTATACACCTCATGGTAATGATCTGTTTCAAAATGTACTGAACATCAATATAATTTTATTTCGATGAATTGTAAAATCTCCATAAGAAATCCTTTGAGGCCCGAAAAATGTGCGAAAACGAATTGTTCTAAGATACAAGGAGGGAAGAGGTCATTTTCCCTACGAGGAAGTGACATAGGGAAAATGACCGGGAGCACGGAACTCCGGTACCGCAAAAGCGGTTTTACTTTAGATATCATTATCGATTGATATTTGCCAATTGCTCAAACGACTCTGAGTCATTCCATATATTAGAGGTAGCGGGTAGGCATCTTTCACTGTTAACTCATTGGTTTCGGACGTCCAGTCACAATCTTACCTTGCCGGTTCATTTTTGTTTACTAAATAAACATGTGAACGCCACGTACTTTCGCTTTCCTCTACCACTTACAGCGCAAGGATTGTGTCCAAATCTGCGTTGAGCAGTACTTGAATCCCTGGTGCCTATGTTGTGGCCTACGGACGCAGATGAACCAAACAAGCTTAAAATATTTTCTAACCGATAGATTAATTTTGTAGGAGTAGCTTGGCTAACTTTACGGAAACATCGTCCGGTGGTACAAATAACTCATAAATTTCTTACTTTTTAGAATCCGTTATCATTTTTGGTGCCCCTTCATTGCTTTCCAAAGTGAGTAATCGTCATCCTTTCGTTCTTTATTTCATTTATTAGTTGTTATAATTTGACACAGAAAATTAAGGATATTTTTGTATTGCGGAGCATGAGTCTGCCTTCAGATTCTACGAGCTTTCCGTTTCTCGTTAACTAGTTCTTTGACCTCAAGAGAATAGTTATCTTTTCTCATAGTGTTGGTAAGAGGAATAGGTGAATTTTCCCAAGCTGCTTGTCGGATAATATTATTGAATGCTCCTAGTTTATCTTGCAGCTGTGCTTCGTTTCTAATTTGTTCGCTCTTCCATTAATTTCTTAAATAAATCGCAATTAGTTTTATTGTTTGTTAATTTAGGCAAGTTATCTTTTTTTTATTATCATTGTACTCAGAATCATGATCACAGGTGAGTGGTCAGATGATAGTCCTTCACTATTGTCAATGCGCGTGTAGTGCTGTAAAATTTATTTTATTACACAAAAGTCAAGAAGATCTGGTATTTTATTTATGTCAGCAGACCAATATGTTGGTTTGTCGTCAGAGTGGCATTCAAGTAGTTCTCGCGAGTTGCATTAAATAACTATTTTCCTTTAGAGGCTGTAAGTCTAGATCTCCAATAGATATTATTTGTATTAAGATCGCCGCCTGTATGATAAAAGTTAGTCCTAGTGATTTAAAAAGTCGACTATAGTCTCCTTTTTTTAAATTAATGACGTGGAGGACAGTAAATAGAGCAGATACTGAGAGCCTTATTATGGATTGATTCAACTGTTATAAAACCATAAAAGTTATACATAATTTCAAATACATAATTTCCCATGACACCATCCCCTGACACTTCATAATGTTTATTATTATTTTTAATAATTACGGTAGATCCGCCTCTATAGCATTCTCTCCTGGATGAATAGCGTACTAGCATACATGCGTCTTCAATTTGCAATTTTGTCATTTTGAGGTCTTCTATTATATACCTACTTCTTGCAGGAGAGAAGAAGACCTCTGGCCATAACCTTAATTTCAGGGTTATTTTTGTTGTCATAGTTGTCGCTTTGTGGCTAAAGCTCTGTATGCATCAGGATCTGTTGTGTTTATCGTGTATTGATTGCTGATTATGCATTGATTATAGATTATTGAATAAGCTGACGATTCGAAACAACTTGCCGATACCAGCTGTCGAAAATGCCAATTGTTTTTTAAAAAACGTTCCAAGTGTATTCCAACGGTACATTCCGAAAATATTTGATAATCTTATTACTTGATGACATAATTAATGCAACAAAATCGGTAGAGGAACGGATAACTTGCTTGAATATAGAAACTTCAAAAATGTAGCTTCCTGTATCAAGAAATTGAATATTTAGGTCATACACAAACATTAAAGTGAAATCGGAATATCCAAATTCCAATTCATACGAACGTGCTCCTATTTTAGGAAATGAAGCAGATCTTTTGAAATCGAATGTGAAATTAACGTTCGAATCATCTGATATGCAAGCGCTTGAAGATCTAAAAACCAAATTAATGGAAAGACCGGTATTTGCTATTTAATCACCTAAAAATGAAACTGAAATTCACTGTGATGCAAGTTCGATTGGCTTTAGAGATATTAGGAAGCAGAAAGCTGTGGATGGTAGTAAATTTCACCAAGTTTTTTAATTCATACGAGCTTGGAACGTTAGCGATAATTTATGCGTTTATTCGATTTAGAGTGTACTCGTATATTCGAAACAGCAGAAAAAATTTAAGACTATTTTTAAAACTTTCCCCAGGCGGCTAAACTGTCGAAATTTGTGCTTATCATAGAAATATAATTTTTCTAAATTTTCATTCATAAATTGAGGAAAAACAAACTAGCCCCTAAAAGATACTACATTAAACAAGTCAAATACAGAGGTATACCGTTCAATAATATTTGTGTTGAACAACAAATTAAATAATTGAAATAAATGTTCTAGAAACCAATGATGCTGGCACTTCTGATTGCACATTCAGGTATGTTCATTGCAATGCGAAAAACGTAGTGGCTGAATTTGTGCTAATCCAGAATTGGAATATGCAATCTGGCGTGCCAACTTCATTGGTTTCTAGACCACTTTATCTCAGAAAATTGTTCATTCAAAGGTCTTTGTTGTTGTTTGGGTTTGGGCCAATTCTGGAATAGCACAAATTCAGCCACTACGTTTTTCGCATGGCAATGAATACACCTGATAGGGATATGCAATCAGAAGTGCCAACTTCATTGGTTTCGAGAATACTTTATGTCAGGGAATTGTTCATTCAACGGTCGCTGTTGTTTACTGGAATTTGGCCAATTCTGGATTAGCACAAATTCAAGCACTATATTTTTCGAATAGCAATGAACATACATGATAGGAATATGCAATCAGACGTGCCAACTCCATTGATTTCTAGAACACTTTATGGAAGAAAATTGTTCATGCGGAGGTCGTTGTTGATCAATGCGGCAATTCTGGGTTCAAATCATGAAATCCGGTACCGGTAAAATGTTGACGGAAACAATCCAGTTTTCCAATAACCGATATCATGAAAACATATCATATCGTCAAATCTTGTCTGGTTATAAATAGTTGACGGACGGTGTTTTTATTTGTTAAGTCACGTTGGCGTACCAAAATTTAAATAAGGAGGAAATAAATAGAACCGGTGGTGGACCTGGTCATCTGAGAGATATCTCAGTCGACGACGAGATCATTTCGAGAGCGACTGGCTTTGAAGCTATCGTCAGTGGGTTAGAGCAACGGAGGTTTGGAGCCAGCGTAAGGCCAACTATTTCTAACAATTAACAAAATTAAATATGTATTATTAAGTACACTGTTAAAGTATTTCTTATAAGAGTTTTGCATTCTACCTTGTGAATCGACATCAAGCGTATACATATAAAAAAATTGACAGCTCGGTGTAAAATTTAGTTTTCATTTAATAAATAGTTAATTAAAGTGGTTTTGGGTTTTCATTAAGTTAAAATAGTTTTATAGTGGTGTACGAACAATTTTATAATATTAAAAAGGTGGTGGACGCAAATATATAGTGTTTAAGTGGATTATTGTTTGCTGGCAACAACAAAAGGAGGGGTGGGCAAAAGGAGGGCTTCGGCTCTTAAAAGGGGCGATGTTTGAAAGCCCAAATAGATTCGCACCATTGAGGATGTTGGGAAATAATACCCAACCCTGCAAAAGGAAAAAGATCGAAGAAATGCGAACAAAGTGATTAGGATTCGGTGTCGGTGCAGATATAATGGATTGCAATGGAGTAAATGAAAAATATCTAATAATCAAGCACGAGCAGGAGGGACAAAACCTGCCAAATTTTACACCTTTTGGAATACAAAAAGCGCTGGATATGATAACCAAAGGTATCATTAAAATGCAACGTTCGAGAGCTAGAGAACTCTTGGTTCTGACAAAAATCAGGCAGCGACGGATGCATTAATGAAGGCCACGTCTCTGGGGCAATTGGCCAAAATAAAAGTGACGGAACACCTCATATAAAACAGTTCCAAAGGTATCATTTTCTGCCACGGCCAAAAAAGTTTAACTGAGAGGAAATCAAAGAAAGGCTTAAGGACGAAGGCGTCATACAGGTATATAAAATAAAGAAATGGGTGGAAAACAAGTTAACGGATACAGCAGCAAGTATCCTGACTTTTAATTCACCAGTATTACCGAAATATGTAAGGGCAGGCTTTATACAACTAAGCATTCGGTTGTACATTCCAAAACCATTGAACACCGAATGCCACAAATTTTGGTCACACCAAAAAGAGATGCACAAGTGATCCTACTACACTAAAATGCATAAATTGTGGAGAAACCGCCTTTAACCCACCAAACACACCACAAAAGCCGCAAAACAAAGAAAACCAACTAGAACTGGCAAAACCACAATCATATCAAAAAACCATTTCAACTTCAAGGCAACAACAGACACAATTAAGCCAACAACAACAACAACAGCAACAAAAAGATCAACAACAGCCGAAACAACCAAAACAAACTACAACAACAAATACAGCAAGTACAACAACAACAAGAAATATTACAACAACAACCGCAATCAAATCAACAAACAACTTGTAATACAGCAATGGACATAGAGACAATCAAAAAACTGAAGCATGGCTAGCAACGAGACATTCTAATTTAACTCCAAAAGAATTAACACTATTTGGAACTAACCATGTAAGTATGATTGATGATGAATGAGGGAAGGAGGAGAGAGAACGCATTTGCGTTTATAAATGCCCTCTCCTTTCTTCATTTATCTTTGAATGGTAGAGCGAATGCTGAGATCCAATGAATGCGTGAAAATTTGGCCAGATAAATATTCGCAGTATATATGCCAATGGCGATATGTTGCGGAATTATCTGAGGGCTGATGGCTTCGGTGGGGTGGCGATATTGGCACGTACCAATATCAGCCTGGTCTTTTGTTACATCCCGCGTTTCGAGCACATTGAAGTCATCGCAGCCAAAACTCGAAATCTGGACAGAAACTTGTTATTTGTTAGTATATCTATATGCAACTCCAGTGTTGTCTACGTCTGACAGAGAGAGAAGCCAACGAGATTTTCTAATTTTGTTTGAATGGGCGGAAGGCAAAAGTGACGTGATTCTAGCGGGTGATATGAATGCGCATTCGAGAATATGGGGGAGTAAAAGGACTGATGCTAGAGGTAACTGGTTTATCCGCCTCTTTCTGGATTCCGATCTCGTAGTTATGAATGATGGTGGGTCGACCAGAATGCCGAGAGTGGGGTCGACAGCCAGCGCGATACATGTAACTTTAATATCTAGCGGGCTGGCGTCACAGATGAGAATTTGGGTAGTGAGCATTATTTGATCAAGATATGCTTAAGTGGTATAAATGTTGATATAGACCGTAAGGTCATTATGAATGGTAAGAAATGGCTCGAACGTATGAATGAGACTCTCATACTGAAAGAAGTAAATGAGGTAACCCACCTTGAGGATGAAATAGAGAGAGTAAATGAAATGTGCACTATAAATGTCAGAGGGAATGAACACAAGGTGAATGGTTGATGGAACACTGAAATCCAGTATTGGTATGAAAGAAAACGGATAGCATTGAGAGAGTTCAATAGGTGTCTATGTCATGAATGCAGAATAAATTATTGAAGGATGAATGCAAGATTGAAGAAGGCTATCCGTAGAGGGAAAGGAAAAGTTGGCGGGACTATGTGTCCAAAATGGCACATAGAACCATAACTAAGGATGTATGGGATAAATTTAATAGAGTGAGAGGATATAGAGCGCAAGGCAGAAATGCCGTGTTAGATGACAGAGATTTACAAATGATTACGGAAGTTTTATTACCTGATAATGAAAATGAATTTATGAACGATATGTGTAAGGAGTTTGAATATGGGAAGTGTTCCGAGGGGTTTTAGAAATATCCACATCTACTATCTTCGGAACTAACAGAGTGAGTTATAAAATGATTGGTAGATTAGAATTCGAAGCCAAGGCGTCCTTGCTTCAAATTCTCAATCAAGTATGCATGAGTATTCAGATACCAGAAAAATGGAAGGAAGGCGGAGTGGTACCTATTCCTAAAAGGGATCGGGATAGAAATCTGCCAACAAATTACAGGGGAATATGTATGTTGAATGTATTTGTTAAAATTGTGAATGGTATGATGAAAGGTCGTATAGATAAATTTGTGGATGAGGAAAATTTGTTGCCGGAAACCACCTTTGGGTTTCGTCACAACCACTCTACTAATGAATGTGTAGAAAAGTTTGTGTGGGAAGTACAAAAGGAAAATAAGTATGTTGTGGCGGTATTTTTGGATATAGACGTATGATTACGTGATTCCAGGGAAACTTTAACAGATCCTTATAGACTTGTGGTTTCCTTGGAAAATTTGCAAATGCGTGTATAAGTTTTATGTGGTAGATGGTATAGGTTGGAAGGAGCGGTGACTATGGGCTTCTTCCAAGGCAGTAAAATCTCACCGATTCTCTTCAACCTGTACACGAGCTCGATACATAGGTGTAACTTCTCGGGCAAAGATATTTTGCAATTTGCAGATGACTTTGTCCTGATGGGCAAGGGGAGGACCATCGAGGAGGCCTTGAGTCTAGCTCAAGAATGTGTGAACCAGGTAACCGAATGTTTGAGTGAATTGGATTTGGGGGTAAATTCGGGTAAATGTTGTAGTATGGTTTTTAGAACGAATCGGATGGTTGATGTGAGCAAACCTAAATGGGGAGCTCCTCCGGGTGTGACTGATATGTTACGAAAGGCGCTAGTCTCAACTCAAATTGCGTATGGAATGAGTATATATGGTGATGGGCCCAAGGTTGGGTTTAAAAAGTTGATGCTTGTGGAGAATGCGTGTGCTAGAGTGGTATTGGGAGCGATCAGTTCGACACCAATACACACTCTGTGGTCTGAATTAGGTGATTCGCCTCTTAATTATAAGAGAGAATGGATAGCCGTGCGAGAGACTGTGCGAATGTTAACTCTGGAAGGACAATAAATTGGTGAATGAAATGAAAGAGAGATTGCAAAGAGGGACGGTTTTCAAAAAGACAACAAGATCACTGGCAATCTTGAAAAAATATACACATATTCTCCAAAATTCGTCCGGCAAATCCGAAAGTCCCTCCGAGCAATCTAATAGTGCGGTTGAAGTTTGGTGACACTACAAAAGCAATGATGAATGAGTTATCGGTTAAGAGCGAATTTTGCAAAATGCGAATGAATTATGTTGCACTTGTGGAAGTATATACAGATGCAAGTGTAAATGATGATCGAGTAGGTGTGGGAATTTATATTCCTTCAATGAGGAAAGAGAAAATGGTAAGAGTGCATGACAGTATCTGTATAATGAATGCAGAATTGATAGGGATTATGGAAGGGATCAACTTGGCAATGACATAAGAGAGAAGGAGAATAGTGTTATTCTTTGACTCCCGGAGTGGGTTGGAATTAATTAGCAAGGGTAGGGGAACTTGTGACAGGGAGGCCATCCTTCAATGGATACCTTCACACCTAGAGATTGAAGGTAATGAAAGAGCCGATATGCTTGCGAAATGGGGTTGTTTGATTTAGGATGTAAATGAATATGAATTTATGGATGCCAGAGACGTACTTCGCATGTTTCAGGTGAATCTGTGTAGAAAATGGGAGAGAGAATTTGTTGAAAAATTTCAGGTTAAAGGTAAGAACTTTGAGTTGGTTTGGTCTCCTTTGAGGCAACCATTCTTTAAGGTGCTCAAAGGAGGTACTAGAATGTTATGAACTATGGAACGAGTGAGATTGAATTATGGAAATTTGAAAGAATGTTTGAAGAAACGCAATTTGGTTGTGTGTGAATTTTCCGAAAGTTGCTTAGTTGTGAAGGACATCGAACATTTGGTTCTGAAATGTTCTTCATTTAACCAGAGCAGACAAATGTTCGATGTTCTATTGAGTGCAAGTAGTTTGACTGAATTATTACGAGTGGGAATGAACGTATATAAGAATGTGTATGAATTTGTTAGAACAAATCAGATAGAAGTGTGAAAGGGGATCGATGTGTGCTAAAGATGATGGTACAAAATGTAAAAATTAAATTTGTAAATTTTGAAACGAGCCATATGGCACCATATTTTTGGTGCTAGTGCCAAATAAAAAAAAGTAGTTGTAGATGTAATTTTAGTAATATCTTTTTTAGAAAAAAATAATTTTAAAGTCTTTTTAATTCAAAAAATCTTCGGAACAATGAGTGCCGAGTGTGGAATTTAGTGTTCTCAACTTGGCACTCATTGTTCCGATGAATTTTTGAATTATGAAAGAATTAAGTGAATTTGGCGCAATACGCTTCCACGTGTAGCGCCATATCGCCAATCACAACATGCGAATTGCCTTGAAATTTTCTGTACACATTTAAGACACCACGCCAAGTTGAGAACACGAAATTCCACACTCGGCACTCATTGTTCCGAAGATTTCATGAATTAAAAAGACTTTAAAATTATTTTTGTATAAAGGAGGTGTATAAACTTAGTATTGTAGTACAGTGATTCTCAATATTTTTTGTTTATTTTTAATAATTTTAATTAAACCACGCATTTCGAATTCCAAACTTTTTTCTTTTGCAGCTACTTTTTTTGATAATTTGTGTATCTACACTTTCGAGTCTACATTTTTCGTTAAAATGAGTAGCTACACTTTTAATTAACGTTAAGTACTTCACACCGGTCTATCAGTATGGCAAACCTACTCCCAAAATCTACTAAATCGCAATGACGATGTGACCCGCGTTAAAGCAACTGTTTCATCATAAGAAGAGGCCTTTGTCGAATAATCCACAAGATTATATTTGCAAGCACTAATATTGCATCAAATGTATACTATATCATTGTCTAAGTTGACCAACAAGAGCTGTCGAATAATTGGACGACTGCGCTCATATATACACTGCACGAAAACCGCAACCAAGTTCAATGTGAGAGCTGACAGACTAATCCCCCGTTAGAAACACTTCCCCGATCATGAAAAATATAATTATTTTGGTTATAATTGATGGGTTTATAAAGCTTACACAAAGCTTTATGCTACAAACTCTACAACAACAACAATAAATTGTTTAAAAACTTTCACGATAGATAGCTGCGATTGGATGCAGATCGGGGAATCAAATTCACTTCTCTAGAATTTTCAGATTTTAATAACGAAGATTGGTTAAAGCACATTAAAGCTACTACTGTCTCATCAAAATCCATCGGTCAAGTAGAAATAATGAACAACACTTTAATTTCCGTGATATCCAAATTAATAGACAGAATGAAAGATTGGAACCAAGTGCTAGACCAATTCGCTATTTTACTCCCGCTTTGTTATTTTTCGGTAGCAACCAAAAGGACGTAGTTGTGGCCAAAATAAAAGAATATTTGGAATTATATGTTAATTTAGAGGATGAACCTAGGTAAAATCTTTAGTCTGCAGAGAGATCACAAACAAGATTATATCTGCACGGAACTACCGATACACATACGCAGAGAACTTTTTGAAAACAACTTTCTCGGACTATAGCGAAAACGCGAACGGTCTGCAAAAACGATCTGCAAAAATATGGAGGTACAAAATATTCATGATTGCTAATCTTCGTGGACGAAAGTTTTACTTAAATATACAATTATGTACGAAATCCTAAAGGAAACCACAATTTGCTGGACCAATTTCGACCAAAACTCACTGGAATCTCCTAATTTATGGAAAATGCATATATAATCTGCAAAAATGTCAAGTCGAAGGCTCACTTGTTTCTTCGTTGATTGTCGCTGTCATTATTTAAAGTGTGTGTGACAGAAGAAGGCTGAATTTATGATGATTTTCATTTGATACCCAGAACACTTTTCCGTTTTCCAATTTGCACTCTTTTCGTATTTGTTTATCTAGTTCACGTCAACTTTTCCTGTTGTTGTTTTGTATATCAAGTGGGAAAAACACAAAACAGAAAATTATTTGGATTTTTCGCTTTGTTACCATAGCGTAGAACGATGTAAAGTAGAAAAAAATTATAAAAAATCAAAAACTCCGCCTATCGCTTTCTTTTGTTTTTCTAGAAAATTTTCTTTTGGTTTGTTTTCCTCCCCCATACAAAACAATAGAAAATGTTGTACTCGTATGTTTTAAACGTTGGTTTACGAAAGGAAATGAAAATTTAATTTAATTGATTTTTCAACTGTTGCACTTTGCTATTGAGTTCAGTTTGAACAAATCATTTGAGTTTTCTAGTTGTGAATAGTCAACTTTTGTTTGGGGTGGAAGAGTGGCGTTATTATCGAATGTTAGAGTTGGTTTCATGACCATGGAATAATCGCCTTCAACAAATTAGGCTCCCAGGTGTTACTCTGTTGATGCTTGTGTGTTCCACTTTAACTTTTTATGTCTTCCGACTGATGGGGTGGAGCGAACGTGGATTGTAATTCAAACATTATTTAGTGTAGTGTTAAGAAAACGATATTTGGGTATTACTAAGAAGATTCCTTACAACTGATTCAATTGTTTGGTTGCCATAGACATTTAATAATTAAAGTTTTATATTTTCTCTTTTCTTTCTCTTATTTTATGGGTTAAGGGTCACGTGTTACACACACTATTTACTATTGGAGTACGGGATTGACAGCCTCCACGAAGTATTCATAAATGGATACGGGCGTACTCTCGGCAATGTTCTGTAGAACGAACGGTTGTGGTACCCAATCCCTTCGTAGTAGTGAAGCAGAATAGCTAATTAGTCAATCAAAACAACAACAAAAGGAAATAATACCCCAGGTGGTTCACCAATATCAACATTGGTAAATCCACTCTCTGTGGAGACTGACCCTATGGATTCTGGAGAGAGCCATCTATTGCATTATCAGGGAACATCAAATCCGTTCCAGAGAAGATCAAATTTACAAAAATATCACCGATAAAGAAAAATAGAAGCAACTCGGTAGCTGACCAAGCCGATACTTTTTCTAACGCTATATCTAGATGTTCTGGACAAACATTACACGAAATAAGCGATGCCACTGAAAATTTTACTTTGCAAATAGCCAAATCTAGTAAAACATCTATTGACCTATAAAAGGAGAATATGGATCTCTTGGCGAGGCTAGAGCATATGGAGCAATCATTAGTCAAGCTAAGCGAAGAACCTAAACATGAATCGGGATTCAAAAGAAGATTGCGACATATGAAACATTGAACCAGACAAAATCATCTATTTCACTGACGAAGATGAATTACAAAAAGAGACGGACTGGATCCTAAAGAAGAAAACACAGTACAGGAAGAGTAAGAAAAGAAAAGCTTAAATAGCAGGGAACAATCTAGACCAGATTCAAAAGATGTTCTACCCAAAGCCAATCAACCAAAAGGTAGTAAATCTACCAAGAACATTACACCACATTTCTTGCAACCGAAAGAAAAATCACTCCCACCGATAAATATTGTGGGTGTAACCAGTTACCCAGAAATTCAGTCACTGATAAAATCGGTTACTGACAAAGACTATAAGGTAACAGCGTTAAACAATGGCGTTTGGAAAATTAATATTCTGGACACAGATACTTATAGAACCTTATCTATGAAATTGAATGCTGAAAAGTATCAGTGATTCACTTACGAGACAAACAGGCCCGATGCTCGTGAACTTTATCCAAACTAATCCAAAAAATACAACAACAACAACACACTTATTGTAATAGTATTGGTGAAAGTAAACATTCAGGCGAATTTATATTAAGTAATTTAGAGGAGATGTGATTTTTTAATGGGCCTTAGGTACAATCCAAAGTCATTCTGAGCATTTAGCATGAACTTCAGTGATACTGGTGAACTACTGAAACAAAAAATAGTGTCCTAAGCAAGTATTTCGATTTTCTAATGGGTCTGACAGGGTGTTCCATGAGTTTCAAAATTGTAATTATTTTAATGGGCCTTAGGTACATTCCAAAGTCATTCTAAGTATTTTCTAAGCATTTAGCATGAACTTTGGTGATACTGGTGGATTACTGAAACACAAAGGAGTGTCCCAAACAAGTTATATGATTTTTTAGTGGGTCTGACAGGGAGTTCCGTGAGTTTTAAAAATGTAAATATTTTAATGGGCCTTAGGTACATTCCAAAGTCATTCTGAGCATTTAGCATGAACTTCAGTGATACTGGTGAACTACTGAAACAAAAACGAGTGTTCTAAGCAAGTATTTCGATTTTCTAATGGGTCTGACAGGGTGTTCCATGAGTTTCAAAAATGTAATTATTTTAATGGGCCTTAGGTACATTCCAAAATCATTCTAAGTATTTTCTAAGCATTTAGCATGAACTTTGGTGATACTGGTGGATTACTGAAACACAAAGGAGTGTCCCAAACAAGTTATATGATTTTTTAGTGGGTCTGACAGGGAGTTCCGTGAGTTTTAAAAATGTAAATATTTTAATGGGCTTTACGTACATTCCAAAGTCATTCTGTGCATTTAGCATGAACTTCAGTGATACTGGTGAACTACTGAAACAAAAAAGAGTGCCCTAAGCAAGTATTTCGATTTTCTAATAGGTCTGACAGGGTGTCCCATGAGATTTAAAAATGTAATTATTTTAATGGGCCTTAGGTACATTCCAAAATCATTCTAAGTATTTTCTAAGCATTTAGCATGAACTTTGGTGATACTGGTGGATTACTGAAACAAAAAGGAGTGTCCCAAGCAAGTTATATGATTTTTTAATGGGTCTGACAGGGAGTTCCATGAGTTTTAAAAATGTAATTATTTTAATGGGCCTTAGGTACATTCCAAAGTCATTCTGAGCGTTTAGCATGAACTTCAGTGATACTGGTGAACTACTGAAACAAAAAGGAATGTCCTAAGCAAGTATTTCGATTTTCTAATGGGTCTGACAGGGTGTTCCATGAGTTTTAAATCCACTTTTTCTTAGACTGAATTTATTAAACGTTTTAAGTATTTATTACACTATGAATTTGCCAATTTCACTCGTAGGTTTTGCACATAATCGTCGGAATTATAAAAAGTACGGTTATTATATTTAAGTGAAGAGAGTATATTTGGTTAAAATCGGTGAACAATTTCAAATGGCATTTAACTTGTAGAAGGATGTGGGGTTGAATTGTAGGTAAACATTGCAAATGGTAACCAATAGTCCCAGTTGTTAGAATCATTATCGGCATAGGTGCTTAAGTATTCAACAAGTGTTCGATGAGACCTCTCTAAAGCACCATTTGTTTGCGGGTGATAAGCAGTAGATTGCAATTCTTTTTATTTTCAATCATTTACACATGTTTTGGAATAATTGATTAACAAAATTCTGCATATACAGTTTTCAACATAAACTTTAGCAATGGTTTCCGACATTTGATTTTCGATAGGAATTGCAAGTGAAAATTTTGATAAGTCATCCTATATGGTAAGAATATAACGATTGTTATTGCGTATGAAACGTTTAATGGACCAACGATGTCTAGAATATTTTTCTCAAATGGAGTTTTTGAAGTTGTTGTCACCACCATGGGACGTTTAGTTAGCTTCGAGATTTTATTTTTCTGGCATAATTCACATTTTTTTTGTTTGCTTTATTAATTACAACTGAGACCGTGCTCATCTAAGAATTTATCTCAAATTATCTCAATCAAATTTACAAATTTTACATTTGCAATATTCATCCTCATATTTCACACGAAATTGTCTATTGGACAAATAAGTTTTTAGTATGGCATAGAATTGCGTCGGCAGATCTCTATGCAGCTTGAATTCCAGTCCACTGTGCCAAACTTTATCGAATGCTTGGGCGACGTCCAAAATATGCTGGAGCATACTTTTTGGCGTTCTATCGTTCTTTCAATAACGTTGTTGATTCTAAGCACCTGTTCAATTGTGGAGTGCTTTTCTCTGAATCCAAATTGATGTGTCGGAATTAATTGTCGGTCCTCAATTCTTGGTCTTTTTAGTAACAATTTTTCAAAGAGTTTTGACATAATTGGCCGCAATGGAATTGGCCTTTATGATTTTTTATCGTTAGGTGGTTTATAAGGTTTTGCTATCATGATTACTTCTGCAACGTTCCTTTGCCATGGAAGATATTTAACCGAAAGCTTGCATTGGTTATTTGTAATAGCTTACGAAATCCTTTACCTGGTAGAGCCTTGATTATTTGGCAAGTAATCAACTCATATCCTGGGGCATTTTTAACATTCATGTTGCTTTCCGCTTCTTCTTCTAATTCTTTGAGAGTTACTGGGCGTATATCAAAATCATCTAGCTTTTGGATTGACATTATATTTTCATTGGCCGTTTGCCTTCGTAGTGGTGGGAAGGTATCCTCGAGATACTCCGCAAACAGATCAGCCTTCTCTTTAGGACCTCTTGCCCAAGTTCCAACCTCCTTTTTAAGTGGAGGCACTTGAACTATGGGTCTTTTGAGTCCCTTCGTCGCCTTCCACAGTGAGTAATCAGAATTTTTTTCATCGGTCAGGCTAACTAGATATCTGTTGATTGATGCATTTTTAACTTCTTTAAGAAGAGATTTGAGACTGTTACCTAAATTGTTAAGAATTGTTTTGTTCTCCGGTGTTCTAGTTATTTGCCATGTTTTACGTGCCCGTCGTTTTTGTCTTACCAACTCTCTAACTTTCATTGGGTAGGATATTTTGTATAACGGGGGAACTTGCCAAAGCAGCCTAGGGAATTCTTCATTGAGTTGTTCTTAGTCATCTTCGAACTGGTGGGAATTTCTTATCGGTACCTGAAGATTGATTTTTCCCTCCAATACTTTACGAAATAGATCCCAGTTTATTTTTTGAATTTGTTAATCTGGGTGCACTCTTCCTTTGAATTACCATTTCGCTGACTGTCAAGATAGCCGGGGAATGATGCGATACTAGAGAATTACTGTGTTCAATGTGAATGTAGTTTTGGGATATACCTCTTGCTACATAAAAGTCTATTAGGTCAGGTATCTTCGTTCCGTCACTGGGCCAGTATGTTGGGGAACCACCAGAGTAAAATTCACATTTTGAAGTCCGCCCTGCTTGAAGCAATTCTTTACCTTTTGGCGTCGTAGTCTAGATCCCCAATAGGCGTTTTTCCCATTAAAGTCACCTCCAATAATAAAATCACGCCCAAGCGATTTAAATAGTTTAAGGTAGTCTTCCCTTTTCAAGTTATGCCGAGGAGGACAATATATTGCAGAAACATTAAGCTGTCTGTGTTTAATTTGGATCCTAACAGCAGTGACTTGTATTGTTTCTTCTTCGATATTTGAAAGAACAAAGATTTAACTAGATGGCTTCAGATATTAAGAAAATGTCGATTTTTTCTGAATTTAAAAATATTTCTATTTCTGGAATATGCTGCATAATGCCATTCGCAATCCATATTGCTATTTTGAAAGTTGTGTTCTTACTTAACATTTTTTGTTGGGTTGCATTGAGGGAGTTGCATTTTCTTCAGTTGATCAAGTATCATGTTGTTCAGATTACTTTGGTCATCTAGCCGCCTTGTAATATCTGTAATGCCGTTCATAATGTTTACCATAATTTCGTTGTTTTCGGAGCCCGCATATGTTTGGTTAAAACCAAACCTTTCACTATCTGGGCAAGTGAACTTCTTTGCCCTATGTTGCTTGGGTGTGGGTTTTGATCCATCTGATTTGATATTTGAACCCTTCGATATTTGAACCCTTCGAACCTCACAACCTCGAAAATTTACCGGATGTAACAAGATATATCCATACATTGATGTCACAAGGGAACATCGGAACCGAATCTGCTTCAGCCATTCGATTGATATACGACACTACCAACGAGTGTCTTCATGGAATGAGAAATATGGGTGACAACGTCGACTCTTGGGATCAAATCATAATATACGTTATAACCAAGATGCTCGACCCTCAAACCTTAAGACTATACGAGATGTGGCTAACAAACACAAAGGAACTTCAAACTTTAGCCAATCTCATGATGTTTTTGGAAAAGCGATTTACTGCATTGGAATCAAAAAATCATTACTATCCGCAATCCTGCAACTTCGGCGGTAAAATTTAATCCAATAGGAGTAGTCTTGTTAACAAATAATACGACATGTAAAATCTGCCAAAAAAATCATCATGTCCAGGACTGCGGGAAATTCAAAAACATAAATATATACGAAAAAAAATCAATTGGTCTCATTATTGGAGCTCTGCAGGAACTGTCTTAAAAGCAACCATTCAACAGTCGAATGCACGCTGAATCAATCATGCAAACAGTGTGGCGGACGACATCATCAGCTTTTACATAACCACAAGGACAACAATCCAACCGCATCATATCATTACACACTGGTAAAGAATTAGAAGACAAAGAGTAAAAACTGTTACCAACAGCACTAGTCAAAACAACAACCAACGATGGAGACTACCAGTATATACGAGCAATTATTGATCCTTGCTCACAAACATTCAATGCTCACTTCATTACTTCGAGTGCCATTAACAGATTGAAAATAACAACAAGCAAAGCCAACATGAACATAACGGGAATCTGCGGAGACCAGAAAGAAACCATAAAAAATTCTGCCACACTGGCAATAATGCCGCGATTCAACTCTGAATTTCAATTAACTATAAAAGCCCTTGTAGTAAATAAAATAACTCATGATCAGCCACAACAAACAATAATCAGTCAAACTTGGGATAATCTAAAGAACTTACCACTAGCCGATCCAAACTACCACACACCAGGGCCGATAGACTTTCTTTTAGGAGTGGATTATTACGCGGATATTATACTACCTGAAATCATGGCGCAAAACAATCAACAACCAATAGCTCAAACAAAAATTAGGTGATTCAAAAAAGATGGTAACAGCTAGATTTCTCCAACTAGAAAAACACATCTTGAAGAACGACGACTTAGCGGCTCAATACAAAAAATGTATGGAAGAATAGGAACAGCTTGGACATATGCAGAAAATTGATTCAACTGATGCCATCATCTTCAAACCATCAAGCACTTTCTCTAAGTTAAGAGTTGTGTTTGATGCCTCAGCAATAACATCCAATGGTCGGTCGCTAAATGACATCAGGCATGTCGGTCCAAAATTACAACAAGACCTTTGGCATATCGTTATGAGATGGCGAAAGCACAAATACGCATTTACCGCAGACATTGAAAAAATGTTTCGGCAAATATGGATCTCTGCCGAAGACAGGAACTTTCAACGCATACTTTAGCGTGACTCACCGACTGAGAGACTGCAGGAGTACCAATTAAAAACGGTCACGTACGGAAATTCATCAGCCATTTACCTTGCCGTCAGAACACTGCAACAACTGGCAGAGGATGAGAAAAAATCATTCCCATCTGCTTACTACGATTTTTATGTCGATGACCTCATGACAGGATGTAACACGATAAAAGAAGCGCTGCGGGTACAAAATCAATTAAGTCAACTACTTCGAAGAGGCGATTTCAATTTAAGGAAGCGGACAAGCAATCATAAGGAATTACTAGCTAACGTTACCGAGACCGGAAGCACAGATGTATACAAAATTAAAATAGATGAAACCGTCAAAGCTCTAGGGCTTTATTGGAAACCTTGTACGGACATCTTTGAATTTAATGTAAACCTCCCTGCGAACACTGGATTAGTGACGAATCGGATCATCCTCTCTACGACAGCCAAACTATTTGATCCGTTAGGATGGCTAACTCCAATAATAATAACACCGAAAATTACGATGCAAAAACTTTGGGAACATTGGGATGAGCCGGTCTCACAAGAAATTGCAAAACAGTGGGTTATCTACCTAGGAGAACTTACTCTGCTCAACGAATTAAAAATCCCCAGATGGATAGGATCCACAAGTGAATCAATCGTCGAGGTCCATGGATTTAGTGACGCCTCGGAACAGGCATATGCAGCTTGTGTTTATCTGAAAGTAGTCGCTGGAGATCAAGTTGACATCAGCCTTATAGCAGGAAAAACAAGAGTGGCACCGACAAAACAAAAAATAAAAGGTAACTTTACCACGTTTAGAGTTAAACGGAGCGCTCCTAGCTGCGAAACTACTACAAGAAGTCAAGCAATCACTAAACATACAACAAGCACCAACTTATGCATGGACTGATTCCACGATAGCACTTTCATGGATACAAGGCGAAATTCAAAAGTTAAAATCGTACGTTGCCAATAGAGTATCAGAAATTCGAAGCTTGACTAAACCACATCAATGGCATCATATAAAATCAAAAGATAATCCAGCTGATTGTGCTAGTCGAGGAATAACAACAAAGGAACTTATAAATCACAACATCTGGTGGAGTGATACTCAGAATTTGATGAACAAGCAGAAGCTGAACTGAAACATGCAAAAATGGCAACTATCACCGAGAACGACAACCAGTTCATACACTTAATAGAAAAAACTTCAAGCTTTATGAAACTAAAACGAATCGTAACGAATGTAAACATCTTTATCAAAAGATGCAAAAAAGAGCATGTAGACGAGCATGATCTACATGAAGCAGAACGTATCATCATAAAACAGACTCAGCGTAGTCTTTCCAAAGCGGAAATAGAAGAATTGCTGAAGAACAAGTCAGTCAAGAAAAAAAGCAAGTTACTACAACTAAACCCTTTTTTGGATCAATATGGAATTTTGCGGGTAGGTGGAAGACTTCAGAATTCATTGCTAAATTATGAAGAAAAACATCCTGCGATACTTCCTTCTAATCATCAGCTCACTAGAGCAATAATCAATCACGCGCACTTGAAAACAGCACATGGAGGAGTTCAACTTACCCTCTCATACCTACGTAAGAAGTTTGGATCATACGTACACAAAATGTCACTAAAACGTTAATTTCAAAATGTGTCACTTGTCACAGATTTGGAGCTCATCAAGGGAGTAACCAAATAATGGGAAATCTGCCATCTCCAAGGGTGCAACCGTCAAGGCCATTCACTCATACTGGCGTTGATTATGCAGGTCCACTACAGTTGGGCTATATAGCGATTTTCATCTGTCTTGCTACCAAGGCAATTCACATAGAGGTAGTAACAGATCTTACTACTGAGGCATTCATTGCAGCTTTCAAGAGATTCAACTCTAGACGAGGATTATGCAGTGACATGTACAGCGACAACGCAACAAACTTCATTGGGGCCAACAACTAGCTGAAAAAAATGAAAAAATAAGCTCTAGTGGACTTTAACAAAATCGAATCAGAAGAACTAGCTTCAGAAGGTATAACATGGCATTTCCAACCACCAGCATCATCTCATTTTGATGGATTATGGGAAGCTGGCGTGAAGTCAGTCAAAACCCACCTGAAGAAGATTTTGGGAAATACCACACTGACCTACGAAGAATTGACAACCGTTTTAAATCAAATAGAGGCAGTACTAAATTCTAGACCCGTATGTCCAATACCCGTATGTACTCACACCAGGTCACTTACTAATAGGCTCATCAATAACAACAGTGCCCGAAGGTGATCTAACGACTTCAAACATTAATATACTGTCAAGGTGGCAGCTACTGGAAAAATTAAAACAAGACTTTTGGAAGAGATGGAGCAACGAACACAGCGTCGAAAATAATCAATCGAATTTACATAGATTGTGACAAGAGCAAATACTAACTCAAGGCTATTGCTGTATATACTCTCAATAATCTGCATGCTGGGAGCGGTAGTAGTCCAAGGAACAACAATGAAATACATCATATCACGATTCACCGCTCATCCTGGGATTTACTTTGATAAAATTGGTCAAGGTAATCTAATCAACGCTGAGTGGAAGATCATAACGTACTTTAATCTTACACAATATTTGGCTGAACTAGACTATCTAGAGCACTGTACTCGTCAGCTGGACAGATTATGCATAAACGGGACTAAGCATGGGGTTATTCTGATAGCTCCGGCCCACACGGATACCATGAAACACTGCGAAACTATTGTATCCCAAATAAAATCGTCCCACATTGAGTTAAAGGAGCAAAATAATATAATAAACTCTTTAGGTGAAAA
This sequence comes from Nephrotoma guestfalica, assembly GCA_963691935.1. Classification (NCBI taxonomy): domain Eukaryota; kingdom Metazoa; phylum Arthropoda; class Insecta; order Diptera; family Tipulidae; genus Nephrotoma; species Nephrotoma guestfalica. The sequence goes on from OY829914.1 coordinate 228,287,153, forward strand.
CAAAATTGCTCGCCAAAAACGGCCTCCTTTCGATTTTATTGGCATGAATGAATTATTCGGCGTGCTTGACCAACGTGCTGGTAATGCTTACAAGGACAGCATCGAAAAATTAAATGCACTGGTGAAAAATTAGTCACTGGTTCAGAGGGGGGTCAGTCTCCCCAGAGAGTGGATTTACCAATGTTGATATTGGTGTACCACCTGGGGTATTAATCCTTTTTGTTGGTACCATTGCATAGTTTTGATTGACTAATTAGCTATACTGTTTCACTACTACGAAGGGATTAGGTATGCCACAACCGTTCGTTCTACAGAACATTGCCCAGAGTACGCCCGTATCCATTTATGAATAGTTCGTGGAGGCTGTCAATCCCGTACTCCATTCACATTTTTTAATAAATTTTCTAATTTTGGTCAACATTTTTGAAAAGTAATAATAAGATTTGATCCATTTGGAAGTTCTATCTATTCCTTGGTGTCTTCCTAATGGACAGTTGTGAAATTCCTTGATCACGTTAAGAATGCCAATATCATTATCTAGAAAAGTGATAAAATTTTGAGGAGATTCATTTGATGATTGAATTGAATTTTTGTTGTTATTTGATGTAGTATGGTTTAATGTATGGTCAAGATTTGGTTTCCTTGATCAGCAGATTTTAATTCGATTCTACTCAAAGCGTCCGCGTTAAAGTTGTCTCTTCCTGGCTTATACATTATATCGGAATCGTATTCATCTAATTCGATTCTCCAGCGCATTAAACGGGACGAAACATTTTTTGCTTTATTTAGCCACAAGCAATTCCTTCACCATAGTAGAATAGTTTCGCTCGGCTTTATTTAATACCCGGCTTACATACGCGACAGGTAAGTCATCATCGCCTATTCTCTGTGAAAGATTTATCTTCTTCACTTAGAGGTATTTGGTGATAGCCGCCTGCTAAGTCTAATGTCGTAAAATAAACTGCATCTCCTATATGTTCGGTTGAACCCAAACCTTTCACTACCTGGGCAAAACGAACTTCTTTGCCCTGTGTTGCTTGGTTGTGGGTTTTGATCCATCATTGATATTTGAACCCTTCGATTTTCGTTATTTTGCGGTTCATTTCTTGATTTATCTCTTAATTTTTGTAGTTTTTTAGCAACCTCACAGCCTCGATAATTAGCCGGATGTTCGCCCTTACAATTTGTACTCTTGGCTGGCACATCTCTCCATATTGTACATGCCTGGGTAAAATGATTACCTGAGCATTTAACACATCTTGGATCCCGGCCGCAATATCTTTGGGTGTCATTAAAAGCCTGACATTTCTTGCATTGGAGTATGCGTGTTGTGGTTCTCTTCATTGATTCGATTTTCACCTTCATGTGAAGGATTCCTTTTATTACCATTCCGCAATAACTCGAATTTTAATTCAAATTTTAATAACATTAGACAAATGCCTACACGATCTTTCTCGCAGATGCAAAACCAACCAAATCCTAACCCTCGAATTAATCAAATTTCGTATCCATGTGCCTATTGCAAAAAGTTTGGTCATCATATTAGCGTCTGCCGATCTCGCGAAAGATCCAACCAACGAAGGAGCCAATCCGATAACATTCAGCAACCATCAACTTCGCAATCACAAACAACTAAAAACTTAAACGAACTTCATCGGGCACCCAAGAATGTAGCGATGCGAGTTCGACTTATTTACGATATAAATAGTAAAGATAAAATATCTTCATTATTTTGCTTTTCAATTAATTTCCATAACGACGATTTGAAATTCGTAAACCTTGGTTTAGATATTCTACATAACCCGCAATTTTTTTTAGTAGATACAGGGGCCGACATTAGTGTCATTAAGATAAATTTAATTAAGCCCGATACTTTATGTTATCCTAATCAAAAATTAACTATAAAGGGAATAACTGCAGAATCTATTGATACTTTGGGAGCTTGCAATTCTAATTAACAAGTTTAACTCTTTCTTCCAACAATCCTCCAATCGTTATTCCCTAGTCGTTCAGAAAGGATCGTTAACATTAGGTTTAAAACATGCATATTTATGTCCCTCACAAATGATAAAACCAGGCGTATACATAGCAAACGCAATCATTAAAATAATAAACTCATTTGCAACAGTAAGCGTTGTTAACACCAACGATTTTCCTGTAAAACTAGATGACATGTACATAGAACCAGAAAGTGTAGAGCATTATCAAATTTTTACTTTAAAACATTGGTCAGATTCACTAGAAGATAGATTGCAGAATTTGGAAAATCACATCGACACAGCTCACTTGAAAAAGGAAGTAACTTCATCCATCATTAAGATTTGTCGCGAATTTTACGAAATATTTTTCTTACCTGGTGATCAACTGACAATTACCAATGCAGGATTTCACCATATCCCATTAAAAGCTGATTCACAGCCGGTCAATATAAAACCATATTGCCTTCCTCATTCGGCAAAATTCGAAATTAACTCACAAGTGGAGAAAATGCTTGAAAATGGCATAATTGAAAACAGTAACAGCCCATTTAACTCCCTTTTACTAAAAAATCCAGCGATGAATCTAAACGTTGGCGAGTCGTAGTAGGTTTTCACCTTTTAAATGATTTGACAGTTAATGACATATTTCCCTTGCCCAATATCGTAAAAATTTTAGAACAATTATAGCTAGAGCTACTAAACTGAGGATAACATACAAAACCTTCCTACGCCTGTATTGCTGGATCTTACAAATTTTTCAATTCCTATAAACCGACGGTTATTGTCCGTAATCACTATTTTACCAGTCGCTTCGCATCGCCCGGGAGCTGCATTTTAATCTCGTGGATTGCTAGGTTTTATATAAAATCACTATTATTCGAGTATGTGGACTAATTTTTTTAATTAGCATTGGAAACTTCGTATGGTTTTGCCAAACAGAAATGCCCCTAAATTGTTAATATACAAAAACAAAAATTATGCAACTTTAGAAGTTAGCTTGATTATTAATTAGTTTAAGTTATCAAATTTAATGACCGATCAATAATTTGAAGAAATTGCAAATAGATTATATTTTGAAAATGTTTAACATAGGCTACCTCGATTCATCAGCAATATAAAATGTAAACCTATTCACGAGCAAAGTAAAATTGAAGGATAATTTTTCCATGTTTACTGAAACGTAAATTTGAAAAATTTAATTTTTTTCCTGACAGTGGTGACACCTATCAAAATAAATTAATAAACATAAAAGGCTTTTCAATTGTATCCCAACTTTCATCTTACACTCCTTCAGTGACATCTATTATAAATTACTTAGATATTAAACTTTTATCTTATATCCAAACCACAGTGAAAATAAATTCTACCCGTCCACACCGACATCTATATAAAAGTTAAGCAGTTTTAAATTAATTAAATATTCAAACCCAGCTACTGTAAAAAAATTCCTCATTATGGCAACAGTGACATCTTTTAAAAAAAAATTATTAATTTTAAAATTGTAATTTTTCATACAAAAACTAGCTAATTGTTACTCCGAGGTTAATCTTTATAGTTTTGATATATTTATATACACAAACTTAATTTTTTGCTATATTTAATCCATATATACGTATCTTATAAACATATCGGCATAGTTATGAGTCCTCTTATGTATATTTTGCTTTATGTTGTTACATAGTTGTCAACCTAGTTGTCGCAAGTTGTTAAGAATTTGTGTTTCTAAGATTTGTAAAGGCTTCTTGGAGCTCGAACGTGGTTCTCCTGCTTCAAAAAAAATTATTTTCATCGCTCGTAAAATAAAATACATATTATTTTCGATCGTGGTTTCATTTTATAGTTGACCGACTGAACTAATTTGAAAAATGCTCTACAGTTTGCCTCTGTTGATGAAACATCGTCTTTCGCGCTGCTTCTTCAATAACGATTTTTTTTAAATATTAAATTTTTATATAAATCGTGAGCATAAATACATCCGCTGTAAATAATCAAGATAGCTTTAAGTAAACAAAAGGCCATCCAATTTGAACTTCGTTGGGTTTATTTGAATTTCCACCACCCCAAAAAAATAGATTGTCGATTATGGCATTATATGTAGTAAGCCTCAAAACGAGATACAAGTTTCGATCAGAGACGATAAAATCGCTCATTTCATTAACGTAATTAAAATTTATTTTATTTGGTAACACTAGATTATTGTGTCCCCAGCTATATCAGCCAGAACCGAACCAGTTATGGCACAAGTAGCACAATGCATTCAGCACCATTGCACACTCTATGAATTCTCAGCCGAAACCATGCCAGCCCGAAAAATGCCAGCCTCAACCCAACCAACTATGTTGCCGGAACAATGCCACTCGGAACCAAACCAGCTATCGCACAAGTAGCAGCCGGAACCAAAACCACTAGAAGATTGTACTGATAATAATGCACTTAAATAGTTGTGTAACAGATATAATTTCAACCGGAACTATAACAAGGTCAGCCGGAACCACTACAATGTCAGCCGAAACCATATCAGTGGAAGCCAAGCCGACTATGGCAGAAGTAGCACAATGCATTGTGCATCATTGTGCACCATCTGATCTATCAAAAGGAACCAATATTAAAACAACTGAAACCATTAATTGCTATTCGAAACCAGAGTTTTATTGGTAGCTCAAATGGTTGTGCATCATATAAGATTTCCACCGGGAGTACAGAAAAAAACACAATATCAACCGAAACCCAATAAATCTAAAATAAGCACAATGCATTGTGCATCATTGTGCACCAACTGATCTTTAATTTCAAAAAACCATATTTTTCAAAGAACTAAGAGAATATTTTTTTGGCAATTTTAGTTTCTAGTGGTTAGACTGTCAACCCGACGGAGAAATAATGTGTAAATTATTTATGGGAAGGGCGGTATTTCCATTTGAAGTTTGATCATTTATCAAAATTTCAATCGTCGATTATAGGACAACTGGGTGATGTTTTGATTCATTGTCAACGCCGCTTTATTTGAAATTACCCCACCTTTCACAATTGACTAAGATTTTTAAGAAATGAGATCAACAAATTTGTTCGTAATTTTATGGCACAAAAATGAAAAGGGGTACTTCCAAGGTAACCCTTTGTAAATTTGCGAGAAAATTTGAAATTTTTTTATAGCAAAGTTAGATGGCTTATGGTTTCTAGTGGTTAGACTGTCAACCCGACGAAGAAATAATGTGTAAATTATTTATGGGAAGTGCGGTATTTCCATTTAAAGTTTGATCATTTATCAAAATTTCAATCGTCGATTATAGGAAAACTGGTTGATGTTTTGATTCAATGTCAACGCCGCTTTATTCAAAATTACCCCACCTTTCACAATTGACTAAGATTTTTAAGAAATGAGATCAATAAATTTTTTCGTAATTTTATGGCACAAAAATGCAGAGTGGTACGTACCCCTTTGAAAATTTGTGAAAAAATTTGAAATTTTTTTATAGCAAAGTTAGATGGCTTATGGTTTCTAGTGGTTAGACTGTCAACCCGACGAAGAAATATTGTGTAAATTATTTATGGGAAGTGCGGTATTTCCATTTGAAGTTTGATCATTTATCAAAATTTCAATCGTCGATTATAGGAAAACTGGTTGATGTTTTGATTCAATTTTAACGCCGCTTTATTTGAAATTACCCCACCTTTCACAATTGACTAAGATTTTTAAGAAATGAGATCAATAAATTTTTTCGTAATTTTATGGCACAAAAATGCAGAGTGGTACGTACCCCTTTGAAAATTTGTGAAAAAATTTGAAATTTTTTTATAGCAAAGTTAGATGGCTTATGGTTTCTAGTGGTTAGACTGTCAACCCGACGAAGAAATAATGTGTAAATTATTTATGGGAAGTGCGGTATTTCCATTTGAAGTTTGATCATTATCAGAATTTCAATAAATGGTTTGGTAATTTTTGCTTTGTTCCATTTAAATTTATTTCCAAGAAGTTTATCATTTGTTGTTTTCAATAATGTATCACACAACTAAACTACAGCTGTCAATAAGAATTGTGTGGTTTTTCATCATCATCCAGGAACTGTGGATTTAAATTTGTTCTGTTTGCATTTATTTTAATCTAAAAATTTTTTGGAATCGTGCCTATATAATTGGAGCACATTTTCGTACATAAACTAACATAATGCAACTGTGTTTCCTATATGCAATTCCTGAGAGTTATTTTATTTCTTAACAAATTGGCAAGCACAGGTATTACAGTAACATGAAACCAACTCTTGCTAACTCATGTGAATGGTCTGTTGCTACATAGCTATTAATCTCAAGATTAATTAAGAACAGATGCGACAGAAATTTTTTACTTCATTATTCCAAGATCCTACAGACATACATTTCTATAAAACGAGGGTTGGTTTTCTTCCGTAGCGACGGTTGCTTCGCTCCTGGGTATAACGACATCATAAAAATAGGAATTTCAGCCTACGATTTCGTAGGTCCTATTTTAGAATTATATGTGCTTGGCAGAATTATATGTGACAGTTTTATTTAATCCGCGCTTGAAAATCATCAATTTGCATCAATAACTGAAAGAAATTGCTACTAGCTGCTACTTAGAGATGATTTACCTTTCAAATAATCAATAAATATTTCCAATTGAAACAAGACGAAATAGAACTCGCAAGTGAACAACAATAATAAAAAAAATTTTATCAAAAACACAAAGCCTGAACCTCAAAAACTTACGAATTGCACATGCACACGTTCATGAACTCAAATCTGCTACCAAATTTCATTTTTGTGACAAACGTGACACCTATTGATGAAAATCAGTAAATATAAAAGCTTGAACCAAGAATGGACACCATTCTAAATCTTATGTTTCGGCAGTGCCATCTAAATAAACAACTGATATATTAAAAGTTTACCTCGTATCTGAACCATCAAATCTTAGGTTTCGGCAGTGCCATCTATAATAAACTACTGATATATTAAAAGCTTATCTCGTATCTGAACCATATATAGAACAGTTAGATGGCAGTGTTGTATATAAAAGCAACACTGTCATCTATTTAAAAAATTTAATACTCAATGATTATATTTAATATCCAAACCTAATATTTATTAATTATGACTGTAGCAGAAGATTGTAGCATCACCTATCTTCCAATAGTAAAAAACGAAACTTTAATTTCACAAAAATTGTTTATTGGAAATTCAATAAATTAAAACAAAATCGAAGAAATGTCGTATTTACTCTCCAATCGACTTATGATCATTGCCATATGCTAGTTTAGCGTTTATTTGGAATTCATCAAAATAGTTATGTGCAATTTCGGGTTCTGGCTTAATACGTAGATATGGGCCACTGATCGGTTTGAAAGCTGGCCATGACGGAACACTTGATGATTTTGGTACACCGGTTGCAGCAAATGATGTCATCAGTTCAATCTATAAAGTAAATTTCACTAATTAGATTATTAATGTCAGAGCTATACGCACTGTACTGCAATCATGTTACATAATTTTCCGCAACTTTTCGATCAACATCATTCAACTTTGACATTGCGGATGGCCAAGGAAATTGATAGGTTAAATCATCACAATGGTAAACGCCACCATCCCATGGATATTTTGAAACATCCCGTTGGTAACCCCATCGCGTATATTGCCCTCGATGGTCGAACGTATACAAAAACGTGTTATCCGGCTTTGTCTCCGCGTTTAATTGGGCAAATCGTAGCGAACTCGATTTAATCAGTGTGTTTCCGCAAATCTAAAGATTGAACAAAGTATTAAAGATGATATTTTATATTTTGGCGTTAATCACGTATTCTTACGTCAACAAATCCTGGCGCCATTTCTTTAAAATCGCCACGCTCCAATTGTTCTTTTGAAAATGTGGATTTTAGTACGTAGCTGATGTAGTTTGTTGAAATATCGTGAATTCCGCATACTTGTAAAATATTTTCCACCATTTTCATCGGTTCGAATTGCAATTGGTTTACACCAACTTCGAATATATCTGACAAGGGGAACGATCCTTCGCATTGCACCGAGCCGATGAGCATATCTAAATCTTTACGAAATTTACCAGCTCGCATAAGGTTATAGGGCGTGTCTGGCAGATAATTAGTTGGTCCACCAATTGTTATACGATGCCCACCAATACAATCTGCCCCGCTGCGAGTAGCTGTCATCTACACCGAAATATATATATAGGATCTGATGCAAATTACGTCTACCGAATTTCAGATTAGGTACTCACCACAAGTTTTATAAACGATTTATTTAAGGTTACAACGTCCATTTTCATGAATTTATCCTCAATTTCTTCGATCGAAGCCGCTTTATCAACCCCAGCGAATTGTGCAATTTTACGAGCCTTAAGCTCTGGTGTGTCGTCCCAAACCCATGTATTCACACACACACCAGACTGTAAAATAATGCGATTGAATAGATCGGACTTAACAATTGGGCTGTACATCATCGATGAAACAAGAGCCCCACCAGCTGATTGCCCTAATGCGGTAACATTATTCGGGTCCCCACCAAAATGTTCGATATTTTCTTTAACCCATTCGAGTGCCAATATTAAATCGAGCATGGCCGCATTACCTGGAATTTTTTCACTTTTGGTCGATAGAAATCCAAGTGGTCCGAGACGATATTGTGGCACCACCAACACTACATCTTTTTCCATATAATAGTCACCAGGATGTTGATAAGCACCACCCTCAAACAATCCACCACCATGCACATAAACAATAACTGGTTTTTTAGTAGTTAAATCATTCGAGTAGACACACAAATTTAGACAATCCTCGACATCGGTGGTCATTAGTTGTTCTTTCGTAAATCGCGATAAATTACGCAATGAAGGCGGTGTCTGTCCGAATTTTGTGGCATTCTTTACACCAGTCCACGGTTGCACGGGTACAGGAGCCTAAATAAGTATTTAATAATATATTATTTAACACAAAACCGCATTCGTATATCACACATACTTTAAAACGGCGGGACCCAGAAGTCGTTTCACCATAGTTCACACCAAGAAACTGATAAAATTTTCGATTAGTCCACGGTGTTGATTTGGCCGTGCCTTGTAATTTTCCCAACCGTGGTAGTTCGACGATCGGGGATAATTCAACTTCAGCCATATTAGTCGAGGTGGTCGACAGACTACGAACTGCTTGTTTTAATATTTGACTACCGTTTGACACGTTTTTACTTAGAAACGACATAATTTAAGGATGAAACAGAAGGAACTGCTGTATTCCACCAATGTTCCACGCAAACTGATTCAACTTTCGCTAATTTCGGTATAATACTGTGTTTCGGATTAACTAGTAACTGGGACGTATGTAAAAATTTCAAACTTATAGATAACCAACATTTTATTTTGATTTGATTTTGATTTCTGCTAAGACTCTCTTACGGATTGTCTTGTGAATGTTTTGTGTGTGATATCTCAACGGTATCGCAATGGATTAGGCGACGGATTAGAGTAATGCTGAACATTTAATTAAAAACACAATTTGAAATATGTTATGAATTTCGATATGTTATCAATCCGCATAGAATTTAGAGGTGGTACGATAGTTTGTTTTCGGAATTACGAGCATCGAGTGGTTGTTTGTATTAAAGGTAGAATAATCTACATATCAACAATTGCCCTAATCTATTTTGACATTCAAATTTCTTATCTTGCAGTTGTTATCAAAAAATTCGATCAAATTGTTTGTGTATAATCACCGGCTTTACAGATCTATGCTTATCGTCAGATCGAATTGAATAAATCGCGCACACTTTATCGGGTACTTAGACAACAGTTGATTACGAATTTATTTCAAATGCAACCCCAATGGCATTAATTAATTTATCACAGCTACTGCATATGATTAATACTGCATTGACTAGACTGGATTGTGTAACTGATGATCCGATGATAAGATTATCCGATAAAAAACATTAAGTGATTAGGATTAAGGGACACATGATACACTAAATATTAGTTGGTGTTTCATTGTTAAGCAGCACCTAACTCGTCGTTCAAAATAAGTAAGAGGTTGTAGCCATGCAAAATCTGTAGATCCATACTCTTTCTCAACTGAAAAATATTTTATTCGAAATCTAAACGAACCCAATTATCCAGATCTATAGAGATTTTCTGGTCCGCATTACTTCGATTCTCTAAGCTTGTGCTTTTTCTAAAAGGCTGGGTATGGCTAAAAACAGGAGTGTAGTTTACTTTACTTACCACCAGAAACAAAGTTACTGTGCCAACTTGCCCAAAAAGGATTACTTCTTTCATAAAATGTTAGGGTTGGTCGAGTAATTGTCGAGTTTCATTAAGAATTTTATGACTCCAAAGCCCATTTGGCCGATGTTTGTGATTTGAAAATTACCGCTACGAGGAAACTTATTTTTTTGACTGCGAAATTGAGGTTGATTATCAAACCTGTAACGCTTAGCCTTTGAAAAACTATTCAAATAATCCAGTCTTAACCTTCGAGCGGAACCTAGTGATAAGCCCTAATTATATCAATCTTAGAAAAATATTCGCATGATTCAAGCTAGCGATCGGGCTTCGTTTTCTCGATTAAAGCGCGGTAGTCGCTAATTTTCATTCTGTTTTTAACGGTGTGGAGTGGACTGCTCCAATTACTTACGACGGCCTACAAACACCTTGTATTAAACGACAAACTTTCGCCAAATTTAGAACTACCGAAGGAAATGCGTCGGCCTTGACTGTCGTTATACGATATGATGGTATTGAAATTGATTTGCTTTTGCCGCCTAATAACTTGATTAGATCGATAAGTATACTTAACGTCGATCAATAAACCTGACATTTGCTATTATAAATTGCCAAACTAATCGTCTACTTAAACCAATAATGAGAATCTGATTGTGCTACCAAATGTGTATATCGTGGATGTATTTGCAGCATATAATTTGAATGATAACACGTTAGATTTATCAAGAATTGATAGTGGTATTTACGAAAATTCTCCTCCTGTGCCTATCAAAAATTGACGTTTGGTTTGAACGTCAACCTTCCCCTGTTGAACGCAGTCAGACACCTCCTGGTGATGCTCAACGATTACGAGATCCGTTGTGCGCAGCGGACAAACCATCAATTCGTGTTGTTAAGTCCAAAGATTGTGAGTTGGCGTCTTCCGAACAAGACAAAATTGATTACATATTTGTTGGCAACCGTTATAACCACAAGTTCCTAAGCGCCGATTCCATGATTTGATTCTCGGATAATGATTCCATTTACCGGAGAAGCTGAGAAGTTTTATCACCGAGTTGAAGGCCGGATAGTAGGCGATCGAGATTAACCTTAGCTGAATCGCACAATCGTTCATTCACATCCGTTTTGAGAATCAAAACAGTGTCGCATTTCACCGTATCGGAGTCGAGAGCTGCAATATCATCTCGGTTGAAAGGCTAATATTTTATCGACACTTTATAAATCTTACTCATATTTAGAAACCGATTGGAGATTTCACCTTGCTAAGAAATTCTCACTTTCATTATTAATCTGAGTTGTATCCCCTTCGATTGAGAAATGATATACTTCCATTGTGGTGGAACAAGACGCAACATACCGATTATACCGGAGTCCCTCTCAACAAATTTCGCAAAATCATGATGCATTGCAGTGGATTCCTTACACTCGGAAATATCCTCTTTCTAATTTATCAAAAATGTTTCGATCCTATTTGAAAACCCCCTAAACCATTTTTCTCGAATTTGGAACTCATGATAATCGATTCTTAATTTCAACCCCCTTGTAACCAATTTTTATAAAAATCTTTCCATCAGGATCCTAATATTCAACACGAAGCAACATGGCGCAACTTGGCACAAAATCGCGCAACATAGTACACATAACGCAACATGGTGCAGCATCTAGTAAAATCCCACAATATGATGCAACATGTAGTAACATAGTGGAACATCACGCAACGTTCCTCAATGTGATCCAACATTCTACACAACAAGATCGTGGAGCCTGACGAACGTCGTTTAATGTCAAAATACCCAGCGAACACATTCGTGTGTGAATGTCTGGAAGTTGAGAGGGGAACTGTTACTGGAAGAAAATGAATTACTTGAAAGTATTAGGACTAAGCCGAATATTTTACGCCGAATATGTTAAAGGAAAACGAATCAGTATTGTGGAAAAATTTGTGTGATACTTTTGAGAGTAAAAACTTTGACGAAAAGGAGCTTTTCGTTTAAAAGGCTTCGACGGTACTGTTTTCGAATATAAGAGTGCGGTACGATGGTACGATGGGTGGTGGTACGATGTCAACTGATGAAATATTGACATTTTTATTATCTAAATTACAAAATAAGTATGAATCAGCGGTTGTTTCGATAATTAGGCTAAATGAAGCTGAGCTAACGATTGATATAGTTCGTAGCCATTTAGTTGAAGAGGAACTCAAGAAGAATGATGAAAAAAGCTCAAACCAGACATGATCAGAAATACTCCGTACAAACTCGCTGTTACAACTGTAATTGGGCATAACGCCAACAAGTGTTCAAAAACACCAAAACAAATAAGTTGCAGCCAAACCTTCGATGCACTTCAAATAAACTTTCTAGATGATTATGCCTGCCACAGCTACTACTCCAACCTTTATCGATTTTACCGTTTGGCAAGGTTCCTACTGGAACGCAAACGGTATAAGCCAACGCAAACTCAAATTACAACATTTCCTAGCAAGCACGAAATTGGTTTATGCTAGTGTCTGAAACCCTTTTAACCGATAAACGCAATTTCAGAATAAATGATTACGAAGTCTATGACACGAAACAACCCTTGGGCAGAAGTCGCCGAGCAGAACATTTCGACAAATATCTAGAAAAAGTTGTTTGCAATTCTGGGTCAATGTTTTATCCTCAACGGCGACTTCAATGCCAAACATACCTCTTGGGGTTCAATATTGACTACTCCAAGGGGACGTCAAATAATGAATATTATTCAAGAAAAACACTTCGATGTCGCAACGTGTGGCCATCTTATTGGCCAACTTTTTGGTCCACTGATCGGCGAAAAATTACTGACGTCCTTGATTTTGCAGTCACATGAATAAACTGAGAAATAATCAAGTCTAAACTACATTTAGAATTATTTTCTGACCACTCTCCGATCTTACTACATTACTGGGCTGACCAAAAGCCATGGGCCGTAAAATTTTTTAGAAAATGGTAATACTAGTGTTTTCCGATGCAAATCCCTATGTCAGTCAAAAAGTGTAACATTTTTGGAGGTTATGTTTCTCAGAAGCCATCTGTCAGTTCGCATCACAACATTGTTTTTTATTTACTTGAAAAATGGAATTCGGTGAAAAAATGGAATTATCGCGTCAAAAATTTTCATGTGATGATTTTTTACGCTTTTCGAAAGAGGCTAACTCAACAACAGTGCTTAGAATCACTAGAGTTTATAATTGGTACAATGAATTTAAACGTGAACGACGTTCACTCAAAAACGAGCCTCGTGAACGTCATCCAAAAAGCAGCTGATGTGCCAGACAACATCAATTCTGTGAGAAAACTGATTGAAGAGGGTCGTCGTTGGAGGTACTTCCAAAAACGTATACAAGATCGAGACAGGTGACGAGTCATGGATATATGCGTATGAGCCACAAAGAAAAGGGAAATCGACTGATTGGGCCTTCCAATTCGAAGAAAAACCAACAAAAGTTGGTTGGGAAGCAAATAATAGCGTGTTTCTTCACGAAACCCGGTCAATTCAGCTTAGTAGACGACCATTCGTTTTCCCGAGGTTTTCAAACAAATTAAGAGGAAACAACCCAAAACGGTGAATCACCAAAAAACAAAATGGATTATACGCAAAACTATATTAAGGAATTATCAGCCCATTCATCATGGAAGGTCACTGAATACCTTAAACGGCCTCAGCAACCAAACCAGCCAATCCATCTTTCTACTGGTGAATGATCAACTTTAAAGTGTATTCACTGCAAACCTTGGGTTATCGGTGGTTCAAACAGAAAATGTAGCAATCTGGCCTGAGAGGAAATTCAAGATAAAGAAACCACTATTAAAGTTTATTATTGGACATCAAATTCAATTAAAGAACGCAGCTGGGTATGATCTGTAGTTAAGTTTAAAAAAAGAGAATCAATCATAAGGTTCACAGAAATCTCTGCTTACTTTCTCTATGATTAGAAGATTTAACCTCCAACTCAAGGGTCCGATCTATCAATCTCAGTGGCACCACTCGGCATTATTTATTTCCGACCTAGTCATACTAAATGTAATTTGTTACCCAACTTTCCTGAAATCCTCAAGAAAGGTAGTTATTGAAATTACTACCCTGGAGACTTGAGATAAAGTAACTCTGTCGGAACCATCGCTATATATTTCCTCCCTAAAAATTGGGATCCAATGATGATAACAACTAGCCCTAAGAGCTACGGTAACTATATGCTGATGTGGTGACTTGGAAAAAATTACGACATTGTCTTTTCGTTCTGCAAGTTCGAAAACCCAAACCAAGATGGTATTTTTAATGCTCAATTATTGTAGGAGGATAACTGCTTGGGAACATCATAGAAAAAAACACGAAAAAACGGAATGGAATGAAAGCTCTCTCCTGCATGCCATTTATTAATTCGAAGTCAACACTGATTACAGAAACGAATACTAGAAGAAATAATACAAACCAGCAAACAATACAAATATCAACCTTTTGAAACTGGGACATCAGATCTCTATAGGAAACATCAAGTTTAGCACAAGTTGAACATCGAAATATTGGGCCTCAGAGAAGTAAGATGGAAGAATAGTGCAGACAATACAAGTACGGGCAACTCAGATGTACGCTCTAGTAGACAAGACACGCATGAACAAGGAGTAGGAAAATTAACAACAACTAAAGGGAAGAAAGCGCTACTCGAATGGAAACCCACAAGTAGCAGAATAATATTATGCATCTACGGAAGAAGCATATGACACAACTAAATATCATTTCTACGAGCAGTTACAAACTACAATATGTAGTACATCCAGAAATGGCAAAGAATTTTTCAAGGTGACTTCACAGGTATGTTGCCAATTATGAGTAAACAGGTACTAGACTCTGGAAGAAACAATAATGGGGAAAGACTCTTCGATTACTGTGTGACAAATCGACAATTCATAGGAGACAGCAAATTCCCACACAAAAATATACACAAATACACTTAGACATCACCAGATGGAAGAACCGAAAATCAAATTAATCCAGTACTAGTTAACAAGAAATTCCTATCCTCCTTACAAAATGTCAGAGCAATGAGAGGAGCAGACGTCAAAATCAAATCAGCAGCAGCAGTGAAGCACCCAAAGATTATCGGAGGAAATTCAACATTGAGAGATTGAAGAATACTGATTTGATGTCAGTGAGTAATTCAAAGAGACGATCCAACTCAATATTCCAAGTAACGAAACCAGCGCTACCGATCAGAAATGGGACCAAATAGAAGAAGCCTACTACGTTAAGACTGCTACCAATGTGTTTGACCACCAAAACTACACCAGGATTAGAGATGATACATGGAGGAAAACTGAGGAACGCCACCAACTAAAGTTACAGTTTGGCTATGAAAATACGGTGGAAAATCGAAACAAATATGAAGATATTGCTAAGTAAATAAAGAAGATGGCAAGAAATGATGGCAGAAAATACACTGAAGACATTATAGGGACTGCAGAAACAGCAGCCGCAAATAGCAACACGCGTACACCACAACAATGTGTAAAAAGAGTCACCGGAAAATTCACAAACTTACCACCAATAAAGGATTATTCTGGGCAAGTTTCAACCACAGAAAGTCAACAGCTGAATAGATGCAAAGACTTCTTCGAGGACGATGGCACAGAAAGCGAACAAAATGATGAGCTCCCTGATGGCAACTATAACGAAATTACAGAAGTTAAAAGTGCTATTCAGAAGCTAACCAGCAACAAAGCAGCCGGAATGGATAATATTCCAGCAGAATTACTAATTGGGGACGCATCTGTCGCATCTGTAACGGCAAAAACTTTAACTCCACTATTAGCACAAGCATGGAATACTGGCAGAATTCCACATAAATGGAAAGGGGGCTTGACTATAACAATTCCGATGAAAGGTGATCTTAGATAATGCAACAACTGAGAGTGCTCATCGCTATATCGTGGACTTTGAATGCGCATTTGATTCCTGATTCCTGCGAAATTTGCATTCCGAGGAAGAATAATTGAACTCATTAAGGAACTGTACAGGGATGCCGGAAATAGAGTAGGATGTGCTCTCCAATACTACATATTTGTTCTTAATAGTACTAGATAACGTAATGCGAAAATTAGGCAACACATCTCCAAATGGCATTTAGTGGGGTCCAATAAATCGACTCAATGGCCTAATGCATAAAAACGCTGACATGAAAAAGCTCAGAAATTATCTGATTTGACCCAGGAAGTCGGTGTCAAAATCAACATCAGAAAGACCAAGGCTATGAGACTAAACACATACTACATATATACACCCATTACCATCAACCAAGAAAGCATCGAGAACGTTGACATGTTTGTATACCTTGGTTGTACTATATCGAAAACAGGCGGAACTGAAGAGGATATCAACCAACGCCTCAACACGGCAAGAAATACATTCAATATGCTACACAATATCTGGAATGCGTCCGTCCTGTCACGAACTACAAAGCTACGAATGTTCAATGCCTGTGTGAAATCGGTACTGCTGTATGGATGTGAAACATGGAAACATATGCAAAGGATCACTAGAAGACTCCAGGTATTTGTGCGTAAATACTTTAGGCGTCTAATAAAATGTTTCTGGCCAAACACGACCACAAACGAAGAATTTTGGCGGCGAACCAAGCAAAAAGAAATTGAGGGCGAAATTAAGAAACGAAAGGGGAGATGGATTGGACATACACTAATAAGGAAAGGGACCAATGATATAACAAGAATATTATTGGAATGGAATCAACAAAGGAAGAGGAAAGACCAATAATAGTAACCTGGAAAAGAACGGTGCTAGCCGAAGCGAAACAACTCGGCAAAATAAGAGGAGAACTGAAAACAATAGCCCCGAATGGAGTAAGATGGTCCAGTCTAGAAGACGCCTTATGCTCCTTAAAATCGAAGATAAAGGAAAGAAATAATTATTGTAGGAGGGTCTATAATTTAAATCTCATCTCCTCCGCTCAGTGGATAAGAATTTTAGACATAATTTTCTTACGTAATAATCCATTCATTCTACAGTGAGTCACAAAAGTCTACATACACCACTAAAATTTGCAAAATCGAGATAAATGAAACGAATTAAATATTGTAATATTAATTAAATAATATATTTAAACAAAGAAAATTATTATTGGACAAGAAAAAAAAAATTTCAAAAAATTCATAAAATGTATATCACAAAAGTCTACATACAGTTGCACGCTTCTATTTATTAACGGATTATTGCAGAGTATCGTTATCTTTTTTATGTAAATACCTAGGCACGTCTATCGACACTTTCAGTATTAACTTTGCATTCGTCTTGAGTGAGAAATATTTTTCTGTCTTTGGCATGAAAAAATGATGCGTCGAACGGAAGTGACAATCGAAATACGAAATTTAATAATAAAGCTACGGGAACAGAATAAGAGTTATAATGAAATACCTAAAACTATTGGTAAAATTCGAGCGACCATACAAACAATAGTGTGAAATTTTGATAACAGGGGAAGTATTCAAAATAAACAACGATCTGTGCGTCCTAAAAAACTTAACGCTCGGGATGTTCGAAGCATAATTAAAAAGTAGCATCCAATCCGAGGATTAGTGCCTCAAAAATATCGGTTGAGATTCGGAATAGCACTGTTAAGGATATTCATCTCGAAACAGTTCGTCGAATGTTACGGAACGAAGGATTTAATGGAAGAGTGCCAAGGAAGAACCATTTATAAGTCTGGTAAATAAGCAGAAAAGGCTTGAATTTGCAAAAAAATATGTTAATGAAGGCACTGAATTTTGAAGCAAAGTGCTTTTCACTGACGAAAGTAATTCAATGTGTTCGGAACCGATGGAGGGGGAAAAATTTTGCGAAAAATTTACGAAGACAAGGGTCTAAAAAATTTACTTCCCACCGTTAAACACTGGTGTTGGAAAATTGGTATTTATAGAAGGTAATATAGAACTCCAAATGTATTTGAACATATTACGTCGCAATTTACTACCGTCCGTCGGATGCTTAGAACTAGGCAACCAGTGGATTTTATATCAAGATAATCCAACACATACGGCGATGCCAGTAAGACAATGGCTTCTATATAATTTGCCGAAACAATTTCATTCGCCTCCCCAGTCACCGGATCTGAATGCAATAGAGCATATCTGGTATGAACTGGAACAAAGGGTCCAAAAATATAGGATTACCAATAGGGATTCATTAAAAAGTGCCGTTTCGACTGCAAGGGCTGAAATTTCGTCAATGGTTACTAAGAACCTGGTTTTATCAATGCCCAGGCGACTAAGGGCTGTTATTGAATCTAATAGTGGCCCAATTAAATAGTAATTTTAGTTCTTAAGTGTGCTTGAACATGATTCTTTTAGTTTTATTTAATGTATGTAGACTTTTGTGATATAAATGTTATGAATTTTTTAAATTTTTTTTTGTCCAATAATAATTTTCTTTGAGTATGTAGACTTTTGTGACTGACTGTAAGAATCGTTATGATATTCGCCGTCTAACGAAATGGTACGAAATCCACTATTGCAAGGTGATGTGACACAATGATTAGAATAACCGCCAACCTGAATAACACTGTATACAACTGCTGTTGCTCGGAAAGGATGCCCTCAGATAAAAGCTCTGGTTTCTCGTCTGTGGTTCCTTCCCCCATATTTATTACCAGGGGCCACGAAAAGGACCTATCGGTGAATTCTAAGAAAACTAAGTTAAACTTTTTCGCGAGATGAATTTTTTTCAGAAATTTCGAAAATTTCTACAAATATTGAATCATTTCCTAGGTAAAGTAGGTTTCTTAGAGGAATGCATTAAAGAAATTCACATTTACTGGAAATGGAGAAATACTGGTTGTAAGTAACGGTACTCGGGCTGATTATCTCGTTTCAAGCCCGTGTATGGTAACAATGACTTTACGTTTAGGCCGGTAAAAAACCTCGATACTAACTAATCCATTAGATATTGCCATGGATACAACATCTCTTGATCTAGCGATTTACTAGAAAATAATGTTAAGTCGTATATTTCAAACGGAGACTTGATCATGTTCATTGTTGTATCAGTCAGCGGTAGTCTAACGGGTATGGGACTTCACTTTCATTACCTGAAGTGATTTATCAAATTCTCTAGGATTATGAAATTGAATACGACTGAGACAAGTCATTTAATTCCTAATAATTGCCAAACGTTTAACATTATGTCACTTTGAAGGCCTCATTTCCATCTAGAACTTTGGAACACTTTGAAACTCAATTTTAAATTAATTTTCTTTATTATATTTATTACATTCAATATTACATTTCATTAATTTTTTTAAATTATAATAAAAAATAAATATTGCACAAATATTACAAAAAACAAAAAAAAACATTTCTATATTTACAAAAACAAAGACTAAAAATTATTAAAAATTCGATTTTTTGGTATAATAATGGCAACGCTTCTAAAATTCTAAAACCTTCCGTCTACATTTCTTAAAACTGGTAAGTAACCGCGTGCAAACCGCGTGCTTCTAACTATCTTATTTACTATTACAGTGAACCATAATTTATTCGTACTTAAGTTATTTTCAAATTTGTTTCAATATCAATAATTCGTTTGCGTTTTCGTAATGGTCGGCTACTTTCTGATTCTTTATTAATTTGTTGTATAACGGCATCACTACTTCTTGGCCTACTACTATTATTACTATTACTATTACTAACATTACTATCACTATTATTCTCATTACTGTTCCTACTACTATTATTATTATTATTCGTGTTGTCGTTTGTACCCGGTGGTGGTTCAACTTGTAACGGTTCTATAATATTTTTACTGGTATCCACGACGTCCACGCATACCAAATCCGATTCCGAATTCGTTATAATTCGTTTTGAATTGAAACGTTTAATTTTAAATTTTGGAATCCTCTGTTGGTGTTGCTGCTGCTCTTCGGGTGAACAGTCCCGCTCGTCACGAAGATTATTATCGCTATTTGGTTCGACGATGGTTTCAGACACCTTGAGAGTGTAAGAACTATTAGTATCGGTCTCTTTTGATTTTGTGCAGTCGAGTGGTTGATCATCGTCCATTATTTCGTCATCCACTATTGGCTCGTCGTCGATCGGTTCTGGCTCTTCTACTTTGGTTACTTCTTTCGGTGGTCGTGGTAAAAAATGCGACATAGGGAGCGGAATTGGTATTGGGATGGGTAACGGGATTATAATTGGATATGGTACGAGAATCGTTACGGGTGGAGGAGGTGGTCCAAATGGTGGTAGCTTAATTGGTTCGCTATTTTGAAGGTGGGAAAAAAGTTGGGGTATTGGTGGCGGCGAAAATGGTGACTCATTCATTGTCGGCCGATGCTGCTGATAAAGCGGTATCGATGATTGGTGCGGGGCTTGCATCATATGCGGTGGACGAATTGAAAACATGTTATGCGGCATCGGTTGTGTCATAAACGGTTGATAATCATCGGGCTGCTTCGTTTGTTGACCTTGTGGCGAAATTAGCCTTTCCGCACTTTGGGTAAAATTTACTCGCAAATCTTGCGGATTTATCACAGTACACGGCTTTGGATTTATATTACTACTACTCGCACCACTATTAGTATTACTATTATTGTTTAAAGCACCACCAGATTTTTGTGAGGTCATTACTCGTCCAGATCGCCTGCGACGAGAAGTTAAAACTGCTGATCTTGACGATATAGATCCAACTTTCGCCAACGATTGGCTTAAGTTCGTTGGAATCGACATTAACTTCGAAGGTGGGGCCACCGAAATCAACGGTTTTTGTATTCCCATCGGAATTGCGGACACAGTCGGCGACGCAGCTGATATTTTGGGCGTCGAAATTTGTATAACAGTTGCAGGCGGTGGCGAAGACGATGACATGGGATTCGTTAAATTCGAGTCGGTATGCGAATTATCTGATTTCGGTGAATTCGACCGGCTGCGACAATTTTTCAACCACAATTCAGGTGTAATTAAATTTGCGTTTGAACCTTTCCCCTTCTCCTTCAAATGCGGATTCATATCCAAATGGGCTTGTGTCTCTTTACAAAATATCTGCATCTTATATTGGTTCAAACATTTATCGGAGCAAAACTGCAGTTGCGAGGCACCATCTTGAAAATCGACATAACTAACCGCATGCCGTACGTGCCGACACCAGTCGCATGTTTTTGCGCGTTTAAACGAAGCCCGTCGACTCTGGGCGAAGCACGATTCCGAGCAATAGCTGGCCCCGCCATCCTGCTGGCTGCTGAATTGTTCGACCGACGATATAATTGGACGGCGACACCATGCACAATCATAATCTGAAAAATGAGAGAATAAAACGCTAAATTAATTAAATTTTTTTTAGAAAATTTTTGTTGGAAATTTTATCTACATAATGCACATATTTTGTTGCTGTTTGAAATATTCAATATAATTCTTGTTAGATAAACCAACAAGATGAAGCCATTAAAAGGAAAATTGAAAAATTTATAAAAAAAAACTTTTGATACTTAAATGGAAATAATATCAAATTTTATGATTATGTAACTTAGAACTTATGTATCAAAATATTAATATTTTTTTTTTAATTTTTGGTTATGCAAAATAAATCCTTGCCTGAAATTTACTTGCATGAGAAAATGAGGTTGGTGTATAGAGGCACGGAAATTCAATCAGTAAAAAGTACCTTCTCTTACCACCTTCTTAGTTTGAATTTTTATTTTCCCATGAACAAAGTTAATATTGTATTTTGAGCCTGAAAAACTTATTAGATATTTTTTCTAATTAATGAACACAGAGACCCGACACAATTTTCCACTCTTGTAATCCCGAATTCTCCAGATTTCCTTAAATTACGAAATGCGGCGAAATCACAGTCTCTATAGATTCACAGTGGTTATTTGTCTTATGGTGCAAAACAACAAAACAAAACATCGACACTGTAGAATATCTTCACTCAACTATAGTGATGTTTCTGACAAACTAAAATGGCAAAAAACTTTACAACTTAACAACTTTTGCCCAAAAAGTGTAAATCTACACTTTAAAAAAAACGTGGTAATGTAGCTATAACCTTGTGCTTTAACCATTCCTTATGATTTCTAGAAGCTCACATATTTATGCGGTGCTATAGCAGAAAGCGTAGGGGCGCCTCGATCGTCCATGACAAGGCATCGTAGAGATGTCTAAGTAAATCGAAGTATGCTGACGTCTAGTACTGACCCCAGTGCATCCTTTGTAGAAACCAAAATAATTATGCGTCCCGATAATGAAATCAAACAGTTCGATGATTAATTCGAATGGTTGAATATGCGGCGTGATTTCGTCAGCATTTGAATTTACCAACGATAATTAATTCACGTATTTGGAGGATAACTTCGAATGGTTGCCAATGGCCTACGAATAGTTGAATTTTTCGGAGTTTTATGATTCCAACATAGAAAACGTATGCTTCGACGGGTCGCATAATTATGTTGATTATACAATAGAGTTAGTACTAGACGATAGCATACTTCGATTTACTTAGACATCTCAAGGATGCCTTGTCAATGACCTTCGAATAGTTTACATTTTCGATTTTCTCGAATTTTTATGATTATTCGATGGGCCGCATAATTATGCTACCTTCTACAAAAGATGCAATAGGGTCAGTACTATAAGATGGCATACTTCGATTTACCTAGACATCTCTACGATGCTTTGTCAATAGCCCTCGAATGGTTGAATTTTCGATTTTTTCGAATTTTTATGTTTCCAACATAGAAAAATTATGCTTCGACGTGTCGCATAATCATGTTGGCTTTTATAAAAGATGCAATAGGGTCAGTACTAGACGATAGCACCCCACTTAGACATCTCTACGATGCCTGATTTCGATTTTTTATAATTCGAAACATATAATTATATATTTTTTATGTTTGATTTTAGACTTTAGACTGGGCACATGACATCGGGAGCTGGTTCGGAAAAATACCATGGTATCGTACTGAATGTATTCAAACAACAACAAAGTTAAAAAAAATTCAACTCGATAGGGGAACTAGTAGGCTGGGCAAAAAGCATTTCACGAAATTCGATTGGTTTTGAATGAGGGAGTGAGTGTGATGCTTTTTATTTCCGATGCCATGTACGCAGCATTAATGACGTAAAATAAATTTAGATAAATATATTTATTTATATTTTCTTTAATTATCTTGTTCTTAATTACAAATTATGTTTAAAAAGTGTAGCAGTAACATTTTCTTTTGTACTTTTCAACTGTTATAAGGTTTTTTGTCAATTTGTCAGAAACTTCACACTGCCCTTCACTCAAAGGAAAATTCCGTTTAAACGTTGTTATTGGCCCTTAGAACACTTTTAGACAAATGAAAAATGTTATTTTAGTGCTTAGAATTAATTTCCTCAGGCAGCCATTCCAAATTAAACCAACTTGTACCAAAAGCACAGTTAGGCGTAATTTTTAAACTTAGTTTCCTGTTGAAATTAGTCATTGGTTCTACAACTAATAAGGTTCCCCCTTTTAAAATAAACATGCCGCTCTAAGCCTATCTATCTGGCAAGACATCTAACAATTTCTTCCGGGTTGTGCAACGTTGTTACATCTTTGTCAATGTCATTATAGAACTATGGATCAGGCAGCTGCCTGAAAAATCTGAAGAGAACTTCGCCGAAAATAACCGATAAACTCCAGGACATCATTGGCTCGCGGACTCAAAATTTGAGTTAAATTAATCGCGACACGCGTACACCAAGCTCAGAGATACACGCGAAAAGCTCTAGCCATTAGCCATCTTAACACGATGCTAAAACAAATTAGCGATAGACCAACTTCGACGTCTAGAAAACCACAATCACCATCAACTCAGGTAAGTTCAATTCAGCGAAACTACTAACAAGCGTAAATGCAAAATTTGGTAACACAGCTTCAAAATGCAGTGCACCAGGCACTTTTGTTACCCAGAAAATGGAATCCACAAATACCGGTCCCCCAAACCAATAAGTCTTAAGGTTGCAGCGGCAGACCTAAGACAATCGCAGCATAGCCACTTATTTGTACAGGATGTGGTAAACTAAATCATATATCTGCTTGATCCGGGCGCTGCTCTAAGCTTTGGAACAAATCGCAATCCCGATGTAGTTCTATCAGCAACATATGGTACCATAATCACTTATGGTACCAAATTACTCAACGTTGACATTGGATTAAGACGTTCCTTTAAACCTACATTCATTCTTGTCAATGTCGCCCGCCTCATTGGAACGGATTTCTTAACGAAATTCGGTTTGCTAGTGGATCCAAAAATTACAAATGGTTCTTACAATCAACGAAACATCAGCATGCCTTGATACACCTTCATCAATATTTATTACACTCAACAATTCCTACGAAGCATTGTTAAAGAAATGTCCTTCTTTAACAGCTCCACCAAACTACAACTCTCCGGTAAGGCACAATGTAGTACACCGCATCATGACTACAGGCCATGTACCATTTTCAAGACCACGTATAGACTTGATGTAAATTGCCACAAAGCAGCTTTCCTAGAATTTCATCAGCAATACTCGTATCTTGTCCATTACACATCGCGAAGAAGAAGGAAAACGAGTGGAGACTACAGAAGACTTAACGCACCTACAATTCCTGACCGTTACCCAATCCTACATATACAAAATTTCTCCACGGAATTACTAGGTTGCACAATCTTCGAAAAATCGAACTCTTGAGAGCAAATCATCTCATTCCAATTGCTCTTGACGATCCATAAAACAGAATTATCACACCATTTGGCTTATTCGAATTCATCTGAATACCAAGAGATCATCTGAATATCAAGAGACGAGAAGCGCAGCAAAATGTGTGTTTGGGACTAGCAATCTTGACTTTCTCAGTCATAAGTTTACTCTCATGGCATTCTGCCGTCCGAAGGACGAATTAATGCAATTAGAGAAATTCCAGCACCGAAAAATTTCAAGCAAATTCAACAATCTGTCGGTATGATAAATTACTACTATCGATGTATCCCAAAAGTCGCAGAAATACTTCAACTAATTCACACAGATTTGGCAGAATTCCAAGAAAAAAAATTATTGGCTTGAAGAATGCCAAAATGCATTCCTTCAGCTCAAGAACAGCTTAGAAAATATTGCGCTTTTGGCGCTTCCGCTAAACGACACAAAATAGACGCAGTCTCACAGCAACTAAATAAAGAGACTTGGGAGCCTCTTGGATTTTGACCAAAGAAACTACCAGGTGCTGAAACAAAATACTCCGCATTAGATAGAGAACTGCTTGCAATTTTACAAGCAATTAAACACACTCGCTACTTTGTCGAAGGTCAGGAATTCACTATCTACACCGACCACAAACTGCTGCAAAACCACAAGCTTGTGATTCAGGACTAACAAACTTACTCTCTACCTTCGACACTCTGCATAGTGTATATATCACATCCAAGTAAGTTTATATACGAGCAACTCGCGAACTCATTACTTCAAGATACTTTTGACCCAGTATGAACAAAGATGTAGCCCTGTGGGTACAATCTTGTTTATCCTGCCAAAACTGCAACGTGCAAAGGCACACCAAATCACGTCACTGGAATTTCCAAATTCCACCAGGTAGATTTCAACACATCCAGTTAGATTTTGTTGGACCACTTCCACCATCTAATGGAGTCACATACATTGTACTGTATTGGTTTTGGTACAGAAGATGATTTCGCGGTTGGTTTGGTATGGATAATGAGTATTGACGGGTTGGATTGGCATTGCTGACGTTTGGTTCTATTAACTGGTCAAGTAAAACAATTTTGCAATCATTATTTCGTGGTTCGATTATAAGATCAAAATCTTAAATCCTAGATGTTGTTTTGAAATAATAAACAATAAATGTTTTGTTTACAAATATATAACTGGTAAGAAATTTTCAGTCTTAAATTTTTGTAAATTAACTTAATTAAATATTTTTAGGTGAAAGGAACCACTGGTTCATTAACATATACCTTAACTATCGTTGATCGTTTTACGCGGTAGCCAGCAGCCTACTGCATCTCTGTGACCGATCAATGCACACGCTTGTTTTTCTGAAGTACAAAAAGTGCATTCGTTTTTACAATGAGTGAAATTATTCAACAAAGAAGTTCCATTAAATTTTGTGTGCGGAATCAATTTTGTGGTGCCGAAACGTTCAGAATGTTGCAAAAGGCCTTCGGTGATAATGTATGTCGCGAGCAAGTGTTTTTGATTGGTACAAATGATTGATGATCAACACGTTAATAAAATCAAGGAATTGGTGCTCGAGAATCGACGATTAACAGTCAGAGACCTTACTGGCATCGTTGAAATATCGGAAGGATTAGTGAAAACCATTTTGAAAGATTATTTGGGCCTAAGAAAAGTAAAAGCACGATTGGTTCAAAATTACTCAATTTTTTGGAAAAACAGCGTCGCGTTGACGTCTGTGAAACAATGCTTTCCGACTACCAGGATGTCATGAAACGTATTATAACTGACGATGAGTCTTGGATCTAAGCTTACGACCCGGAAACAGACGATCAATCGGCCGAATATCGTGCCAAAGGTGAGCCGAAGCCGAAAAAACCACGTCAAAGCAAGTCAAAAATCAAGGTGATGTCGACAGTTTTCTATGATTATCGAGGTGTGGTGCACTCCGAATTCCTTCCGACCGACCAAACTGTCAACAAAGAATACTATTTGAGTGTTATGCGTCATTTGCGCGAATTGCTTCGTAAAAAGAGGCCGGAATTATGGGTCGACAACTCACGCGTTTGAAGTTAGACTAACGGCGAAATATTGAATTTATGAATTAATTCCAATTGAAATTTATAATAAATAATTAGATTCAATATTTATTAGGATTGAATATAAGAATTTAATATTTTCTTAAGAAATTTAGTATTTGAATATTTCGAAACCTAATATGTTTATCAAAAATGTTATTATGTTTTTCTGATAGGTCTAGGTTAGAACTATCTATATTCGCAGCCATTTGAAAAGCTAATAATTTTTGCGCGATCAAATTAACTTTTTGTTAGACTTTACTAGCCTGAGAATTTCTTAAGAAAATCCTAACTTCTCAGGTTAGTAAAGTCTAACAAAAAATTAATTTGATCGCGCAAAAATTATTAGCTTTTCAAATGGCTTCGAATACAGATAGTCCTAATCTAGACCTATCAGAAAAACTTAGCATTCTTGATAAACATATTAGGTATCTAGATATTAAATTTCTTAAGAAAATAATGAATTCTTATATTCCATTCTAATAAATGTTGAACCTAACTATTTATTATAAATTGCAATTGGAATTAGTTCATAAACTCAATATTTCGCCTAAATGGCATTCTTGTTTTACATTTTAACCAATACATACAAATTTTCGTTTGTTTTTGTTGGTTAGGATTAAGTTAGACTAAACTAATCCTAAAGTTAGTTCTATACTGGTTAGGTCTAACTTCACATGCATGACAACTCTTGGTTTTTGCACCACGATAATGCACCTTCTCATACTGCATTGGTATTACGTGATTTTTTCGCTAAAATTCCACCCATATCGTTCCGCAACCACTGTATTCGCCTGATTTAGCTCCATGTGACTTCTGGTTGTTCAGCAAACTCAAACGACCGCTCCGGGAAAACCGTTTTGAGTCAATTGAAGACATTAAACGTCAATCGCTACGCGCATTGGAGGCTATTCCGGAAATTCACTTTAACAACTGTTTCGAGGATTGGAAAAAACGTTGGCACAAGTGTATTGAGGCCGGGGTGGGATTACTTTGAGGGGAACGAAATAGATTTGGAGAAATAAATAAAGAATTTTAAAATTATGAACAGAGTCTTACTATTTTTTGCCCACAGTATTACTTCTTCAAGCATGTAGTTAAGCATTCCAACGTGTCAGGTTTCTTAAGAGACAATACTATAAATAATAATAAAAATAAACCGCTTGGAATCAACGTGATTGTTAGAAACTTGAATAAAGACTGTTAGTTGAAAAGAGTGTAAAACATGCGCTTTGACATGCCACACAATTTCGAAAATATTGCATTACATTTACATAAAAATATTGAAAACACTTACCATTTGGTTCGGCCACTTTTAAATGCGGACTATTCGAACTCTCCCTCGAACTATTTTTCTCGGGCGATAAACTTCGATGCCTTGCTAGAAATTCCGTATTACTATTCCGGCTCCCATATCGTGCACTACAGTGGACTCTTTGCTGACTTAACATTTCATCCGTTTGATTACTATTTACATTATTACTAATATCATCTACACTATTGTTACTATTACAATTATTATTCATATTCTTATTATTATTATCACTATTACCATTATCACTATTATTTTTATGATTACTGTTGTTATTATTATTATTACGATTACAATTGATATTATTATTGTTGTTGTTGTTGTTGAGTTTAGCTGCTACTTTAGACACGTCCACGCGTTCCACATTTTCATAACCGTACCATCCAAGTAATTCGTTCATGGCAGTCTCAGCAAAATCCTGGAAATACAAATAATTACAAAAAAAATTATTTTCAGCTCCCGTAAGTTTGCTTGTCAGTTTAAACTTTAATATGGAAATATTTACAAGAAGAGACTCAACATTTTTATAGATCATATTCACTATGTATATAAACGCGAAAAATATGAAAAAATACGAGGCATCCATCAAAAAATCCGCGATATCATTTCTCGCAGCCACCAAACATGGAAACCAACAACAAGAAACTTTGTAATTAAAATGTAATAGAATATCGCGCGCGTATTCCATGCGCACTCTATATACACAGACAATAAAATGTAGGGACAAGCTGTGGATTATATTTTTGTCTTACACGACTTTATTATTTTGTTATCTAAAAATACTGTATACATTGTCTAGCGGATAATATTTCAACGGCCTACCCACTCATTTCCAATCCCAATATCCAAATACGTATTACTTATTCTTACATATTCGGTTACTTATGTATACACACACATCCATGCATATTCCGTCATTAAGCATATTTTGTTTGGATTACTAATCATAAATTGGTTGCGGTGTTGATATTTTTAAAATTTCATATTGAGATGAAAAAAGATATTTGATTGCATTCCCAGAGATTGGATGCAAATTATTTTCATTTCTGCAATGTGTGGGATGGCGTTATGTTTCAAAACTAAATAATGTGAACATCTATGTACTCGTATACCCAGTAATTTTAAGACGAATGTAAATTTTTAGGAATCACGGTGATAAATTACTCGATATTCGAGTCCTTGGCTGTGATTGTATTTCATCATCGTCACCATATACCTTCTAGCATGTACTCGTTTATACGAATACAAAGAAGTAAGATGATAAGAAAATAGAATTTCATCGCAAGAAACGTGTTCCTACACAAAAATATTATAAGCATAAATAATAATAAAAAATTACAGAATGAAAAAAAACCAAAAATATCAAATTTATCATAATAATATCATATTACCAGCATCCCCATCTCATCTCCATCATGTTGATATGAGCAACACAGTACCAACAGCAACAAATTAAATATAGAAGTCATATATTCTATGGAGTGATGATTATTATCTTCCAACATTATAAATCCACTATTTGACAGGCGCATATGTTATTAGTTGTTATCAGACAGTTGTCATTTCACCAGAAATATTGTAAATTAATACCATTGAACAGCATTTCTTGCTACATTCATAAATTTTATATAGAACATTGATTCACTTACACACAAGTTATGTAGGGTGGCCCAGCTAGCATTTGCAATTTAAACTACCGGTTATTTCGAGTGTAGCAACACCTACGTCATGCCGGTGTGAAGTTTTAATCAATTATGAAAAGTGTAGCTACACGAAATCATTTTTCAAAAGTGTATTTACACAATTTAATCAAAAGTGTAGTTATACACAGAAGAAAATGTAGCAGGGTTGAATTTTTTTTATTTAATTAAAGGAATATTTATTTGTTTAAATATATTTTGATAAATAATGTAAAGTTAAATTATATATACTAGACTAGCGGCCCGCTCCGGCTTCGCACGGGTATAAAATATATAGCCTATGTCACCCACTGAAAAAATGATTAAAATCGAGTAGTTTTGATTGATTCATTACTGCCCGTGGCCCGCACTCGTTAAATTTGGAGTAAAACAATTCCCCTTTCCCTATACCGTGAAGATTTCCTTCTATCTTTGAAATATCTAAATTCATACACTACATTTTTACTTATTTACTTTTTACAGTTTTACGTATTTATTTTATTTTTACAACAATTAATATATTACAGAATGTCTTTATATACAACGTTCACAGCTTTCTTGTCATTAGACAATACAAACATGTTTTCTCTAGAGGTTACTCTTGAAAGAGCGACATACAGTTGACCATGTGAAAAACAGTCAACGCTCAAATCTTAGCCTGGAACGTTGAAGGTTTGACCCTGCGATTTATTAATGGTCATTGCAAAAGATGTCTTTACCAGAAACTGTAAACGTTTAAATTGGAAGGGTAAATCCGATGAAAGTTTTCAGTGATTTTACCAGCAAACGCGTGCCATTGTAAAGTTTAGGTGGATTCAGGTTTCTTAATAAAATAACAGAACAACCTACTTTCAACACCATTTTGTGAGGAGGGAGTCCAGACGGGTTCAAAGAGTTTAGAAATTCTGTAGGAAAATGAACAGCTTCTTCCAAATCGAGAACAGTATCGACCGAGTAGTACATTTTCGTCGGCGCATCAATCTTTGAAAGAATCAAGTTATTTACCTTATCTACTTGTTCGTTAGTTGGTGACAGAATCGCTCTTTCTTTAAACCAAGATATTGTCTTATAACTTATGTTATCAATGTCAGGATAGACATTGTTGACTAATTCTTGTATGTTGTCTATCAAAACACAAAGGTTTTCTACCTAACAAAGGTTTTCTTTCTCACTTTGTGTTAACTCTCCATTGCCAACTTTTAGCAGCATCTCTGGAAATAGGCTGTTCTCACGTAAAGATGACGAAACCCTCATATTAGTTTTAAGCTCTAATTTATTGACATGTGGCCAAAGGTTGGATCTTTTTAGGGAAGCATTTATTTCGTCAGCACGTGTTCCTCGAGTCACAACTGGTAGGATTTGACGGAAATCTCCTGAGAACAGAATTGAACATCCACCCATAGGTGAATTTTTGTTGCGCAAATCGCGCATTGTCCTATCCAGTGCTTCCACAGACGTCTTGTTTGACATGGTAGCTTCGTCCCAGACTATTAATGAGCAGTCACGCATCAATTTTCCTGTATTGCTCTGTTTAGAAACACTACTGACGCTGTTATTATCATATGTGGCGATTTTCAGCGGGAGCTTGAATGTAGAGTGTGCGGGTCGGCCTCCTTCCAAAAGCGTAGCGGCAATGCCGGATGACGCAACAGCTAACGCAATTTTTCCGGTAGATCTCACTTTTTTTAAAAGCAGATTGATTAAAAATGTTTTTCCTGTACCTCCTGGGGCATCAAGGAAAAACAATTTCCCTTCATTGTTATCAATTGTTTATAGTAATGCAGTGAATACTTTTTTCTGATCGATGTTTAATCGTGGCTCATCTTGAGCTATATTTTGTAAAAGTCTCGTTTGATCGTATGATGTTTCTCTTGTGTATTCGGCACTGTTAGTTAAATCTGAGTTAGTAGTATTAGCTGGCATCGGCAGCCCAAAATCCTTGAACGATTTACCCGTAAGTAATTGCACTACTTTGTTCAATTCAAATAATGATTCGTCAAATATGTTTTGATCATATTGTATTTACATCATCTGAGTTTAACTCTCGCCGTCGCCGAATCAGAATATCACTGGCCATATTTTCTTGAAATTTATTCCATAGATTACCAGAATCAGTTACTTGACAAAACGCTACTATCACGGAAAATAAATATTTTAATGATGTAGCTGAACTATAAACAGCTGCTTCTGATAATGTGTTTTCCCAGTGAGAATCGTCTTCCATGAGCCCGATAGCTTTGCATGCTGCTTGATAAGTATTGTAAACAACACCTTGTACAGTTCTTAGGAGTGGAAAGGATGTCGGGCCTTTTACAATATGCAGTAACATTCTCAGTTAAAAGGATTCGCTGTTGTTGAGATGAATGACGTAGACTCTGCCAAGAGCATCCGTTTTTTTTTACTCCGGGGAAACCATCAACCGCAGTACCTTGTTTTCGCCGTTGAAAAGTTTTAGAACTCTGGTTCCATGTATAGTAACTTGGAACTCTGTCATATGTCAGTGTTTTCGCGAAATGATCTTGAGCACATAACTTGAAGAATGTTGTCAATGTTGTATCCCGCGGGTTATTAACAACTTCTTGTATATTGTTCTCAGTGAAATATACTCTTTGTCCATTTTCTAAATGAACTGTAAGGTGGACAATTGTGGGAGCCCGGTCGTGCACTTCGAATGATAAAATCCTCCATACAGCTTCAGAGCTGCAGATGTAACGTCCAGACTGATATTTTTCCACTTCATTTGGTGATTGTATGCTGAAAGTGGCTTGAACACTGCCTTTATTAATGCACTTAGTAACATATTGGATTGACTTTATTGAATTGCACAACTCTACGTTGATGTGGGCATCAAAAATTTTCAAAAGGAGCGGATTATAGGGAACGATCCATCGGTTATCAATATTATGGTTTCGTACGGTAGCATTTTGCCCACCCTGTTCTGGCGATAGTCGACGATATTTGGGATATCCGTCATCGCTAGTACTTGTTTGAGTTTGGAACGACTCGGAAATTTTTTGCTGCATTTAGAATCTCGCATACATGGAGAATCCGGGTTTAAAGTCCCGCAAGGGCCGTGTACCATATGTTTCTTTACGATTTCGCACAGGATAGGATCTTCATCTTTATCCGGTAATTCAGCTGAAATAACCCTGTCAATTTGGTTTGGTCTAATTTTGTTCATAGCGCGGCGGACCGAATATATGAGACTTGTTAATGAGGTGCAGGAGTTTCTGTACTTTTAAATGGAAGACTCTGTTAACTATATCGTATCTGTCTTGTGGAGTTAAATTGGTGTTAAAATTTTCTTTGATTTCCGGCCAATTTGGGTTACATGTTGCAGTTATAAATAAATCAGGTTGTCGTAATTTCTGACGTAAGTCATGGCGTCTTGTGATTTTTCGTGTAAATATCGAGATCCACCTGTGAATGATGAAGGTAGTATAACCAACTGCCCAATGCCGTTGCGGTGTTCATTCGCCTGTAAAGCATCCTGAAGATGAACGTAATTTTCGGCTCTCAATTTAGTTTGATTATTACGGATGCAGGCCAATCTCTCAGATTCAATTTTCGCATATTGATCTACCAAGTATTGGTTTGTTAACATTCCATATCTAAGCAAAGTGTTGAAATTGTTACGTTTTCCCATTTTCCACGACCATTTTCTCCATGACATAGCATCAACGGATATTGTAAGCTGTCATAAGATCTGTGTAACTCTGAAATTTTTTGCAAATTATCATCACGACTATGCAATACAATATCTCTTTTGTCAAATTGCTGTCCAGCTATCACCACTGCTACTTCACTCGTGGAAGGCGCATTGTATCATCCTCTTTGTTCTCCAACAGGAACTTTATTTGCATGGATTACGACATTAAAGTCAGGAGTATCTGCTGGAACACTCTCAATCGCCGTTTTGAAAGGCTGTATGTAGCAATTATGAGAATGTAACATATCTTGGAGAGATCTAATCAAATCTCTATCAATTGTCTGTGCAATACTTGAACACCGCCTAGATGCTTGAGTATCTGGATCTGCAATAAAATATATTTGCAGAAATTTGTGATCATCGGGTCGAAGTGGTAGCAAGCTCCCAGCTAAGTGGTACACTTGCCCTTGAATTTTAAATGTAGGCATGAACCCATGCTCAACGACTTGCTTACTCTTAAAAGAGGTCATTTGAAATGCGTTATTATAACGGCGTATATTGCGCATGAATTGTTTGGATTTCTGATGATCACCCGTAAGAAGAGAGTGAAGTGGTTCAGGTGGAGGGAGAATTTCTTCTAATTTGACTTTTCCTTATAAGCAACAAATGCCTTTCGATTCGTCCTTGAATTTCAATGCCAAGAAATGTTCACACACTACTGACATAGTACCTATTGATACTATACGATCGTCCTTGTAAGAAATCGAAGGATCGTAATTCATGGCAGAATTTTCTTTATTTACACATGAATTAGTAACTCGTGCTGATGATTCTCTGGCTCTCTGTATTCGATGTCTATCCCTATCTCGGCTGCGGCGAACCTCACGCTCTACTGAAGATTCTCTCTCTCTCTCAGCTCTATATCTATCCCGAAGATGACTGAGTCGAGCCTCACGCTCTACTGATGATTCTCTGTCCCTCTGAACCGTATGCCTATCTCGATCCCGGCTGCGGCGAACCTCACGCTCTAGTGAAAATTGTAATCCATAAATTTTCCCCAAATTTTCCTCGTAGTCTCAGTATGACTTAAGCTATTAGATAAACAACCGAAAGTATTGGTTACTAGTGGAAGTTTTTGAGATATCGGCCAAAAACTGAAAATAACTTATATGGGCGCAGAAAATCAAAAAGTTATAGTGAAAATTCTAATCCATCAATTTTCCCCAAATTTTCCTGGTAGACTCAGTATGACCTAAGCTATTAGATAAACAACCGAAAGTATTGGTTACTAGTGGAAGTTTTTGAGATATTGGCTAAAAACTGATAATAAATTGATAAAAAAAATTAAATTTTCAAAAGGATTGGTTATGAAATGGCCCAGTTTAGTCCAGCATGAACAGAACCTAGAATTTTTTCCTAAGTTTTGGACTCCTGATCAATACTTTTTTCCAAATTTCATCGTCATTCTTTTAGTATGGCGGAAAGAAGGAATATTGTTAAATTTCAAGATTTGATTTACCGAGTTCCTTTACTTCGGAGATCAATCAATTTTCGGAGATCAATCAATCCTTAAAATGGATCACTTTTAATATTTTATTCCGCTGGGGTGTTTTATTTAGTAAAAAAAGAGATACAAAATGAATAATAAATTTCCGCTGGTAATTATATAACAAAATAAATTCTTTTTTGTGATTGTGCTGCCACTTGCGGCGAGTAGCGAAATCTCTTATTTTCCGCTGAGAAATTTCCACTATCTTATACAGCATATGTTATTATACATATAAACCTTCCTCTTCAATCACTCTATCTATTAAAAAAAACCGCATCAAAATCCGTTGCGTAGTTTTAAAGATTTAAGCATACATAGGGATATAGGGACAGAGAAAGCGACTTTGTTTTATACTATGTAGTGATGTCTAGGCGGTTAAACGTGTTTATATTAAACCGTAGTTGTTAATAGGTAGATGCATATTGTGATATGTAAATGCCATTGGGCTGTGTGTACTCTA
The DNA here is from genome assembly GCA_963691935.1 of Nephrotoma guestfalica. Taxonomy (NCBI): domain Eukaryota; kingdom Metazoa; phylum Arthropoda; class Insecta; order Diptera; family Tipulidae; genus Nephrotoma; species Nephrotoma guestfalica. The sequence goes on from OY829914.1 coordinate 228,322,818, forward strand.
ATAGATAAATATTGTTAACACCGTTTTAACGTTACACTCGTTACACTTACTTTAACGAATCTTTCACCGATCTTAAAAAACCGCTCTACTTGCGATATTTAATATGAAACTGTAGGGGCTTTTTAAAGGTCATAATCAGGTAATTTTAGAGATGCCTATTCAGATCTGTGAACGCCGTTGGATTGTGTGTACTCTTATGGACTAATTTTGATAATAACCGTATTAACGCGACCCTCGGGGAGTTCACCGGAACTATCTTTACCGGAACCAAATTTACGTGTACAAAACTCTAAACTAAGTAAACTTTACCTCTTCAAATATCACGGAAAATGGCTTGAAGCTAAAAATCTGTCCGAGATACTAATCAATTTTTGTAGTTTTCCTAAAAGGTAACCTAATGTTCTATGATCAGTTTTAACCAAACCTGAATCACCATCTCGGATTTAATATCGTAGTTGGGCGGTGTTGAATCAACGTCAACATGCGCAATAATAAAGGGTGGTTAAATTTTAAGGGCCGACGTTGAATGTGAACCACAACTAAACGTCAAGTTTTTTTTTGCATTTAATTTGACATTTCTCAATTTCAGACTAACTCAATTTGAACCATGAAGATACACAATCGAGCAACGCGTTAAAGTTATTCAGGCATATTATGAAAATGGGCGTTCAAATCAAAATGCATATCGTGCAAAATCTTCAGTGATGAGGCATATTTTCACCTCAGTGGATTCGTCAATAAGCAGAATTGCCGCATTTGGGCGAATCATAATCCAAAAATGATTGTCGAAAAACCAATGCACCCACAAAGAGTGACTGTTTGGTGCGGTTTATGGGCTGGCGGCATCATCGGGCCGTATTTTTTCCAAAATGAGGCCGGTCAGGCAGTTACTGTGAATGGTGTTCGCTATCGTGAGATGATAACGAAATTTTCATGGCCCGAATTGGAAGATGTGGATGCCACACAGCTAACGAAACAATGGGTCTTTTGCGCGACAAATTCAATGACCGTGTTATCTCACGTGGTGGCGATGTCAATTGGCCGCCAAGATCATGTGATTTGACACCATTGGACTTCTTTCTTTGCCAGCAACAATTCAAGAGCTAAAGGATGAGATAATTCGGCACATTAATGGCATAGAACCTCAACTATGCCTAAACGTCATCAAAAATGTGGACCATCGGGTGGAGGTGTGCCGCCGAGGTCGCGGCGGCCATTTGGCCGATATTTTGTTCCATACATAATTGAACCATACCATATTATCATAATAAAAAGAATTGACAATAATTTCCTAAATAATTTGTGTTTTATTCAAAATCAACATCGGCCCCAATTTAACCACCCTTTACAGTATTCCAAGCGGTCGATGATACAGCATCGAAACGGGTGGAATATTGTATATTGTAGCAAATTCAACAGTTTTTAATTGTTTGTATATTGTATTGTGTGTTTTTGTTGTATATAAATATTGTTGATTTTAAGCGTAAGCAATTTTCATGTATAAAAAGCCCGGTTTATCGAGGTAATAATATAGAATTGAATTATAAACGCACAACAGTTGGTTTAATTCTCAGTGAATATTGGAGCTCACCAGTGGTAAACCAAATACTCACCTAAGTACAGAAATCTAGGCGGAGGCCAGATTTTTACATGGCCCGTCGAGCCTCCAGAACAACTGGCGGACAATAAAATTCACTTTGTAAAGGAATTTTACATTGAGAATTCGAGCTACCACAACAACCGGCAGCCAACACGTTCCACAAACATATTGCTACAGGCCAAGATACGTCGAAGCATCGAACTCACAACAACAGGTATCGAAATTCAACGGCCAATCTACAACCGGTAAATAAATCAATCTACGCCATACAATATGCATCAGTCTGAAAATTCCAGTAAAGGGGTGGCACACAACAACCAGAAGCTGCTCAAGAAGCAAGATGTCCTGATGAAGAGGATGCACAGAAAATAAGAATCGATTGAAAAAGCATTGGACGACAACAACATTCCAATGGAGCTCATACAGCTAAAAATGGCTCAATTATCCCAAGAAATGGGGGCAACTGACGATTTGCACATAGCGCTTTTAGTGGAAATGGAACAGCAAGAGCAAACAGCTCCCTACTTCCAAAATAACTACTATGAGGCTCTCAAGGATAGAGTGGACTCAACAACATTTCGATGGCAGTGCAACCAGAAAGAAGAGACTTCGAAGCGAGCTCATCCACAACAACAATAAGCTATCGGACGCAATCAAAATGGCGTACTTGAAGGCAAATCTACAAAAAGGAGCAGCTCAACTCATAAGTCATCTCATAACAACAGGTGACAATTACCAAACAGCCTGGAGCATAATACAAACTAGATATAACAATGCGAGGTTACTCTCCAACCACCAATTCAGTGCGTTATTATCACTAACAACAATTGAAATGGCTTCTGCACAAGCGGTAAGGAACTTGCACGATACAGCAAAAGAAATTCTGCATAACATAAATCGGCTCAACATAAGTTCGTCTTTTGAAGCATTCGTAAGATTCACATTAATGTAAAAACTGAACCCAGAATCCATCAGGCTCTATGAATAATCCATAGAAAAACCCAGAGATATTCCACAGCTAGGAGAAGTTTTCAAATTCCTTGAAAGAAAATTGCAATCACTAGAAGCCAGAGGCAGCAACAAACAAACGACAAGCCGACCACAGTATATACCACCGCTAAAACGAGCCTATACAACCACAGCAAGTAGAAAATGTTGGGTAAATAGTTGTAAAGTACGACACAACTTGGATCAATATCAACAGTTCAAAAGTATGTCAACATTAGAAAGGCTAATAAATGCCGCAAGCCTCTGTGTGCGTTGCTTGAACCGTCACCACAACAAATATTGTCAGGCAGAACAATATGTATCGTTTGTAAAGGGTCACATAATACGTTACTACACTGCAATAACGCATTATCAAATGGCAGAACCAGAGCTAAAAACACGAAAACCCTCATAGTTAAACAAGGACCTGTATTACTACCAACAGCAATAGTTAGAGTAGCAACGGACACTGGACATCTCACCACAATGAGGGTGTTAATTGATTCAGGCTCCCAAGCTACATTAATATCATCGAGAGCTGCCAATCTGCTAAACATCAAAAAGAGAAAAACCCATATGTGAACATTTCAGGCATTGGCGCTAGTGAAGCAGGAATCTGCAAACATACAATCAGCATAAAGCTGGTGCCAAGATTCAATGGAGAATTTAGTTTGGACGTGGAAGCTTTGGTATTAAACAAATTAACTCAACAACTACCAGAAGCTGATATCGACAATAGCACATGGACCCATCTCAACAACATAAAAGTAGCAGATCCACACTACAATTTATCTCAACCGATTGATATCATACTAGGCGCAGAATACTATCCATTAATAATAGCTAACAACATTATCAAAGGTAGCCGCCGAGAGCCAATGGCGCAGAACACAGAGTTTGGATGGATTGTAATCGGCAGCATGAGTAACATGGACAACCGAGTAAGAAGAGCCATGGTGATGACAAAATGCGCATAACACCCAAGCAGCTCATTGACAACAACTTATGGTGGCATGGACCAAGCTTCCTAACAACTATGCCACCGCAGTGGAACACTGAAGAACCCGTTCCGGATCCACCATCAGATTTACAAACAGAGTTGGAAGAAAAGCGAGTGCTGGCGACGGTAATAAAAAGGCCGCACATATTTGCAGAGTTATTTAGCAGACTGTCTACATACAGCAAAATCAAACGCACGGTCGCATACTGTCTACGATTCATAAATAACTGCGAACAAGAAAATCGTAACAAGGGTTGGCTAACCGGTAATGAACTTAAGGGAGCAGAAACAACAATTATAAAAATAACACAAGAGTAAGATTTCGGACCAGAAATCGCCCGCATGAACAAGGACAGAAGGCTAGAAAAGGACAGTAAGCTAGGTTCATTAAACCCCACCCTAGACGGCGAAGGCTTACGCCGTGTGATGGGACGTCTTTAAAACTCCAATCTGACAACCGCCAGCAAACAGCCTGTAATTCTAAGCAAAAACAACATAATTACTGAACGGATAATTGAGGAAACCCTTCAAAACACATTACATGGTGGCACACAGCTTACCCTTGCAATGCTGAGACAGAAATATTGGATCATCGATGAGAGACGAGCTGTAAAACAAGTGATACTAAAATGCATAACCTGGTTTCACTACAAACAAAAACACATGGAACAACTAATGGGTAGTCTACCATCAGCTCCAATTAACATTTCTAGGTACATCAAAACATCCACTAGCCAATGTTTCATTTAACTCTGTATAACAATTTATTGAAATATGCAACTCATCATATTTAAACGTCACCATAACATTCGTTATTATTGTTGTTCATAATATGTTAAAATTTTCCTTCTTGCTGTTGACTACAGAGAGAAAATCGGTGTCATTTTTCACAAAAAAAGTTTTTCTCTGGCAAATGCATTTTTATTATTTTAATTATTATTAAAAATCATGTTACAGTAGCACAAAAATTATTTTTTTTTGCTCTATTTTGATAAATTTTCTGATTAATTCTATTTAAAAAAAAATTGAGTTTTATAATTACAATTATTTACCATTACGAGAATATTGTTGTTGCTATTGTTGTAAGTATAAAAATACAACACCAACCCTTATCATATTACCAATTTGGAAAGGGTATATGTTTTCGTTTTTCTTTTTTTTTTTTTTGTTATCAGTATTTTATGTTGTATTAAAAGATCTCGGCTTTCATACGTAATTGAATATTTATTTGGTTTTAAGGACACGAAGAAAGGGGAACACAAATATGAAAAGTTTGACATTCTATATAAACTCGTTTATGTATGTACTCGGCTGACAAGCATATGTGAACGGCAGTTTATGTACGACATTAATAATAAATCACAAGTATTACATTTTCATTTTTCATCCACTTAATAACTCACTGACTGTAATATACTGCTGACCTTGAATACTAAAGGCTTACCGTATCATTAAAATAAAATTTCCCTTAAATGCGCTAATATTCACGTAGTAAAACAATAAACCAACCATCTATCGCAATCAGTTAAATATCGGATGTCATATAAATTAACTTTGTTAAAATTATGGCTTGAAATTATCCCGTCATTAAAATAATTAAATTCGTCCAGAAAAACAAAGTTTGATATGCTCACAAATGGCAAATCGTTATTTCAGGGGAAGTTAACTGTGATACTGGGCTTTTAGATTTATTAGTTGTGTTCCTTGACGTTAAGTGATCCGGATCAGCGGCCCTATTCTTGAAATCGGTAGAAATTTTCGTGCTCGCATATAATTTGCTTTAAAATCCGTTAATCATTTTTTCAAATTTGTTTGCACGTTTTCTGTTATTTATTTCCCTACTAAAGGAAAAATTCTGACTGGGTAAATCGATGCGGTATTATCTAAGTGAATGAATTAAGGAGCCGGCGAAAAATTCGAATAATATAAAGAATTTTAAAGCAAATTATATGCGAGCACGAAAATTTCCCCCGATTTCAAGAATAGGGCCTTTGTTTTTGGATCACAAATGTTGATCTAAAAATTAGTTCATACTTAAAAATATAGGTGAATCACTTTTGTGTTTAGTAGTTGGTACTAATGTATTAAATGTAAAAATTACATACTGAACGCAACCAAAACAAAACAAAAAAAACATAAAAATGACCTTTGTGGTTTAGTTTTATAATTTGGCTGAGTATGGATAATAGGTAAATATAATATTTAGTGTGTGAAATGAAAGAATTATTTATTGAAAGTATGCTCCACCTCCCTCTATATTTCAAGCAATCCCGCTATGAAGAAATTATGTTCTTTGGAGGTGATCCAATCAATAATCCAATTTACGATCTCTGCGCGAGAACTGAACCGCTGTTCAGAAAGAGACAACTGCATCGATCGGAATAAGTAGTAATCTGAAGGGGCTATGTCTGATGAATACGGAGGGTAGGATAGAACTTCCCAGTTGTGTCGTAATAAATAATTTTTCTCAACGTTTGGAACATGTGGTTCTGCATTGTCGTGCTGAAAAATTAATTTTTTGTGTCTATTCACCCATTCCGGTCGTTTTTTCTCTATAGCTCGCCTCAACCCTATATTAGTTGTCGTCGGTAGACATCGTTATTAATAGTTTCATCTGATTCCAGCAGTTCATAATATACCACATAACCTTAATGGTAGTCGCGAATGGACCAGTTCATCAAGCTTTACCCAATATTTTTGCGTTGAGGATTCTTACAATAAATCCATTTTTCAGCTCCAGTAACAATTCGATGCAAAAAATCTTTTCTTTGTTGCCTTTGAAGCAGTATTTCACAAATGGTTTCTTTCTTTTAATTTACATACAACCCAGTAGCTAGCTTTTGAACCATTCCGATTGTTTGTAAACGTTTTGCAACGGTTGATCGATCAATATTTAATCAGGATTTAAGTTCTTCGCCACTTCTGATTGTGTTTGGAAGAAGAATCTTCAGCCAATAATGTTTCCAATACAGCATCTTCAAATTTTTTGTATTTGTTCATGATCTTTCTCTTCAATGCCAAGATCATCATTTCTAAATCGTCCAAACCATTATTTGCACGTTGTATTCGATGGACGATGCCCACCGTAAATTTCCACAAGCAAACGATAAGTTTCCGCTGCACTTTTATTTGCAATAAAATTTTCCCGCAAATAATATTTATTCATTTTGAAGGAGTTAACAATGCTAGTTGTTTACACTCCAACCAAATGTCGCATATTGCGTTTGACACACTCGAAATATTTATCAACAATCATCTCGAAAAATAACGAACGTTTCTTAAAATCCGATATTCGTTATTGACAACTTCATTATATCTTAGATTCATTGGGAAAGAAATCGCTAGTTCCACTAAAATTGAATATTTAAAAAAAAAACACTCCAGTAACTGGGGCGAAACTAGACCATTAGCCGATGATAATCACTGTGCTAGTTCGAAAAAGTGACAAGCTGGGTGCCTAGGGGGTAAACTTAATTCGAGTACGCTGAATTCAATGTGCTAGTCCCATTTCAAAGTTAGTCCCCATTTTTGAGATATCGCTATCGACATGTTTTGGCTCTGAGTCAAAAAATTGTCTAAATATACACTCATTTTCACGTTGATAGCTCTTGAACCATTAAGATTTTCGTTTTGCTTTTTTCAGCGAAGATGTTCCTATTATCCCGGCCAAATAGTTGCAGTGGGTTTTTTTATACAAAAAAACAGGAATTTTTTATCGTTGGCCACCAATAGTATTTGAACAATTAAGATTTTCGTTATGCTTTCTGCAGCAAAGTTGTTGCTCAAAAAACAAACAACTTTGCCAAACATGTCAAGACCGAAAAACCACATGCACCATATATGTGTGTTTTAATTAGGCCAAGGTTAGGTTAGGTTAGGTCGTAGTGGCTGCTTCCGCATACTTAGACCAGTAGTGGCCCGTTGTGATACCACAGGATCCTATTTCCCCTTTACCCCTGTTCAAAACCATTCGGAGCTACGTACGTAGAGCAAAATATCTCGCACCCCACAGTCTGCGAGATCTGACAGGCTGGCTATACTGTACACGCCCAATTACCTATGCCTTCTGTATAAAAGTTCCGAACACGAGCATAGCAAGTTATTTAAAGTCTCTTCCTCCTCTTCGTCCATGCAACTCCTGCAAAGTCATTCGACTGTAGACCCAGCCATCTCGCATGTTCCCCAAAAAGGCAGGGTCTTGTCAGTTTTGTCAAAAGCTTCTCACAGAAGACTCCGACTCCTACCTTGCGGTCTAGAGAAACATGCGTCCACCTGTGCGGAGATCCGTATACACAGATAAGACTAAACATTAATGACATAAACAAATTTTAAAAAAAATCATAAACGCAAGTTTCGCACAACACATAAAAACTGAAAATCTTAGGTACACTAAATCCAATAAAAATTTAACCATTTTGCACAGAATCAAAAAATAATCGAAATTAGACAGGTTAGAAGATCTTGATATACATTTTGAACACAATTTGGCTCATGAGTCATGAGAGATTTGCACACTGTACGTATATAAATTTTTCATGAGTGATGAGTCAAATTGTGGCCAAAATTCACACCCTGAAAACAAAACCACCAACAATTTACTTAACGACAAAATCAACACAAGAACCAATAAAATGTACGACTTATTATCCATAGCTTAAAAACAAAGAAGGTGTCAAACAGCAGCGCCTAGAAACAGCTTCAAATTAAATTATGTAACAGTGATAAAAAATAAACCGAAGACGAGATTATCCTCGAAATCGATTTTGCTAAAAAAGTTAAAAAATTGGCACAATAAATAAGAACTAAAAACTACAATATAAAATTAAAAATAAAAAGTTTTTCACTTAAATATATAAAGTGACAAAAGAACACAAAAATAAAGTGAAAACTGGCTTGTGAAATCTGGTGAAATAAATAATATGGATAGGTGTTTTAAACTCAAGTGCTTTTGTTACGTGTGTGGAAAATTTATAATTATGATGAAACTGCTGATTTATATCGACTTGCGGAACCGCAATGTCATTTGGTGTCCCGATGATATGGATAGATCTACAAGGACATGATCCAGTTCAATGTTATGGTTGCATGAATTATATTCTCGGTACAAACAGAAATAAAATTGGTTCGTTGACATACACAGCAATGGCAAATGCTCAACTACCGCTGCCGCATTCAGATGAAATTCCTGTTCCGAAAAGATCAAACCCAACTGAAAAATATTTACCACCAATATTTGAATATATCAACCATCAAATGTCACTGCGCCATGCAATCACATTGAAATCTCGCAAAATCGTTTGGATATTATGGTACGACGCCTGAAACGTACGGATTGTCCATCTACATTTCCGACTTTTTACAAGGTGTTGTTTGCAGAGTCGAGCTATAAAAATTCGATCATGGAAATAATGTTTTACATGAAACACTCAAACAGCCTAATTAAAAGTCACTTAAAGGATCACTACATCAAGAATATCAGTCTACTGCCAACTCTGCTTCTTGCTTCCGACAATTAAACATAATTATATTTGATAACGCCAACAAACAATATCGTGAAGAACCGAAGACAAAACATTAGTTTGGTTTTGATGGGAATAATCTGGTCCAATTGTGTGCAGACACTAACACATTTATTACCCCAAACATATACTTTTTGTTCATCGGGTACGGATATTAGGTTAGATGATCAGATTTGCAACTCGTTAAACAACATCTATCTTAAGGCAAACATAGAGATGCCGGATATTTTAAATATTCTAAGGTGCACCTGAATGTGGTAAATTAACCTGGATTATAAATAACCATAAATTGGGCAGTGATCTTCTCATATGTGCTACAGATATTAAATTAAAGGTATAGCATCTATTTGAGAGCACGAAACCGCACCTTAATATATACCATGACAGATTACATCATGTCAATATGCAATTTTCCAATGTAAGCGCTTTCGTAACAAAGACTGTTAGCATGTGACGTATATAGATACCCACCTTATGTTACTTCTGCTCATAAGGAATACTACCCTATAACATCAGTAGTATAAATAGCATAGAAACTTCAGCCAAATTTATAAACCTGCCACCAATATTGTCGTCATTCACGCATTCTATATCTAACTTTTACCAAAGCTGATAACCAATTAATCTCCCAGCTTAAGATACCAGGAACCAGTAAAATCATGACGTGATATGTATAAAAATCAATTTTCAACAACTTGGCTGTTCTATGGTGTACCACATGCCATAGTTGCAATTTCAAGACACACACTATACTACTGCTCAAAAAATTAAAGACAACAATGATTTGTGAGAAATGTGCAATTTACTATCAAAATGTAAACAAAATGGCATCAAAAACATCTCAGTGTTATAACTTCGTCTTAAAATCAAGTGACCATTACGCAACCTGCAGCGGCGCTATTGATGAAGTTATTGTTACAACAAACTCGTCAATTGTGTTCTTGATGTGCTTGGTGATTTTATTCTTCCAAATATAATCTGGAATTTTGATCCGCAACTAAATTGTATTTTATCAGACCACGCAATAAAACAACAGATGCGGAATCTTTATTTGTGGACGCCATGTTTGGTTAAAATTTGAACCAAATAAACACCATTACGAATAATCTAAAGTTTCTGAATACCTTTCGTCATAAATGATATCAATCACAAATCTCTAGATATTGCTTTTGAATTCACTAATTTAACGGCAAGTTCGAAACACCTACAACCAAAACAAATCAAATTCAACCTCAAAAAACAAACCGTGTGGGGTTACAAAGTTACCTAGAAACCATCAAATGGCAAATAACTCTCAATTCCAATTATATAAACGAAAATGTTGATAAATCTAATGGCATTATGTTGCAAGGCTTCGAATTGTATTTACCCGTGTACTGTAAACCACAAAATGCTCACCCTCAGTGGTTCGACGATAGACTAGTAGACTTAAAAAATCGGACATCGAAAGGGTATGCCAAAATATTGAAAAGCGGGTTAGCAGCGGCAAAACTATGTTTCTACAACATAGTAACGAATTTGAAATTTATAAATAAATCCAAAACCATTTTGGAAATACTTTAGCAGTAAACGCTAAATATAAATACTATACATAATTAAATATTAAGAAATGGAAAACCATGTCTTTCCACCGTAAAAGGAATCCGTTAATTACTTCATACAAAGTCAACAGCGAAGTATTGCAAGTATCAATGAGATTATGGATTTAGGTGTTACATTTATCGAAAACGTCAGTTTTAATAGGCATATTGGAAATTGTAAACATAAAAAAGATTGAAAGCATCCAAAAGAAGTTTATGATTTTTTGTTAAAGTAAAGTGACTGGTATTAGGCCAAAGTTTACCATTCCATGAAAATGTAGCTCGGTTAACTCCGTGCTTAACAAGATGCACGGATTACAATATATGGACGCTTGAAAATAGACACCTTCTCTTGGGTGGGGCTTTTATTGGTAACGTTTCGATTGGTCACTTGATTCAGCTTACATTTTGGAAAACATATCAATTCGCACATCAATGTGTCATGCAGAACATTTCGAAACAATGAGATTTAGTACTTGAACACCATTCTACAAACTATGGAATGGTGAATTAACGTCTGCGATGAATGTTCGTTTTCAGTGAATTGTCGAATTCGATAAACTCTCATTTTCGGTGAATTGTCGTGAATTGTCCTTTCGGTGAATTGTTGTAAGACAATCTACCACAAACGACAACTCACCAGTGTTGTGTCGTATTGTCTAAACCATGTAGATAATTAATATTCTACATTTGTAGAGAATGTATATAGACAATTAAAAATTTGACGTCGGCAATGTAGAGAATAGTAGACAATATCGAAAATTATTGGGTCTGTTGTCAATCAGTAAAATTCTATAAGTTATTTGTTTATTTAACCATTTCGGCTTTATGTAATTTATTCCTACCCCACATATGAAAAACGTAAACCCAAGTTTTTATATGGCAATGACGTACTTCTATGTATATAATATATGACGCTTCGCTCGGAAAAGGAGCAAGTTACCTTTAGTTGGGTTAGTACAATTAATGCGAGAAAGGTCAGAAATCTATGTTAAAAAAGTGGAACTTTATACACAGTTACATTTGTAAACCAATTAGAACTGGTAAAATAAACTACTTTGAGTGACGGTTCTGCGAGGAACAAAATCATCACTACGCGATAAAAAAAAGTGCCAGTTGATGGATGCGATATACGTATACGACGTATAATACACAATTTTGAATATGTGTGCTGTCATTTTTTATAGAAGTATGTGTGCTTTTTCTGTGATCGTAAGCATCAAAATTTATCGAACCGGGCGGAATCGGTTCAATTTTTTGGTGCTTGCACTCCTGTTTTGAGACATTTTCCCATGGCATTGAGATGAGGAATTTAACTTTTCAGTATAAATTTGAACATTTTCAGTGTTTCGGGCTATCGTTACAGCAAAAGGTTTTTAGCATTTATTTTTTAATTTAATTTTATTTTTTGAGTGTGAATTGGTATGGCGCGACGTCCGAACAAATTACACGTGTTTACTACTACAAACACATTTAGTCAACACTATTGCGTTCCGGTAATTCTTCTCTCCTGTCATATTTTTGGACCAAAATATGGGCGCTGGTTAAACCACTCAAATACCTCAATATTTATATGGAGCTTGTAAATCCAGCAGGCAAAAATGTTCATGTGCCGCCATATTTGTACACCGTCCTTTTGCTGAAGAAACGGATGTTAAACTTGAGTAATAAAGGTCGATACAGTATCCGTTTCGAAGATATACATATGTCATGTGACAGCCAGCATTGCACAGAGATTTTCCTTCATAGCCGCAAACTTAGCGTGAAAAGCTATAATGATCGATTATCTCGGGCACAGCGAATTGTATAAAAAAAATTTTGGAATACTAGCAGGCAGATTCTGAATTGTTTTAACGACCACTAAATACCTTGATCCAGAAAAAGCATCAAAAGTAGTAGTGACATGTTCCCACTTACATAATTACTTACGTAGGAAGAAGGACGCCTATTTGAAACCAGGATTAAATGTGGAAGATTGTTCATGCCAAATTGAACAAGGTAGCTGTAGCTTAAGAATACAATTCTTTGGTTTGAAATGTTCAACAAACCTAAAACCTTCATCTTCCGTTAATTTAGCACGGGATAGTATTCCGCTGTATTTCATGATCTTGAAGAAATAACAGATCATTAAATACCAAAAACTGGGGAAATAAATGTCTTCTGTACCTGTGTCAATTTTTACTTTGCATTACCTTCTTTAAGGCGTGGATTAGTTTTTCGAAACAGATTTAATTTTTGGCGCAACATATCACGATCTGCGCGAGATTCAGTCGCCTTTAATTATTCGAATGCTGGAACACTATATTCATTCATACACAAAATAAAATTCTCTATTATAGCCGGCTATCGCCATTGTATGAATTTAAATAATGCAGCTGACACGCACCACAATACACTTTTAATCATGACTGCGCAAAACAAACATGTTTGATATTTCGTTAATCATTTTTACAGGATTGTGCAACCCTTCAATCATTCAATCATCATTATACACACTCAAAATGATTGTCCAGACTTGTTTATTGCGAAGCGAGCTTGTAGGTGTGGTCACCTTTATACTTTACTTCTAACTAACAAATTTGCGTTCCATTGAACATCTACTCACAAGTACTAGCAAATAGGCTGGTAACACTATGGAACTCAGGTATTGTGTGCAAATGAGCGTTATCGAAAGTAAATGAATGCAGTAAGTTGCGTCATCTATATTAACGTGGGTAACTGCAGCAGGGAAACTTTCGAACTTCAAAATGAAACTTTTTCATACCGATGAAGCCCAATTTGTGTTAATTAGTGCTCACGGGAAAAAATCAGTGTTAGTCCGATTGCTAGAAAAAAAACAGAAATAATTTAAGCCTAATTTTAAAACTTTCTAAAGGCTGCTAAACTGATGAAATTTCTGCTTATCATAGAAATATGATTTTCATAAATTTTCATTCATAAATCGAGGAAAACCAAACTAGCCCCTGAAAGGTACCATATTTAAAAAAACCAGTGATATCTCGTTCAATAATATTTGTGTTGAACAACAAATTAAACAATAGAAATAAAATGTTCTAAAATCTAAGTCATAAGCAATTCAGATAGTATATACATTCCTGTCAGATATGTTCAATGCCATCCCAAAAATATAGTGGCTGAATTTGTGCTCATCCGTTATTGGCCCTATTCCATTGAACCAGAACGACCGTTTAATGAACAATTTTCTGACAAAAAGTGTTCTAGAAACCAATGAAGTTGGCCTAATTCTAATTAGGTATGTTCATTGCCATCCGAAAAATATATCAGAAGTGTCCACTTCATTGCTTTCTAGAACCCTTTTTGTTAGAAAATTGTTCATTCAACGGTCGTTGTTGTTCAATGGAATTGGGCCAATTCCCGATTAGCACAAATTCCACCACTATATTTTTCGGATGGCAATGAACATATCTGACAGGAATATACTATCTGAATTGCTTATGACTTGGATTTTGGAACATTGTATTTTTATTGTTTAATTTGTTGTTCAACACAAATATTATTGAACGAGAAATCACTGTTTTTTTTAAATATGGTACCTTTCAGGGGCTAGTTTGGTTTTACTCGATTTATGAATGAAAATTTTGTATGTTAAGCACAAATTTCATCAGTTTAGCAGCCTTTAGAAAGTTTTAAAATTAGGCTTAAATTAATTCTGTTTAAACCCTATTTCGGGTTTTATTTATTCCGTCTTTCAGGCGAAATTTGAAATTTTATTTTTCCCGTTTTTTCGGCTCCTGGACTAGCACTAATTAGCACAAATTAGGCTAAACGGTATGCAAAGTTTCATTTTGAAATTCGAAAGTTTACCTGCTGCAGCTACCCACACTGTATATATATTAGCCTACCAAAAAAATTGAAACATTCGATAAACAAGAAAATGCCGAAAACTCAAGAAAGGTCTAAGCCAAACAGTCTATTAAATTTTACCGTAAAAAATTTTTAATTAGTTTTAATTTGAAATATCGGAAGTAGATGAATCTGACGGTTTTCTATCTGCCATAGTATTTCTGTTTTTTTTTCAGGTCTCAGTTGACATTTTCAAAATAGACTTTTTACTTGCTTAGTTTAGTTCGAATTTTTTCTTTGAAATTTTCATAAAGTGTTTCAGGTTTTCAAAAAGTGACATCAACAGTTACCCATTTGCCAGTAATGCATGCAACATGTGACATTTCAAATACAAAAATGGAAAATATCTTGAATTATTTTAAACATAAACTATTATCACCTATTTGTTTTGTAAAAATGAAATTATAACTTTACACAATATTGGAAATTCGCAATTTGAACTGGAAAACTCTGAAATCGCAAATCCCAACTGAAAAATTATGGGGAAAATAAAAAAAATAAGCAATAATCTACATTGTCTACGTAATTCTCGATATTGTATACGTCAAATTGAATTGTCGACGCTATTTTCGACACCAACAAGTCGAAAATCCCAGATTACGCGTAGACGCACAACACTGCAATTCACCGAAAACGACAATTTATCGAAATCGGCAATTCACCGAAAATAAAACAGCGTCTTTAGGACAGTCTTCACGAATTATGTTGTACATTATTTTTAAATGGTCGAAGAATTTTCGTTTTTATGTGAATTGTCGTTTTCGTTATATTTTCAACATTTTAATCACTGATAAACTCATCTTAGTTTAATGCATTTGACTTATATTTCGGCAAATCCGTAGCATAAAAAAAATTTGTGACATTTGAAAAAAGACTAATTTATATGCTCGAGTATGAAATGAAATATATGCGAAATAAATGTATGTCAAAAAATCAGAACTATGGATTTGATGTCGGTGGACACATTTATGATTTGCAACATATAAGGCCAATTATGGAAAATATTAAGGTAACCATAAGAACCCTTACACATACTCGCGTGTCATACTTTATATGTTACTTGGTTCATTACCTCGCCCATATAAGTGTCAATAATTTTGTCAAATGCGGCGTCGTTGACACTAAATAATATAAACGAGTATATAAAATACACATAATATATTTCCCATACCTAAGACGACGAGGTATAGCATTAAACCTGTAAAAGTATCAAATTCAGAATTTGCTATAAAACTAAAAATTGTCCAGTTTTGCAATCTTTCATGCTAATTTAATGTTTATATACAAACTTTTTTATTGTTATTGTTGTAATATTTAATATTATAATGATCGCGTTTCAATATGATTGATCAATAAATTTATACGAATGGATTATATTACACATAAACAGAACAGGTATTACAATTCGGAATATTATATTATTGTAATGTGTTCGCAATTTTAGTATTTTATTCGTATATAAATTACATTTAGTAATAAAGCATAATTTAATAAATATTTTGTAAAATTATCTTTAAGCTGTAAAAACAGTTTTGCAGTTTGATGATCAAGATCAAGTAACACATTCTGCTGAATCATCAGTGTTTTAAACCTGCATCGACCAAATTAACCCTCCGCAACGAAATACACTCATTGTTCATACGCCGCATCTCGATTTTATTTCATTTGACGTTTTCGAGATATGGATGGTCGGAATAACAAATGATATCAGGATTATTCTTAAACCAGAATTCATTACAATATAATTTACAGGTTAGTTGAAGAAAGTGCCAATGTTATATAAAATTTTGCATGGCATTATACGCCAAATTTGTTACACTTGGATAAG
Organism: Nephrotoma guestfalica; assembly: GCA_963691935.1. NCBI lineage: Eukaryota > Metazoa > Arthropoda > Insecta > Diptera > Tipulidae > Nephrotoma > Nephrotoma guestfalica. The sequence continues at coordinate 228,339,196 of OY829914.1, forward strand.
ATTAATCTACGCTTTACAAAGCTTATAAAGCCCAACTTTAAAGGCTGTGAAGTATATCCCTAATACCAAAAATACACAAGTATTAGTAAATACGCTGCTAAAAAAATTCTTATAAGAATTTTGAATCAAAACTAGAAAATAAACTCAAAAGAGTTTATTTTACATTCTTCACAATAGCTCGGAAAATTCTCATTTTTACGTAGTTTTAAAAAAGATATCATGTCAATATCTCTAAATTTTAGTTTAAATAACTTACTAAAATCGTGCAGTTTATCGGAAAATGCCTATAAGGTAGCACAATGAAATAAATCATGTTTCCAAATTGAGACAGCGGTATCCTTTATAGTTCTGCTATATCAAGTCGATTTTATTAGCCGATCGTAAACTTTGTTGGAAATTTAACCTATGAATAGCCTTAGTTGACAAAACCAAATGAGTTAACTGCCATTTCCAAACAGTTGGGAGATCCCATTTTTAGTTGTGGTAAATGAAGACGATTTTTTTGTTTTGAATAAAATTTGGCTTGGTTAATTCTGTATATCTAAGGGTTGGTCGGAAAATTCCACTATGCGCAAATATTAGCCTTACGTTCACAGAATCAATTGAATCATTGTTGAATTGAACTGAGCCATTTTCATATGGAGGGGTTAGGTACCATTTTTCGTTCTCGCAATTCAAATCGATTTGATTGGTTTGAGTAGTTTAAGTTTAGATAAATTCTGGATATCGTACAGTTTGTCGGATAATTTCATTATGTGCAAATGTTGGAACCTGAAGCAAAAATTTTCAGATACAGGAGTATTCCGATATGTGCAAATGTTTTCCGATTTTCCTACGATATCCAGAATTTATCTAAACTAAAACTACGCAAACCAATAAAATCGATTTGATTTGCGAGATCGCAAAGTAATATATCACTACTTTCCGTTTGGAAAGAGCGGTTGACTGGTATTCTATGGCTATCATTTCAACGTAGTGGCATTTTCTTATACAGACCACGATTTATTCTCTAAATTATTTATATCAATGCAATCCACTGAAGCAACTCAACTCTGAGTTATACTTTGTATTCTTACAAGAATTCATTTTGTTTACTTTTTCGTACATTTAAAAAAAAAATTAGAATATCTGTATAGTAAATAATGTTTAGTTTAAATATAATATTTAAATTTTATTTGTTTAAATTAATTTATTGAACTCAGACATTTAATTGACTTAATGTGTTTTATTTTATTTTCTCAAGATTATTTCTTACTCTTGCTGTTGCTACCGTTTCTGCAAAATAAAAAAAATGCTGTCTATTTTCGTCTCTTTCTATTATAATATAGTTAGTTATTACGCCAAAATGTTGGTTTAACAGTGTAATTACTAATACATGTTCAGTATTAAAAAATTCTTATTGGATTTGTATATGTACGCGGGATTTTTTTGGAGCAACCTTCACAACCGTCAATTTTAAAGCCCGTGAAGTTTCTAACAAAAAATAACACGTATACGTATACGGTTCCAATTGGAAAACATGGCGGAAACACAATTTTTATTAGATTCAAATAGGTTTCAATAACCGCCATATTGAATTGTTTTAGTATATTTGATGTATACTGTTTGTATTTTATAAATGAAAATTGGTGAAAATTTTATTAAAGCTTGTAAATTTATTAATTAAATTCATAATTTATATAGGATAATTTAAAAGAGTTAATAAATACAAAAGACATGGGGCCAATAACAAGCCACTTCCAGAGATTGGGACCAGATACCACTACATTGCTCGATTTGGACTATCTTTATATATAGTAGGTTTAATTGAATGCAGGGCGGGTTTTTAGACTAGCTCCTTTTAACTATCAGAACTCCAGCACCCAAGACGCGATCCATTAAGTAAAGATTGTTGGCTGCCTTAAATTTGCACATTATATAGTCCAACGGAAATTCAAAACCATCTAGCGAATTCCATTTCTGGGATGTTCGATAAATAAATTCGAGCTTGGCTTCCTTACTCGAAACGCCGAGCTTCAACGTAAACCTATGTGCATTGATCGTTCCTCTTGTTGCCCTTTTTGGCGTAACGAATGATAGTACTTTCTCATTTAGTTCTGTTGAACATTTACCATGAATTAATCTGTAGGACAAGCAGAGTTCTAGAGAGTCAGCAATATGTGTTAGGGATAATACTTATCGTCATGAAGAATTAAAAATAGAAAAAAAAATCCAAGCAAGTAACCACAGTGACGGTTAAATTTGGTTACCACAACACCTGTAATATATCTGCAATATATTTTGCCCCACGGTATAACCTAAAGAAATAAGACTACATTAACTTGTTCAGAAGGGAAACCAACGAACTGGCCATCTAATTCTAACAAAATCCCAGACCTTATACATTTCTACATCATTAAAGGCATATCGGAACGCTACATCCTCTTAAAAAATAATGAAAGTCTAATATCTGATCATTCTCTTGATATTATGATGGTTAGTGAAAATAGAAAAAACAAATTCACCACAGCCCACAAACAACAAAACAAATTGGGAATTGTTTCAGCAGCTAGTAGAGGAAAACATAGAACTTCAAATGCCAATCAAAAGTGAAAATGAAATAGAAGAGGAACTAGACAGGCACCTTGATGTCATACAATGGTCGGTTTGGGAATGCACCCCAATTTATCATCCAGAAAAGAAAACTCTGTTATTTACCCAATAGAAGTAAGAGAACTAGTGCAGGAAAAACGAAAAGCCCGAAAGAAACTGCAGACTACGCATGCGCCACAAGATCAAACCACCTTAAACAACTTGTGCATCAAACTAAAGGCTCTCATAAAAGCAGTGAAAAATGAAACAATTGGAAAATGCCTTTGTTCTCTAGCTCCAACTACTCTGGAAAGCAACAAAAGGGTTAAAATGACCAAAAACGGAGATCCCCCCAATCAAAACAATCGTTGTAAAATGGGCTAGAAGTGCAAAATATAAAGCTGACCTGTTTGCTGCACATCTAGAAGAAACATTTCAACCTTTAGGTCGGCAGACCAGTTACGAAAACACTACTGATCCGCCCAGAACATCCGACTTGAAAGATATCAGGCCTGTAACATTGTAAGAACAAAAAGCTGAAATTAAGAACATAAAAGCTAAGAAAGCTCCTGGTTACGTTCTGATAACAGGGCAAATAATAAAGGAACTGCCTGAAAAAGGCACCCGTAAATTATTACACATAATCAATGTGATGTGTTCTTCTGGAAAAAATATGTTATTGAGAATATATTAGAGGCGAAAAGGGTTTGCTCTTGTATCTTCTTAGATGTGGCGCAGGCCTTCGATAAGGTGTGGCACAGAGGTTTACTCTTCAAACTACATAGAGTTTTACCAAAACAATATTAAATGATTTTAAAATCATACATAGAGATTCACCATTTTCGAGTGAAATACGACGAAGAATACTTCGAGCTAAAAAAGATTTCGGCAGGAGTCCCGCAGGCTAGAGTTTTGGGACCTATACTTTACCTGCTCTACACCAGAGATTTACCTCAATTAAACTACGTTGCCGTTTTCACCATTTGCTGGTAATTCTGCAGTTCTCTCAGTAGGAGAAGCATCTGGTAAAATCATAAAATGGATAAAAATGTGCCGTATCGGGCTCAATGAATCGAAATCCATGCATGTGAATTTTACTAATCTTAAAATCAGCTACAAACCTGTAATCATAAACGGTCAGCAGATTCCGTATGCAAATAAGGCCAAATATCTAGGGATGCCCTTAGATACCAGGCTCAGGTGGAAAGAGCACGTTAAAAAGAAAAAAATGAACTTAATATTAAATATCGAAAAATGAATTGGCTGCTCGGGAAAACTTCGGAATTGTCAACCGAAAATAAATTGGTGTTATATCAACAGGTACTAAAGCCTGTATGGGGCTGTACAAAGAAAACCAACACCAAAATAATACAAACTGTTCAGAACAAAGTGCTATACGTGGTATAGTTAACGCTCCGTGGTACATTAGGAATGATGACCTTCATTAGAACCTAAATATCTAGGCAGTTCAAGAAGAAATAAAAAAACTTGCAGTAATTCAAGTACAACGGATTTATCAACACGTAAATGAAATGATTCGTGGTATGTTGGACACTTCACATGCAGTAAGGGGATTGCCGAGAACGAAACCAATTGATTTAATGGATTAAGGACACCAGTGCAAAGACTACTTCAGCAAATAACCTATAAATGGAGCTGGCCAATGGGATTCTTCCCATTCATAATTGATTAAATTAAGAAAGAAAATTAGTAGATGAATTGTATTCAGTTGTAATAATTTATTTTTAAAAACAAAGAAAAAATATTTTTTTTTGTTAGTAAACTCAGCATTTTTGTAATATGATTTAATTTCAGTAGCTCGGGAAAAACTAAACTAATAAAGTTTTATAGTGTGTAAGAAGCCGAAAATAGTACATTGTGTCATTAGGACTAAAAGTAATACTTTGTTTGACGAACAATTATATTTGCATGCGAGGCGAAGCGCAGCGTAGCCGAGCAAAAGCAAAGAATGAGAGTCCAACAAAGTCACGTTTAATCCGAATAACACTTACTATTTTTTCTCCAACGAAGAAAAGCTCATTGTAAACTAAATATACGAGTAAGTACAAATTATGTAATTAAAACTTCAAAATTGAAACTAATTTGTTTGGTTTGACTATTGTACGCGTCTAACTGCAAGGCTATAATTACAATATTTTCTTTCTTGCGAACAAAATGTTTGAATCAAAAGATTTATTAAATTTGCCACCGGATGTGGTTCAAACAGCGAAAGAATTTGTGTTAAACGACAAACGTATTGCCATCAACATCACGTAAGATTTATGAGTGAACATATAAGCGGTTTTTGCAGTGGTGTACTGAAAAAAATGTACAATCAGGATTATATTCAGAAAGTGTTCTATTGGCATACTTTGCCAATTTGTCGACGAAGATGAAAAGTTTGACTCTTTGGGCGCAGTATTCAATGGTTAAGGCCTCATTGAATTATAAAAATGGCGTAGATATCAAAAAATATTCCAAATTGCGAGAATTTAAAAAAAAACAGAATATTGGTTACACAGCAAAAAAATCCTGGGTTCTCGATAAAGCACAAATCGATTTTTTTAATTTGCTCCCAATAAGACCTATTTAATGATGAAGGTAAGTTTTAAAACTTAAAGATAATGATTTTCTTGCAGGTTGTTCTAATACTGGGAGTAGCGGGTGCATGTCGTTGCGACGAACTAGTCCATTTATTGATAGATGAAATTTAAAACGTTCAATCAGCTTTGTTGGTAAAACTTCCAACTCTAAAACAAACAAAACGCTTTACGCTTTTATGAAAAAAATATTTGGGGATTTACAGAAAATACTTTGCTCTTCGCGCAGAAAATTTCGAGGTACGACCTCTTTTTATATAATACCAAGGTGGAGTATCTCATAGGTTTGGCATTGACTTCACTTGCATTAAAAGGCATGGTGATTGGAAATCTAATACTGTAGCTGAGGGATACTTAGAAGATTCTACAACAAATAAAACAAACACTGCTATAAGAATATTATGACCCGATGAACTTAGTACCAGCTACAGTACTAGTACCAATTACAGTAGTAACCATGAAAATCCAACCGCTCAAGATACTTTAGAAAATGAGGAAACCATTGCTACAGAAATATTAGGCCTCGAAGTTCCCAGTACTTGTCCAATATGTACCAATATTGTTGGCAATATGGTTATACAAACGATAATAATGTTGACAAAACGGTTTGCTTAATGTTTATCAAAGTTATTCAAACTGTACAAAAAAAATAAAAATACTTATTTCATATACATACTGTACACATATCATTGGGTTTTCACTATAATATTTTTCTCCTAGTATTAAAAGTACCTACTTTTACACCAAGGATTAAAAGTGTAGCTTAGCAACAAATAAATTTTTTAAAAAAGTAAGAAAAAGGCCATCTTTAATACCCAAAAACAGTATTAAAACAAGAGGCTTTTATGACGTTTGGAGAAAGACCCATTTACAATGCAATTTCAGGAAATATCCTATTCAGGAGAAATCGTAGTTTAAAGAAACAATTGTTGAAGATCAATACTATTGTTAACCATCTTCATCCTTCGTTTTAGTAGATCACATTGAGTTGCCTTGTTCCGTACGATTGCTATCGATCCATCCTCATTCAGAACCGGCGTTATCCGGCACACTTATGCAGTACGTGGTCCTACAGTCCAATCAACCTTACACGTTATGGCAAAAACTGAAACCATACACTTTATGGCAAAAACTGAACCCAAAAATAGGCTCTAGTTTCGTTGCAACATTAATTTGTAGGAATAGGAAAAGAAATTATTGGTTTAACCGATTTTTTCCAATTTCTATTAAAGGCTAGAATATTTTTATTATAAGATTAAGTAAAATGAAAAGGCAACTAATATGACAAATTAAACTTGATTATTGTACTAGTCACTCAGTTTTTCGTTTAAAAGTAGTTGAAGTTTAATTGTTTTTGTGGAAGAAGTTACAGCTTTCGTCGTATCACATACGAAACTAAAAACAAATTAATTTTTTTAATGAAATAGGATTTTTTTTAAACTTATTACGGCCTATTTGGAATTTTTGGTTTTTGTATCAAAAAATATTTAGCAATTTATTCGGAAAATGACAAAAACAATAATTTTACCAATTTTTGTTCGTGTGACTTGCGCAACCGCGTGTCTGTACTTTAAATCTGGCTTTGTTTTGACTTGCAATTGATTTTCATTTAAAATTCAAGAGTCTAGTCACAAACTTAACATCGATGTCACGTGGATTACTGACAAGGGCACGATATTTTATATTTTCCGCTAACATTCAATGAAATAAAACGCTTTCATCTCTTGAAAAACGTACCACTAGTGCGATATTAATAAACATCATCCAATTGTGTGTGGTGACGTCCAGAAAATCTTAATTTACCATACGATCAAACCTCATCAGAACAAAAATAAAATTTCGTGATTTTAATTACAATGCCAATAAAATGATAACGCGCATCACAAACGAGAAATCAATCATATAGTTATTTATCTCGCCAGCGAACACATAAAAAATAGAACAACAAACATCTCCCACTGGAACATATTATTGTACACCAAGAAATATAAGAAATTTACAAAAATAGGAATTTAATTTAACATTTTTGTTTATTTCGTTAGGTAATTTAAGACGACGGTGTCAAATTACATTCAGATAAATTTACTTACATTTTTTTTTTTTTCGTTCGGTCGTTCGTTCGATCGCGGTATCAAATATGTCTTCTTCATACAAAATACAGCTGAAGAGCTCATTAAGAAATAATAATAAAAATTCTCCATTAATTTATATTCTGAATTTATTTTTTGTATTGTTGTTAAAATGTAAACAAATATTATAAATAAATAAATTTTGTGTTTACCTTCACGTTCGCAGGTAAAGCTCATTATACACGACCAAATCAATAAATTTAAAATGGTTAATATTTTGAATGGAGATTTATGGTAATTTTTGTATTAAATAAATAAATAAATCTACAATTATTTATTACGTATGGCTGTAGAGTTCAAAATGTGTTAATTTCTCAGAATATTGAGTTTCTAAATTATTACGCAAAAATGTTATTCCTATATGTGAATATTTGCTGGATAGTGTTACGCCTTAAAATATATACAGCCTTACCAGAATTATTCTTGTACCAGATTTTGTTTTTCTGTTTGCAAAAATTGCAATGACCTTTTAGCCGGTTTTTTATGATATTCATCTTCAAAACGAAATTTGAGATGTTTTATTTTATTTAGAGTCGAGGGATGACTAATTCTAAGTAGATTTTAAATTTTAAAACAAAATAAAAACTTGATTTATCTTTTATCTCGGATATACGCACTACTAAATGATATAGAAATGTAATCGAATGAAACTTAAAGCATTTTCAATTTTTCGTACAAATGTTATGAAAAGTAATATTTTTCTTGTCGTCGAAATTTTAATTTCATTTTAGGTCAAAATATTTAAAAAAAAAAAGTTTTTTATTGTTTTTGACTTAGGAAAGAAAGGAAGAAAAGGTAAAAAGTTAGCCTTAATTTTTGACATGATAATAAATAAACGGCTGAGAAAGTTGTGGGTCTACGCGTATTTCGGAATTGTTTACTCGTACATGTTTGTGTTGAAAATAGTGTAGAGAATTGATTTTTGAGTAGACAATGTCGAGAATTGGTAGAGTATGTCGACAATTCATAGAAAATGTACAACATGGCTTCTGTATATTGTTTTTTTGGTATGAAGTCTTCATCTTGGAGTTTTTCAGTTTCAATTGGGCTTTATATAGATTTTATTTTTAATTTTAACATTAATTTTTATATATAAAAATTATTAAAGTGAGAATGACTACTAGTGGATTTAATGTCCTTTAAAAGTTCGTCATTCACACTTTTATGTACAAAACACATACAGCAAATAGTGTCATAGTCACTAAAACTACATTACGCATAATAAAATACAAAATTCAAATACATAACACCTAATATAATTTAATTTAATTAATTAAGAATGAATGGCATTATAAATCACAAATAATCTTTAACTGATGACAACAGATGAGATTTTATCATTCGTTTAAACATAAAAATATGTGCAGCGCTCTTAATATGTTCAGGTAAGTTAATATAAATATATGGCCCAATGTTAATGATTTTCTGCCAAATTCAGTTCTAATTTGGGGGCACTTCAACTGACTAGAATTTCTGGTTGAATAGCCATGATCTAGAAATTCGAATTGTATAGTCGAAATTAATGATGGGATGTGTAGAGACTTAAACATGTAGATCGACACATACATCTCAAAAATTGCTTTAATTGGGAGAATGCCTATAGCAATAGTTCGATAGAGCTCCACAGTAGGAAATAGGTGAGGTAGTTTATACATTGCTTTACAGGACCTATTTTGTAAAATCTGCAATTTATTCAGTTTCTCTTTAACAGCTGGACCAAAGGTAGAAGAAGCGTATGAGAATCGGGTATGAATAAATGAGGAATAAATTTTTTTTAACACATGTACTGGAACAAAATCAGCTAATTTGGTCCTAAATATGGTCCTCCCACGTCATATGCTTGTCGAATATTACTCCTCTCTTCAAGTACCTTGAATTTGTCCACACGCTCTATGGTGCAATTTGCTACTTGGAGTGGTGGTAAATCAATGTGTTGCAGGCGTGGGGAGTGAAAAATTATATATTTCGTTTTATTAAAATTAACTGATATTTTGTTTAAGTGAAGAAAATCTAAAAGTAAAATAATATCATCCCTCATATGTGACATTGTTACCTGACAATCTCTGGATTCATAGAACAGGGCCGTATTGTCAGCAAACATTCTAACATGACCCGTGAGCCGTAAGTTGGCCACATCATTTACGTAGATTAGAAATAATTGAGGGCCAAGGACACTCCCTTGAGGAACACCACAGTTCAGGAACATAACAGTTTGTATGATGGGCCACGGAAGCCATACATTTGTAGTTTTTGAAGAAGTAAACTGTAGAAAATTACGATAGATCAAATCAGTAATGTCTGTTAAGGCCAAATCTGTACCAGAACCTTGTCGAAATTCATACTGAAGAGAATAGAAAAAAAATTGATTTATTCAGGAAGTCTATCATCCGGTTAGCAATAATTTTTTATAAAATTTTGTCAAATATGGACAAAACTGAAATTGGACGATAATTATTAACTAGTTTAGAATTTCCAGACTTAAAGATAGGTGTCACTTTAGCAATTTTAAGACAATCGGGGTAAACACCGGTTTCCAAAACCACATTAAATAGATCGGCTAGTAATTGTGAAAAAAATGGCAAATAATTCTTCAGAACCACATTACGAATGTTATCATAACCACCACCCTTTGTATTACTGAGATTTGAAGATAAATTCGCTATTTCGCAGCAGGAAGTGGGCGAAAAGAAACACGAATTAATACTACACACCATAGTTTGAAATTTATTTAAATCATCTGAGCCTGGACTAGAACTACTTGCTGATACAGAAGAATCAACAGAATTAACAAAACTGAGATTAAATAAATTAACAATAGCAGTAGGATCATGATACTCAACATCATTACAAATAACGGAGTGGATCCTATTATTAGAGTTATTTACCATGGACTGCTTTAACTGTTTCCAGATTTCTTTTTGGCTCAAATTATTAAATAAATTGTCTTTGAAGCATTAGAAGCATTATCTTTGCAAAATATTTTCCGTTTTTGATCTTCCTATTTAGCAAAGCTAATTTATGTTTTAGTTCTAAATTAGTACTGTTCCATTTAAACGCTTCAACATCCGGTTTTTAAGTTTAATTAATTCCCAAAGATCAAGATCATCCAAGGACAAACACTTGCATTTCTCATTTTTACATGTAATTCCTTCAATGCGGAAAACTGTAGAACAAGTTTATTATACATATCAAAAATCCGTTCTAGCGTAGACTCAGGATTTCTGACGTCAAACACGGTAATCATTAAAAAATATTCAAAGGACTCATTAACCTTTTTGTAATTAACGTATCTCTTCGTTAGTGTCCGAGTACAATATTTAGGCTTGAAGCGAAATTTTGAGAGTGCAAAACTATGATCACTTATGTCGGTAGGTTTTTTTTTTGAAAATATGATAATTTTACTAAATAACTAGAGTGGATTGCGCATGCGCTGAATGGCACTCACCAAAATAGCAGCCATTTTGGACGTGCAGTTTTTGTTTAGCAATCTTTTGAGTGAACCGATATGAACGTTATTATGAAAAAGGAAAAAATCAAGAATCTAGTTATCATTAAATATTTATTTTTGAATCAAATCAAAGACGAGTTGGACGGTGTGGAAGGGTACTCTGCACCATAATTTACTACCGTGAACTTTTGCGTAGCTGACTTTAACCAGCTTGGCTGATTATGACCATTCGGGACGCCTAAAAACTGCAACCATTGCAACAATAACATCGCTCAAGATTACTAGGCGGTTCCAGACAACCGTCGAATTAAAGTTAGAGAGATAGAAGAGTCAATGAATATGTTCAAAGAACGTGTTTGCATATATTGAATCAAGATTTAGTTAGACATGAGAACGATGTCCGCGCGTTGGGACACCACTTTGTACTAGAAACGTGTTTGCGGATCCAACGCTCTAATGGCGCAGTTTAGGCGCAACAATACATAGTTTTGGTGTCGGCTAATTACTGTTGATGAAACTTGGATGCAGTTTTACATTTCAGAATCAAAAATACAGTCAAAACAGTAGACTGCCAAGGAACAATTGGCTCCAAAACAGGCAAAGGCTGTTCTTTAGGCTGGGAAAATGATGACGACTGTTTTCTAAGACAGCCATGGAGTTATCTTTTACAAACTATTACAGGAGCATACTACGCATCATTACATGACAAGCTGAAAGCAGAAATTGCGGAAAAACGCCACATTTGCAAAAAAGAGCATGCTCCATCAAGATAATGCACTGTCTCACAATTCAGCGGATGCCGTGGCGAAAATCCACCAACTACGGTTTGAATTGCTTGACCATTCTCCTAACTCGCACCAGATCTAGCCCTAAGTGTCTTTTTTGTTCCCTAAGCTAAGAGTTGTGCTCGGAGGACAGAGATTTTCGGCGAATGAGGGGACATCACCGTTATTAACAACTATAACAGCAGAGAAAAACGCCGAGTACTATTTGGGCTGGTTGAAGCGATCGGAGCATCGCTGGGAGAAGTGTATATATGTACAAGGAAACTATGTAGAGAAATAAAAATAAATTATAAGAAAAAATGTCTTGTATCTTTGGTAGATCGGAACTTTTCAGACAACCCCCGTAAACTAAACGTCTAATTGTTCTCAACAATTCTGAACAACTCTTGATATTATGTAGAGTACAACAGAATTCATCAAAAAACTTAATAATTCCTCAACTGACAAAACAGGGAAATTTATTTAGTACGCAATTTTTTGATTGTTCCTTACTTCATTTACAACTGGAAATTTGAAAGAATGAAAATGAAATGACTGAGTTGTGTTTTTAATAAGAAAAAATGGATATCTTAATGTTTGCTGGTGAAATTAATTAATTTATGTTAATATTGGATTTAAATGTGTTTAATTATAAACCAAAAATTAAATGGCAAAATGATTGACTTGAAGTTAGTTAAAGTTGTTGTTCTAAATTTTATTGTCTAAATTTCCCTGTATTTCGAATCCCGATAGGGGCAGGATGCAAAGGGAATTTTCATCAACAAATCACGATTTGTGATGAAAAGGAACACATCTATGACCCTCTGTTGGTGTGCAAAACTCATGGGCCGACCCATCTTCCATGCCAGTATAGGCTGGCATGGAGCTATGCAATGTGCAGATGGTAATAAAATCGAACCTATATCCGTACGTCCTCGAATTGGCCAATACAGGCGTAAAGGTAAGGACGTCGTAAATAAGCAAATCGCGAAAGGGTTGGGAGAACCTGGGCCCCAGAACAAGATAGCAGGGGGAAAAAATGAACATCATATTTTAAAAAAACGCAGCTATTATTGTGTCAGTTTAGATCTGGGGAGAGACCATGAAATGCGATCGGAAAAATCAATTGTTCCAAAATATTTTAATGGACTGACACAGAAAAGTTCGAAAAATTATCAAAGTTGGCTTAAATATTTCGTAAGAAAACAAATAAATGTTGATTTGTTACTATTATGTTTAACGGCAAAATTGTATTCGACAACTATTTCATAATCGAGTAATTTTATACGAAAACATTTTACCGGTAGAAATTGAATTTCGAAAACTACTAGCAGATTAGCTTTTATGCTGCGGACATGACATCGGAAATAAAAAGCATCAGATTTGCTCCCGCACTCAAAAACCAATCAAATTTCGTGAAATGATTTATGCCCTGCCTACTATTTCCTCACTCGAGTTGAAATATTTTTAACTTTGTTATTATTTTAATACATTCTGTGTGACCCCATCGTATTTTTTCCTAACTAACTCCTGATGTCATGTACGCAGTCTTAAAATATACGATGGGCCAAATATTTTTTTTTTAAAATGCAATAAAACAATAAGTTCTCAATATTTTTTCAAATTTATATTTTCATTGTAAAGAACAATCCTTCCGATTAATTATGGAATACTATTTCATTCATAGGACTGCCTCGGCTGGCCTTGACGTACCCCATACGGTCGGTCCAATTTTTGAGAACATTTTCGATGGTATGCGGCATTATATCTTCAATGGCAATGCGAATATTGTTCTTGGGAGCGTCAATCGTTGCTGGTTTATCGGCGTAACACTTATCTTTGACAGTACCCTAAAGATAATAGTCCAACGGCGTCAAATCACAACTCCGAGGCGGCTAGATTACATCAGCATTTCGGCTGATAGTTCGATCTTCGAAGACAGTGCGCAAAAGATCAATTGAAACGTGTGCTGTGTGGTACGGAGCGCCGTCTTGTTGAAACCAAATGTTGCCTATGTCCTCCTCTTCATAAGTGCCGGGAACAAAAAATAGTTTATCATGGCGCGATAGCGCTCACCATTGACAGTAACGGCAGCTCCTTGCACATTTTCAAAGAAAAATGGCCCAATGCTGCTACCGGACAAAAATCCGCACCAAACAGTCACTCGTTGAAGATGCATCGACTTCTCTACGATCACGTGCGGATTCTCCGTGCCCCAAATGCGACAATTATGCTTGTTTACATAGCCGCCAAGATGGAACTCATCCAAAAAGATAATTTTTTTGCCAAAATCGGCATCTTCTTCAAGTCGATCGCAAACCCACTCAGCGAACCGAAAACGAAATGAGTGGTCTCTTTGCTTCAATTCCCAAACCAATTGAACTTTATACGGTGTCATACCAAGGTTTTTATGCAGAATTCGTCGCAATGTTGTGTGTGAAATGTTCAATTCTTTAGCACGATGACGAGTTGACGTTCCCGGCGAATCACGCACATTCTCGGCTACAGCATCAACACTTTCGGGTGTACGCTTGGTTGGCTGCTTGGTTCGTGTTGGTTTATTAATTAGCAAGCCTATTTCTTTAACTTTATTCACAAAATAACGCACATATGGAGCTCGCGGCGCTTCGTTTCTTCCGAATACACAACCATTTTCGTTCAGCGGAAGGATAAAACTAACTTTCTGTCAAATCAGAAGTGGCATAACCCTTACCATACTCAAAATAACCGCTAGTTCAAAAAAAAGTTAGATGGTTCACCCTGTACAATGATATGATGAGTGATAGAGGACAATATAATCAAGGTTCTACAGTAAATTTAGTGACTTTGAATTTCACTTATAACTTAAAAACTGTTACTCACAAACTTTTCAAATAAACGTTTTGTTATCGCAAATTAATTAATTAAATAAACACATGGACAATAATACAGTAAATTCATAATAAGTACACAAGTTTTTCAATATTTTGTTAAAAATGATGGGGTAAATAAGGTTATGGCGCTCTAGAGTCTCGATAGCAGCTCGCTCTTATTGCCTTCGGTTGAAAGCCCGAGGCCGTCATTTAGATGACATCATTGTACTAGGCCGCACATTTGATGACCACGTCAATAATAATAAAGAAGCACTCGAAGTGATCCGGATTTTAGGTTAAGCGCAATGATATGCAGATTGTTCCTGGAAGAAGTTAACTATGTGGGTCATATTGTTTCAAGCCACGGTATGCGTACGGATTCAACGAAGTTAGTACCAGTAAAGGTTTGGCCTGCACCAAAGGATATTACGTCGATATGTGACAAACTTTGCAAATGTTGCACGAAATCTCCATCGCCTTACCGAGAAAAGTCAACCATTTGAGAGGAACACAGAACAACAAAAATCGTTTGAAGAATTAAAGAATAAATTATGCAGCGCTCCCATTTTGGCGTATCCGCAGGGGTCAAGGATATTCATTTTGGATAGTGATGCTAGCAAGATGGGAAAAGGTGCAGTGTTGTCACAGAAGCAAAAGAGCAAAGGGTGAGTTGTCGCTATATTAAAGCCTATCCCTCTCTAAAGCAGAGAAAGATTATTGTGTAACACGCACAGATCTGTTCGCTGTGGTTTACAGTATTAAATATGTCCACAAGTGTGTGCGAGTTTGACACGCGAATAAATTATGCGGCACCCAAATGGTTGGTGCAGTTTAAGGAACCCGAGGAGCAAGTAGCAAGATAGATCGAAATACTATAAGCCTATACTTTCAAGACCGCGTTGCCATGAAATTGCATCTCGCTAAAAATATAGGAATACTAGTAAGAATCTGGGAATTGGCTAACGGCGACAATAATAAGCAGCAAATTGTTTAACTATCCAATCAGATAAGAGAAACACACAATGGAAAATTTTAAACACATTTGGTAATCAATAAAACCTTGGGCAGGGTGAGACACCGCTTTTATTGGGTTAATTGCCGCAAGTACATTGAAGATTGGTGCAAACAGTGTGGAGTGTGTGCTGCGGGTAAAGGACTGCAAACTCAGGCGAAAGGAAGAATGCAGGAATATAATGTTTAATCATTGTTTGAAAGAAAAGCGATGGACGTCGCGGCCATTTCCAGAAACAAAAGATGGTAATCGATACATACTGGTATGTATTGACTGCTTCAGCAAGTGGTTGGAAGTCTTTCCAATTGTGAATCTGGAAACCCAGATAGTAACCAACACATTTGTGGACAAATGGATTTGCAGATTTGGAGTATCGCAAGCACGACACTCGGATCAAGATAAAAATTTCGAGACGAAATGGTAGAGAGGTTTAATCGGACACTGGAAGAACATCTGCGGAAAGGAGTCAATGCCAACCAAGATAACTGGGATCGATGTATATCCCTGTGATTGTCAAGGTATAGCAGTGCAATGCATTATACAGGGTGGGCCATACGTCACTCAAAATTGTATTTTTGATATAATTTTTTTATTTTATATTTTTTTCTCATTTTATTTTTCAGTATTAGAAACAACGTATGGGAGATTCAGTGGCCATGTATACGATAGAGGAACGAGAAAAATCGTTGAGTTTTATTTTGCTAGTCAAAATTCAATAATTCAAACCCAAAGAAAATTTCGAAATTTTTTTAGCACCAGAAATGCACCATCACGAAATGAAGTACGCAATCTAGTCGCTCGTTTTCACTCATCGGGATCTGTTAGTGACTTATCTCGGAGTGGAAGACCGCTTGAAGCACGAAGCCAAGATAATATCGAACGAGTTCGGGAGAACTTAAATGAGAACCCTGAAACATCGACTCGTAAACGTGCCACTCAGCTTCAAATGTCCAGAACTTCATTGCGTAAAATAATGAAAAAAAAAAATTGCGTACAAGATACAAATGGTACATGAAATCTTGCTGCAAGACTATGCATCCCGCTTAAGATTTTGTGCAAAATTGACCGAATTATTAACGTATGATCCTAATGTCATGGAAAAAATTATAATAACCGATGAAGCGCATTTCCATTTAAGTGGTTATGTTAATAAGAAAAATTTTAGAATCTGGGGCACTGAAACCCCAAGAGTCATTCAACAGCGCCCGCTGCATCCACTTAGAGTCACAGTTTGGTGCGGAATATCAGCAGACAAGATCTACGGCCCGTACTTCTTCCAAGGCGAAGATGGCAATGCATTGACTGTAAATGGTGAGCGTTACAGAGCTATGTTAGAAAATTTCTTGTTTCCTGAACTTGATAATACTCAAGAAATGTGGTTTCAACAAGACGGAAGAGGGAATAAATGGAATTATTGTGATTGATCAACCAGCTTTGGTTTCAGTTATGGACCAGGTCCAGGCTGATGGCAGGCATCTAACAGATATTATTTTTAAAATTAAATTTTTTTTAAACCCTTCATGATTAAAACTATCTTTTGTAATCAAAACTATTAATTTTCAATAAAAAATTAAAAAATTATATCAAAAATACAATGTTCAGTGGCTTATGGCCCACCCTGTGCAATAGGAAATTCATCTGCTATGGTGTTATTTGACAGAGAGCCACGCCTACCAAGCGATATTAAGTTTGGGTTATCAGAAATCGAACCAGTCGCACAGCGGGAATACGAATACGATCTAAGACGGAGAATGAACAGTATTCATAATGAAGTAAGGAGCAGCAATATCGCAAAGGTCAACGATAGAATGAAAATGATTTGGGATTTGGTTTGGCTATACAAACCCAAGAGGAAAAGAGGGATGTCACCGAAACTACTACAAAGTTGGGAAGGAACTTATAAAAACATCAAACTAATTAACGATGTTGTACACCGGACTCAATTAGGCTCAGAACTAAGATGAAAGTGGTCCACATTGATAGATTATGACAATACATCATGAGTAAAATAGACAAGTCTGTTCGGGACGAACAGATTTAAGGAGGGAGGGGAGGGAGGGGAGGGAGAGGATGAAGCGGTTAAGTAATACAGCACTAAATGTTGTCAACCAATAATATGGCGATAATCATCAAAACATAGGAATTGATGACGTGGAATGCTCGTGAATACAACTACATGCAGGTGAATTACAATTGCACAACGACGCATGCATCGCCAGATGCAATAAAAGCAATAATCTCGAACAGCGGTAGACAAGACGTCAAGTGTAAAAGCGCGAGCAATTTGGGACGCAGGCACACTTATAATTTAGCCAGTGAATAGTGCTAGTTAAGAAGTAAAAAGTAAACAGTGCGGAAAGTGAACAGTAATCGTGAACGGCAGAATGTACTAGTGAAATTATGAATTGCTGCAGAAATTAAAGGTGTTGGGAAATACATAATTTCTAACTTAAATCGCGGAGTGTTTTATTTGCAAAGTCGCATGAAAGTTTTAACTAAGAGGACGGCACTGAGGTGAGCAGGATTGCCGAACAGAATAATCAAACTTACTGCTTTTATGTCCCATTTTCATTTTCATCTAAACTTGTTTCTGGAAAACTTAAGAAATTCCATTTTCTTTTAATGAAACCCATTTTCTGTCTGTTCGGTGCTCGTGTGTACAGTCTATTTTGTAATCTGATATAAAATTTCATCGATTTACTGAAATAGAATATTATTTATTTTTGGGTATGTTATGTTTAAAAAAATAACAAATTTGTTGACGTCATTTTATCAAAGTGTGTTTTTCGTATTTCTAATCTAAAAATATTTTAATTTAATTTAAAAAAAAAATCTAATTTCACCCAAAGATTTGATTACAATTATAAAAGATTCTTGATATAATACACAATACAAAGATAGACATACGAGAATATATCTACGTAATAAATAAAAGTATGATTTAATCTTTTATTATTTGGAAAATTTGTTATTTTTGTAAAAAATGAACAGTATGATATCAGTTTACTTACACAGCATACAAATGAAAAGTTGGAAAATTACCCACAGTGTGCGCAAAAAAATTTTTTGTACGAGCCGAGTTTTTAATTCTGTACTTCTGAGAACGTGTATCAGCTACTAAAAATTAGGTCGAGGTGGTGTAACGTAGTATTGATAAATTTTTAGAGCCTGTTGTACTACTCGTGATGGTGTTGTGAAATTTTTTTTTTTGTAACACTTGGCAAAGTACTCGAAAAATAAAAAATAAGAATTCATGAACGATCGCGGCACACATCACTTAGGTCATCGTATATATGTAGCATATACAAGCAAAATATCGTTTACACGTATCTTTATGCGTCTTGAAATTTAAAACGTTCGCAGCATTCTTGTATCTACACAAAACAAAAACACACGAAATACTCAAAACAAAAATATTTGTGATCGCGATCATGTAAGTTATAGCAACGATCAAATTACAATCTTATGGATTTTATTTTTGGATTTTATTTAAGTAAAAATTTATTTTCTTCACATATCTGTTTTCGTTTGTCTGCTGAAACTTCATCAACCAACGAGCAGACGAGATTTTCATTTTCATATACAAATAAAAAAAATTCGTATATTTTCAAAATTTCAATATGTTCAAAATTAATGAAGTACAAAAATAAAAAATTATATTTAATTTGTATCAGTTGTTGGTATAAAATTATATGATTTATGCACGATAACGTTTAAACCAGAGGGAGAATATATATTTATAGAATAAATCGGCCATCGTACGCGATTCCCGAATATACGCCACCCCTGATGGCCTTAATTAAGAAAATTCTTCTAAGTCGTAAACAAAAAAATGTTTTTCTTTTGATTTCAAATTGATCGAACGATCATATTTCGTATATGTACATACATACATTTGTATGGAATATCATTTCAATAGTCTCAAGTATATTTTATTGTATGATTGTTAACCCATATTGCATAAAATTTAATCCGTCCGCGATAAAAATATTTAATCGGCCTACGCGCACATACCGAACACCAGCAATACGAATTTTATAGAAGTTTAGTGCGCGCGAAAATTTTTTTTTGCTTTTGCGGGGTCGATAAACTTTTTTTTGCTATCAAACAATTTAAAATCGTAATTATCATAACTTATACTATTGTGTAGTATAACGGTCGGTACTATTAAGCAGTATATACTCGTCATCTCCTGCTCCCTAAAGGCCGGGATAAAGCTAAACTCACATTTGTTTCGTTTAAGCTTACTTTGGAGAGAAGATTCGCAGTACAAGTTTTGTCACCTTCTTTTTGGTCAAAGGGAGGCTCAAAAAACACAAATACTGCCATCACAGTAAATTATACAGTGATAATCATAATTCATTCACCACTTTGAGCTTTTGTAATATCAGTTATGTGTTAAATTCTAAATTTTAAAATTTGTATACCTTGCTTGCTAGTATTTGTTTATAGTTTAGGTCATTCACCAATCCTATTCTCAATCTGGACTCATCGCGGGAATGTTTATTTTTAAATAAGAATGTTACGATTCCGAGTCGGGATAGCGCATGTGGTAATTTTGGATTTATTAATGCCTGTAGTCTCTGTTTTGCCATATCGATAAACTGAGAATATTTATCGATTCCAAAGATCTCGACGTATTTTGTCATGGAAACATGGCTTACAAATAAGATTAATAACGAATCTGTCTCGCTGAATGGGTACAGTATCTTGAGATTTGACAGAACACATAAAAGAGGCGAAGGAGTTTGTATTTACTATATAAAATGCCTTAAACTTAAGGCTATTCATTTTCCCATTTATGGTCAAACTGAAGTTTTGATGGCAGAAATGATATCACCATCTATGACTGTACTGATTGTAGTTTGTTACAATCCATCAACCCCTGTGCAATCCGATTTAGATGATTTTCAGGAATTCCTATCCTCGCATATTTTAAATTATAATCATTTTATAATTGCTTGCGATATAAACTGTCTTATGCTTGATTAGTCCCATAAATTTCATAATCTTTTAAAAGCCAACCATTTAGTTTCAGTCCCGTTCTCATCTACTCATAGTCGTATGGCTTGATCAATACGGAGCCGTTACGGAGTCTGTCTTCCTCGATGAGTTTTCTGAATATTTAAGACATACAAACTGTAAAAACCTTTTTGTTCTGGGTGATTAATATTAATAGTGATATTTTATCTTGCTCTTCCGTGTCCAATAATTATATTTGTATAATCTCGTCCGTTGGTCTAGCCTCGCTTATTAATGATCCAACTAGAGTAACTGATACTACTTCTACTCGATCAATACATCACTTCTTTTGCAGATTGCGTGATAATATATTGTCTCGCGTCGAAGTTGAATTATTTAATTATATGATTACTGACCATCACTTGATGCATGTTGTGATCGAGATTAATCAAGTGAAAAGCAATGATAGATTACCTGTTAAGCCAAAAATCATCTAAATTCTTGGAATCGTTAAGTAGAGCTAAATTATCTCCTATTTATGCCCTTGACGATCCGTGTGCAGTTGTTGATGTGTTTTTAATGCTTTGGAATGATGGTTTTTCAGCTAGCCTAGACTCACAAAAATCACGTAGTAATCGACCTATTAAACCATGGGTCTCTGAGGCCTTGCTAAACATGATTGAACGTAAAAAATGGTTATTGAGACAGGCGAAACATGTTAGAACCAGTCAACGTTTTCAGCAATAGGTTACAGCCTATTGTCATAAAGTAAAAAAGAAAACCATTGCTGCTCGTGTAGCTTATTATAAAAATAGATTTGATAACTGTTCCGGTGACTCCAAACTTATGTGGCGTACTATCAATGACATTTTAAGTAATAATTCGTCAAAGATTAGGCTCATTAATTCTATTTACTCATCTAATAATGATCTTTTAACTGATGCGTCTGATATTGCCAATGAGTTCAGTAATTATTTTGGGAGTATTGCGTCAAATTTGAAGTCTAGTCTTCCATTAAATAATAGGAATTCTATGCAGTCTGACGGCGATTATGTTGAGCAATCTTTTTTTTTCATTCAATTGACGATCTTGAAGTTTCTAAAGCCATTGCTTCTTTAAATTCAAGCAACTCTTACGAAATATTCGGTTGTAGCAATTACTTAATTAAAAGTTCCGTTGGTCTTATATGTCCTCCTTTATGTCATATTTTTAATTGTTGTTTTAAAACTTGTATTGTTCCGGAAATTTATTAAATCAGCATTTATGCTACCTCTTCATAAAAATGATTCCAGATGCGACTTAAACAATTACCGGCCTATTGCTCTACAGCCAGTTTGGTTAAAAATAATGAAAAAAATTATTAAATTTAGAATGGTTGTATTCCTTGAGAAGCATAGTGTTATAAGTTGTTGTCAGCACGGTTTTCGCAATGGGTTTTCCACGGAGTCTGCTTTAATTGAATTTTTAAATGGTGTGCATGCATCTATAAATAATTCTGACTCCTGTGCTGGGCTTTTTGTTGACATAAAAAAGCCTTTGACATGGTTGATCATAACCTCCTATTGCATAAGCTTTCTAAAATTGGTTTCAGAGAAAACATTAATAATTGGTTTAAATCGTATCTTGCAAATCGTAATCATGTTGTTATGGTGAATGGCTCTATGGGCAGCCCTTATGTCTTAAACATTGGTATTCCTCAAGGTTCTGTCTTGGGGCCACTTCTATTTCTGATATACGTAAACTCAATTTTTAGTGCCAAGTTGGTAGGCTCTATGGTTGCCTTTGCAGACGATATGAGCTTTTGCTATCGTGGGTCCTCACAAACTGATGTTTGCCATACAATTGCAGCCGATCTTTTAGTTTTAAGGAAATGGTTTGACCACCATTTCCTAATTTTAAGTGACAAAACTAAGATTATGCATTTAAGTTTTGGTAGCAGTAGAATACATTCACCGTTAACGTATCATTCCAGTTTGTGTAATGCTGTTAATTGCTGCAGCTCATGCATTTGCATTGAAACTGTTGAGAGCTTCAAGTAGTGGCTTGGAGTTATTATTGATTGTAAATTGAGTTGGAAGCAACATGTCGATAAAATAAAAAAGTCTCTTAGCAATGCGTTACGAACTTTATATCTATTAAGACCAGTAGCACCTAAATCGGTATTGTTAAAATTCTACTATGCTTGCATTAACTCTAGGCTTGAATATGCGTTATCATGTTGGTGGTTGCTATCATTCAACTTTAAAAATTCTCATAATTGTTCAGAAATGTGCTATTCGTATTATGTGTTTTAAGTCTTCACGGGTTTCTGTTTGGTCATTAATTTTGAGTTTTAAAGTTTTACCATTACAGCATCTGTATGAATATGGTTTTACGTTTATTTTATTTGCGAAGTGGGCATCGATTATTGAGAGCTAATGTGCGATACAATATTAGGAACAATGATCGTTTCTTATGTGATGTTCCTCATTTTTTAGTGAACATTTTAGAAAGTATTTCCTGGTAACTGCCCCTTCCTTATTTCGAAAGTTCCGTTCTTAAGAGATACAATTTTTTTTTAACTTAACCTGAGATTTTGGAACTTGGCCATTTACTCAAATTTGAACATACGGCTGGTGCTATCCACTTGGTCAGCAATCAGTTAATTACGTACCATCTTAATACATCAGTCAGTTTCATATAAATTTATATGGGGCCATATCGAAGCTGGAAGATTGTGCCAATCCTAACATACGGCTGGCACTGAGGTCCTCATTATAAGTTTCCCTTAATATTTTAAACTAATATTATGGCGTTTTTTTATCTCGAACTTAAAATATACAAAACTATTATTGGCAAAACCCAATCATTATTTCCAAGGATGAATTTGTTTTACATGAACAACAAATAAACGAAAAATCTGGGATGGGATAATTTGTTGTTGTGTTTATAATTTTAATCGTCTTATAGAGGTATAAAATGAAAAACCTGGGATGGAAAAGAATAGTTTCGTGTAAATAATAATAAAAAAAATTCCTGGGATCAAAAATGGGATAACTTCACGTGCTTATGTTATCATACTTTTTATTATAAATTGTTCATTGTTAAAGGGTAGATCAATACTGCCGTTAAATCGGTGATGATTACCCTACTCATTTATTGTCATTTTGTATTTTAATATTATATGTGACAAAAAAATTGTACTGAGAAAAAATGATAAGCCTGTGTGCTTCAATAAAAATAAAAAAAATACATTGTTCCAGAGTCAGATTACTTTAGAGTAGTGGCATCTAGATCTAGTCAACACACTTTGCCTGACATCTCTGACCCTGCTTTGCTGACCATTTCTTATAAAGTCAGATCAAAGTGTGTTAAACTATACTACAAGCTTATCCATGACTATAGATTCTGAAAAGATAATGAATTATTTTTCTGGTATTAACTGGAGGTTTCTGGGTGCGTCTGATAATGCCAATTCTCTCTTCATACCTTTTTATGATTGCATGTATTATATTCATGACAGTTGTGTTCAACTAAAAAAATAGTTAATTGCCAATCGGCTGCCAAAAGAACAGGCGATATGAGGAATCTAGAATTATATCGTAAAGAACGCAATAGGATAACTAGCTTGATAAGGATTTCCATACAAAAATATATTTTTAGAAATAGTAAATTAACCATGAAACGATTTTGGAGTAATTTTAACCATATTGGATTGACACTTATTTTTGCAATGTACCCCAATCATTTGTAGTTATTCCATTGCAGGGGATGGAGCGCACAGGCATGCATACTTCTTTCTCCTTGTGCAGCATAAGTGCATTAGATGTGTCCAAAGCCATGTATCTTATTAAATTAAATTCAACCGGTCACGATAAAATAAACTTAAAATTTCTGAAGAAAATTTTACCATCACCTTCGACATACCTGATTAACAGTTGTATCATGCGTTCTGTATTTCCTGAAATCTGGAAAATTAACACTGTGATTCCGATTGTAGAAAAGAATGGTATATCGATTCTGTCGATAATCTTAAACCACTTAGTTTAGTTTCCATTTTATCTAAAGTATTCGAAATCATTCTTCGCGAGCAAATCAACCAGCATTTGGCTAATTGTAATTATCTAAAGAAATTTCAATCCGGACAACGACTACCCTGCTTCATGTTGTAGCCGATCTGGCCTGTCATCTTGACGGAAAAAACTCATTTGTTGTGCTAATACTATTGGATTACTCCAAAGCATTCGACTCTTTGAACAATGTTTTGTTACTACAGAAGTTGATGCTCTTCTTTAATTTTGACAATAGAGCGCTTAAACTTATGGTTGGATACTTCACAGATCGATATCAAAAAGTCATTGTAAATGGAAAAGAATCAGTTCCTAATGACTTACTACAAGCAATAAAATACTCCAAATATCACATGTATGCTGATGATTGTCAAATTTATCTTGGTGGTACTAGTGAAAATATATTGGAAACCTTTAACAATATTAATTTGGATCTATCCAATAGATTGGCTTGGTCCAACTCTAATGGAATCGCACTGAACATCGCTAAAACGCAAGTAATTCTGATTTCTAAAAGAAGTTTATTGACGGTGTGAAGATTAAGTGGGATTCACAAGTTGTTAATGTTTGTGGTTAGATCAATTCTACTTTATATGGCTTGAGAAGCTTCATAAAAATATCTGCCCTAAAAATGTTCAAATTTTTTTGGTTGATCATTAGTAATCCTCCACGTACTAAATTGCAAATTTATTTTTTTAAGATGTGATTCTACCTTAACTGCCATGCTGCAAATTACTTTGAATAATACCGTTAGATATGTTAATGGTCTGAAAAAATTTGACCACATATCAGCTAAGTTTAAAGAATTTAAACTGTGGTCGCACTATGATTCAATTCTTTTACATTATAGCGTTATTACTATTATATAAAGTCATTTTTGGGTCATTAGAAAGACGATCCTCATATTATAAAGTTGACACCCATCTGATTTCTTCTAAATATAAATTAACAAATTGCCAAAACCGTTTCGAGTTCGCCATGGTGCCGATGACAAAGTGTTTTTCTGTGCAATGTAATAAGGTACTACTTTCGCACAACACAAACATTGCTGAGTAAAAGCGTGTTCTATCGATTAAGCAACTACTAACCACTATAACCATCTTTATATAGTGAAAGACACCAGAAACAGCTACAAATAGTGCTCTCCTAGTGGCAAGAGAACTTTATAACGGCTTTGGAGGAGGATAGCTCCATTTTGTTACGCTGTGTATGGCGTTCTGAGACCTTGTCGTATGCGAATGCTGCTTCTTTTACATTATCCTGCATATTCCAGAGGTGCGGACCCAAGATTGTTCCTGGTAGACCACCTTTGTTTACGCTTTTAGAAAGCGTTTCGTGGTTTGACACAACGGAAGCTGATCTATCAGAGAAGTAGCTGTTAATGATCGAATAAAGATTAATTGGACAGCACATTTTCCTTAATTCTTCTAGGAATACTCATAATACGTACTTTTACCCTGACTCCTTTAGTATGTTGACCATTTGCATCATATCATTCTCTGTGAACCTATTTTCTCTGAAGCCGAACTGCTTGTGGGAATGGAATATGATCAATAATCTGCCAGTAATCAATTTCTCAAGTAATTCAGCTACGACCGGCTTTGGGATCGTTGCGGTCGCGATCACCAACATTTTTGATAATAATTATTACTTTGTTGTTTTTCCAAAATTTTGGAAAAACTCCAGAGGTTTCTTCATTATTAAAGTGTTTCACCCGATTTGTGTTTGGAGCAATAGAGCGTTGAGCATGGCTGATTGTTTGCTTACTTGTGTCTGTTTCCTCGCAATCATCAGGCAAGAGAGTATTCAGTAGACATTTTGTAGTATCTTCCAAACATGTAGTGGTTTGACCACCACCGTCCACCAATGTACTAAACACATCAATGTTTTAAGTTTTCCAGTGCTGAATTTGTTCACTGAGCTCCACGGTTCTGGTAATGCAGATGTTCCGTATTGAATGACTCTAAGATGCTTTGGTTTGATAAATTAATGCTTTTAATGTATTTATTACGGCACGACACATAGTGTCGTTACTTTTCCGCACGCAACAAAGGGTTTATTTCTTTTTGATAAAACTTTCGGAGCTTATGAACTCTAGTTTATTTGATGATAAGATCGTTTGGTCTCCACGGCTGTTTAGATTTGATAGCATGCAACCAAATGGGTCAGTGATTAAAGCTTTGGGGTTTGGATCGGGAGGTACCGGGTTCGAATCCCGATAGGGGCAGGATGCAAAAGAATTGTTTCATCATCTGATTACCAGAATTCATGGGTCAAACCACCTTCCATGCCTGTACTATAGGCTGGCATGGAGCTACGCAATGTGCAGATGGTTCTACGTAAATTGGAACTATAGCTGTACGTCCTCGAAAAGTCAACTGTGAAAGAGTTAGGAGTGTTTACTACTTTACCTTTAACCACGTAGGGTTCTTGTAAACCTCCTCGGTTTACCGGTCAATATTATGATATCCGACCATCACATGATCTCGTGCTCAACAATTTTTGCATTTTGCATATTTAGTTGTACAATCCTCAGTTTGCAGTTGCTTGATGGATTGATTGACATAAACTGTCTCTCTCATCACTAGGCCATCCAAGGCTATTTTATATGCAGTATCCACTTTGCCTCGTGATGGTCGGCGATTGATCGTCGTAGAGGAAGGACGTGTTTTTGTCTCTCCTTTAAATAAATAAATAATTTATTTTAAATGTATTTTAATTAACTAATAAAAAGTATAATATTGATATAGTTGATAATTTTAATAAATAATAATTTCAATAATAATTTGCGTGAATTTAATAAGTGAAGTGAATAGTTGTACGTATTGTATATTTATTTTAATCTGTGTACGGTGCGCTTGCGATGGTATAGAATATGTACATAACAATTTTCGTTTATATGTATTTTGATACCGTTGCTTGAACGCAACGTACGCAGTGTATGTAAATCTTCAATATGTATGACTTTTTTGATTCCAATGGATGCCTAAGATAAGTGTTTTTCATTATTTTAATTCATATTTTTCCGAAATAAATTTTAATTATATAAAATATGTATTTAACTGTTTCTATTTGCGTAAACGTGTTAAGAGAGGAGCGTAAAATGAAATACCATTTCATTTATATGTTTTGGTTTAGTATATTAAATACATACATACATTTCTATTTTTTGTTTTTGCGCTTGTTGCGTGAGTGAGAACTGAGAATAGATTATTATGATCATGCTTAGTGTTTTATAATTTATCCCTTCCAAGTTTCAACTAAAAAAAGAATAAACAGGAAATAGACAAATAAAATACATAAAACAAAATTTTGAGGGGATAAATATATGACGAAATTGGATAGAAACTAAACAAGCATGATCGTGGTTATTCTGTACTTTTCGTTTTCTCCTTGACAGAAGAATTCATTCATTCATATACACCCGTCCTCCGATTTACACGGTAGATTGGTTCCGCGGAAAACGTATTATCGCATTCATATATACAGATCCTTGTAGAAGTATAAATTAATAATTTATTAATTTGAATTTTAGGTTTTAGTGTAAAATTAAATTAAATTTCTTAAATTTCTTATTATTCTTGTTTTGAACGTGAAAATAATAATTTAACGAATTTTGGAACTCTAGTTTAGGACATGTAGAGGTAGGCGGCTGTGATCGAATTGGAATTGTTGGCTTAACTTTATAACTTTGCTATTTCTGCGAATATTTGAATATTTGGAATTACATGGAAGCTACGGAGTACATTTGAAATGCAGTCAAATTTGCTATATGTAGATAGTTTTTCGGGATCATGCACTTTTTAATTAAATTTTTTTCTAGATTATTTGGAAGACTGTAAATTGGTAAAGGTTTTGGTTAACTTGTTCTAGGTTGGACAAATAATTATCGACGTATGTCGATTATATAATTTATAATTTATTTAATGCTGTTGTAGATATATATATGTGTGTGTGTATGTATATGTGTGTGTGTGTATGTGTGTGTATGTATATATATATGTATGTATGTAATTTTTTTCTGATTTATTTATTTTATAATTAAAGCATTGAACCATATAATTGGGTTATTTGATTATCATGGATCCTACAGATGTGCTAGCTACTTAGTATTAATTCTGTTATCTTACAGATTCCTGATTACTTTAATAGTTTTATTTACTTTTGGTTGAATTTGTTTAGGTATTGGGGATTCTAAAGCTGTGAAAAACATTCATTATTAATACATTACCTTACAGAATCTTGATTAGCTGTTTTTGGAACCAGTTTTCGTTTGGTCATTTTCTATTTTTATAAATAAACATATTTGTATTAGATTAGGGATGACAAGGACAAGTGACTTTCATAAATATTTTTTTATAAATAAATCCATCAAATCAACAGACTTAGAAGTTAGGAAGGGCGTGCGTGCCTTTCCTGGATTCGATTTATTTTATTTGTTTTATGAGAACCAAATTAATTTAGTTAATACTAATCGTTACTTTACATTTATTTTATTCAAGTATAATTTTATTATATTGTATATATATTGTCCTAAATATGCAAATGAATTTTAGAATTATTTTGAATATAGTTCAAATAACTTTGGTTTCAGGAAATTCGACTGTAAGTTGCGGAGTTGCAGAATGATTAAATTAATAAATGTTTCAATTATTTAGGAAGCCGGAAAATATGAATTTAGAATTAAATTTCAGGAAATTTACAGATGCTTGTGAATTAATGCTTCATTGTAATTGCTGATTGTGTAGTTTAGAATTGTGTTGTCATTTTATTACTAACGACTTTACATAGGTGTCTGTAACGGGTCGAGTCAACCAATTTTGGTTAGGAAGCCGAAAAGTATTAATAGAATTAAATTTCAGGAAAATTCCAGATGCATGTGAAATAATAATATTTTTTCTTAGGTTGCCGTTTTAAAGAAGCAATTGTTGAAGACCAATACCATCGTTATCCATTAACCTATTAAGCCTTTATCCTTCATCTAGTAGATTAGAATTGTGTTGTCTTTGTGTTACTAACTATCGGCTATACCTAGGTGTCTGTAACCGGGCCGATTCTGTCCCACTTAACTAACCTATCCAATCCTTCGGTTTTGTTATGTGTAAAAAAGGGTGTACGGTGGACCCGGCGTCATCCGGGAACTCAAGCCTAAGAACTTGGTCGTACATTCAAAATCAATCAATCAATCAATCAAGTATCCACTTTGCCTCGTGATGAGTGGACAAATGCTTTTTTTAGTATTTTTACAGCAGACACATTTTGGTGCCACTGTTTTATTAGAACACAACTTCTGGTCATGACCAGAATAACAGCAATGCCCTCAAATCTGCACTTTTTCTTTGCAAATTTTGCGATGTACCGGAACGTATGACATTTGAAGCACCTTGTGGTCCTTATAAAGTCTTGCATGAAGACCGGACAATATATATTCTACGGGTTTTTATTAGAGTGTCAATTCAATGACTCAATTGACGAACGACGAATTAAGGCTATGTTTTGAAGGTCAATTTTTGTTCTACACGGTTTTGGTTGACAATCGTAGCCTAAGTTCGGTGATTCAGACATCTCTATCTAGGTCGTGGATGAAGAAGTAGTGAGGCAGCATCTTAGCTGGTAGCGTTGCTACCAAACCAATATCCGACAAATGTTTGTCCTTTTCATGAATGTCACTGACCTTCTTTACGACAATGTTGCTTTCTGTGAGGTTAATTATTTCTACCAACTTATTCCTCGCTTCGCTTCCTAGCAACTTATTCCTCACTTCGCTTCTGTCATCTACACTCAGCCAAAATTTAGAGCTTTTTCAATTCTTGCAATAATGTTAAAAAGTTATCATTTACAAAAAACGACAAAGAATTAAAAGTTTCAAGAAAATTAAATAAATTTTCAATAAACAAGGATTGGCCTTGTTGGTTTTCTGTAATTTAAAAAGGAATATTTATTTTATTTATACCTATATGTTCGTCCATTTCTCAGATTTCTAAGGATCCAGAAACTCTTTAGACCAACGTTTGACAAAACCAGGCATTCAATTTGCATTTTGCAACAATTAAACATCGTTTATAGATATAATTTTGCTGGAAATTTCCACGTCACTAATGACATTGATCATTAAAAGGGGCCGATGTTGAGGATCCGAAAATTGCGCGATACTTACAGTCACTCAGGTAAGAATTGATCCATAGTTTGAATTGAGGTGGGAATTCGGTTGGCGATAGAGAATCGTATAAAATATTTTCAAAAAGTTTAGCAATACACGACTGTTTGACGGTTGGCCTGCAGTTAACTACATCTGAGAATTTCAACCCCTCTTATAAATCGGAACAATGTATGAACCCCTCCATATAGATGGAAAAATTGCAAGAGAGAGCGACTTTTGAAACAGAGCAGTAAGATGAGACAAGAGATGAGTCTGTGTCAGATTCGGACGCTGTTAGAAAAAAATCTGAGATCATGTTACTTATGATCTTAGGGTTATTAGATGAATTATAATCGAACTTCGTTGTTGATGGATAGCCATCAGTTTTCCTCTTGAAATTAATAAACTGACAAACTCGTTTTGGGTTTGCTACAAGATCCAACTCATAACGCTCGTATAGTCATAGTCCTTTAGACAAAATCTAAAAATCGTTGTAAACATTAAGATACTCTGTGTAGTGAAGTTCCGATTTTGATTTCGGGCACTTTTGTCATCGTTTGTTTCGAAGGTTACGCAATCTCTGGAGATCGCTATTATACCAAGGTGGACCAAACGTGTATTTTTACTGTTTATGTAGGAAACTTCACGAAAATTTAAATGTCGCGGAATATCACAATCGACTTTGTCATCACCTTGTTCGTAGCAGGAGGTTATTAGGATAGGCGAAACAGTCAAGAGTAGAATGTATTAAGTCCGTCTTCGCAATTACAGATTGACGTCATAAGAAAACATTAGGCCGAGTTGCCTCGGACTGTTGGGGCACAAGTAGCAACAAAGAATATATAGATTTTTCACTGGGTTGTCTTTATTGATTTTAAAGCATATTATTTCGATATATTCAGTGTCTGAAATGCAGAACAGAAAACTATCAAAGTCTACGTGAACCGCATGAGGATCGGACAATGTAGTAGCAGAACCATCTTTTCGAAAAACGTTAAAATTCGGAGTAAAATACTCGTTGTCATTGAAGTCGCTATTCAAATTTGTTTCCGTTAGTGCAAAAGCATCGAAAGAGATTTCTTAGGATTTCAGAAATACATTATGGCTTTTACGTAGCCCCTTAAGTTTTGGTAATAAAGAGACAAGCACTTCAGTTTTTGGAAAGGTGATAAAATTAAAGTTAATGTTGTTCCGCATATCTACAAACTCTTCCAAAAATTAGCGGGAACTATAATTTTAAACAAGGATACATGGCCTTTATTGGGATGTTCAATCAAAAAACCAAAATAATTCCGTTGTACCTGTTAAAACAGTCCAGGTTTTTATTTATTTCGATAGGCATCCAACAGGCTGAAATTGCAGTGATACTTTTAAACGACGGCCGGCTTTGAAATGGGTGCCAAGATTAAAATACAATACGAACAATATTAAAATTGTAAAACTCATTTTTAAGGATGATGATGATGTTTCTTCAGAACAACAGGTCAATGGCCAAGGGCACAAGTTATACAAATTAAAAATTGGTTCCTAGAGAGGTATTGCAATTTTCTGAAAGAATACGCTGATCGATGAACAAAAGACAGAAAGTAATGAAACAGAAGTTTCTCATAAGTCATAAGGTTTCAGGGAAAACCATCATTTAAAATTTGGAAAAAGTTCTCGGTCCACTAGGAAATAGAATGAAAGAGATTTTATGGGAATTACTACATTTGATACCGGTGTGGAGCTCTTAACACATTTGTTAAGTATTCCAACAAATTTAAAATTAACGAAAGTGTGCGTTCAATTATTAACAGTCACTATATGGAATTATTAATAAATCGTATAAAATATCTAAAATTTTAGAGATGTATACTCATAATCACTAGTGTAAATAGACAGGGGCTAAATACTCAGGCCTATCTAAATTGGTATGTTTTATTCCAAAATAAGGGATGGGGGTTAGTCTGGGAATTTGCTAAGAGTCGTATAAAATGAGAAAATGAAATGCGAATGGGCTTGCCACATATCATACCAATTAAGAAAAATCTCCGATATGCGAAGATATAACCACTAGTGTATATAGACAAGGGTCACTCAGGATAAAGCACTCGGCCTCGAGGAAATCCCCAGAATTATTAAAACATGGGGGAGTTTCTCTTGCATCTAATCTTTATAACCTCATCGGAATGATCATGAAACTGAAGGAGTTGAAAAACACACTTGTGAGGAATGGAAGAACACACTTAAATGTCCGCTTCACAAAATAGGTTACTGTCTTAAATGCGAAAATTACAATTGAATAGCTGTGTTAAACACCGCCTACAAAATGCTAATGTTTTACCGATCAACCACTGATCAGTGTTTCACGCTATGGCTGATCTTTAAAAAATGCTGATAATACAACATAGCCATTCAACATAGCCATCAACTCTTCATAGACTTTCAACACTCAAATCAATCAATCGCGAATCTGGGCTCCGCTTTTATGTTGAAGATTTCCACAGAAGCTTATAAAATAATCCGGTGTACGACAGGGAGATGCCATCGAGACTGTGGTGTTTAATCTGGCGCTCGAGTACGTAATAAGGAAAAGTAATAATAATTTTCTATTCGCAAATCACATTGTATATTTAATAAATCAGGCCAAATTCTTGGATATCTAAATGATATCGTGCTCTTTGGCCGAAAACCAAATGATATCAAGGACCGCATAATACCGATTGACCGTCACACGAAATGACTTTGGTTGTAAATCAACTGGAACAAATCAAAATTGTTATTAGTACCAAGGTACATCACTGCTGCAAATCTCGGGTCAAACAACAACTTTGAAACTAAAATTTTAAATATCTCGGGTCAATTATAACAAGTGGGACAGTATAAAAAACGCCGTGCAGGCGGCAAAATCCCTTAATGGGATGAGAAATCTAGAAAATTGGCGATCACCGATAATATTGTCTAGAATACAACTTCAGAACTAATCATACATTTAAACAAGAAGGAATGTAGTTTATCGATGTTCTTCGAATTGAAAATAGAGCAATATTTTCTTAAAAAGCGATTTCCTTAAGTCATTTTTTGTTTTGTTTTCTCAATATTTGAATAACTTTGTCCTATAGGGCGATGTTTTGAAACTTGAATTTATTTACAATAATAGACAAAAAAAACTTACATTTTCTTTTCATTTAATTAAATTTATACACGATTTCTGTTAGAGCTTAAAAGCATACTAACGGTCTTTTGTTAGTTTTATATGCCAGTTTCTGTCACACTTTGTCAATACCTTCGTTCTTCCTGATCTCATTTTATTCCTCCCTGCGCATGCCTTTAGCCCTACCGCAATTTCTGCGTTAAATGACGGGTTTTAGTGATGTTATCAGTGATTCCTACAGGAGAACCGTTTTCAATTTTCTCCAATCATAACCACTGAACCACATTTCAATTATGTGTGTCGCGAGAGGTTTATTTTATACAAAATTTTAAAGTTTCGTTTAATTTGCAATTTTTTTTATTTTTAATATTTTTATTTAACAACACAAATTGGCTGGTAACTTTTTCGGAGGATATACTGCAAAATATAGTCAAACTAAAAGTATTGTCCATTACCATCGAGTTTTGTTTCCTCTAAGCAAACTATTCTTAAGCCCAACACTTTGGGTGTATACCAATGGTCATGTTTTACGATGGCAAAAATCTGTTTTAGAACAGATTTTTCGATCAGCTTGCCCTAGAGCTTCTGAAAAATAAATGAATCTACCAAAAAATTTACTTAAAATTGTCTTTTACCCGATTATTGGTTGGCAGCCTTTATGTGGCTATTATACCACCATGTTTGATGTAACATTCAATCGTGTGTCAAAAATATTAAATCTGATAAAAAATATCAAATCAAAAGTATTAAATCTAGTTTGAAAGTACTTTCTGCTATGCATATTTAAAGTTTAGCACGATTAGTTTCGAAAGAAAAATTATTTTCGGATTGGATGATTTTATAAAGGGTTGGGGTTGAAATTCCAGAACCGAATATTCCAGGCGTAAAATTCCAAACCCAAAATTCCAGGACCGAAAACTCCAAAACAGAAAATTACAACATTGAAAAATTCCACTAAAACTCAAAATTCCAAAATAAAAATTCCATTTCAATTTATTTTCCTGAAAAATAGAGAAAACTGCACGCGCGATTTTCTCTATTTTTCAGGAAAATAAATTGCAGAGTTGCCTTAGTATGAGTTTAAAGAAATTTAATCGGGTCGGATGGTATCAGTCGGCTCTCTGTGCTCGCTCTCTAGTTAGAAAAAAAAATTCAGTTTATAGGAAATAACAAATCGATACGAGCGGAAGTATAGGATCGGGTTATATCAGTCGGATCACTGCGCTCCCAAGTTAGAATTTTTTTTTTCAGTTTATAGAAATTTAAAAATCGATAGGAGCGGGAGTATGAGATCGGGTTATATCAATCGGGTCAATGCTCCCTAGTTAGAGAAAAAATTGCAGTTTTTAGGAAGTAGTAGATAGTAGATGAAGGCTTTGGTATATGGGTTGTCCTGGTATGAGTTGCCTTGGTACGAGTTGCCTTGATATGAGTTGCCCTGTCATCTTCGCATTCGTGGTTAGAAACCAATTGGTTGAGTTATAGAGATATTGTAAATAAAACAATTAATATGTTACATTTTTATTCTATTTCTTAACCATTTTTAGAGAAATTAAACAATATTTCAATGAGCATAGAACTATACTCATCTCGGCGTCATCATATTTCACATTAAAATCACAAGAAAAACCCCATTGATTTATTTCGTCTCACTTTTGTTTAAAGTTTCATTAAAAAAGACATAAATTTATAATAAATTTTTTTCTAATAAACACGGATAGGTGATACTGGTAAGCCAACTGCTTATGTACATTTAATCATAATTTATAATCTTAACTAAACCATAAATAAATGTAAGTAAATGCAATGTTTATTTTTATGATTTAGAAGCATGGAAATTGTTGAAGCAACAAAGGTACACGTTGCTTGTCAATTGATGATTATCAATATTATTTTGATTACTCTCAAAAAACCAACAAGCAAATCTGCTATTGGAGATGCGCCAAAAGAATTTCCTTTCGATGCAAAGGTTCTGTTAAAACTATTATTAATTCCGATGGAACAACATGATCCTCAAAGCTCCTCAATGCATATATCAACGGCGAATAATAAATTAAAACAGTGTGCCAAAACATTTGCTATTTTACCATCTCAGAGTACTCGAAACGTTACGGTGGAATGTGAACCAAATGCCCGTGAGTACCTGCCAAATAAAAGCACACAGAAAAAGAAAATTTATGGGGTACATTCTAGCGTTAAAACATAATGAATCGAAATCGGTAACAGCGATATGCATACCAAACGAATTAAAATATTTAGAGGGCGAGTTTTTTGTTTTATGTGAAAAAACATTAAATAATTATCATCATTTTAGGAACACTTCCCAGTTTCAAATTTGTATCGCAATCCCGGTATGGATAATGGATGGAAATTTTTACATCGTATCAATAAGTCTTAGACAACTGTTCAGTATTCAGCAGTCGATTTAAATATCAAATTAACTTCACAACTAATTATAACTGATTTTGAAATAGCGATACATCGTTCTGCTTTGGAATATTTTCCAAATACCAAATTTAAAGGACGCTTTTTCCATTTTGGTCAGTTGAGTTGGAGGAGAATTCAAAAATTAAAGCTAATAAAATAATAAAAGGGAATTCAGAAGAATTCTCGCTAAAAATTCAAATGCTTAAAGCTTATGCTTTTTTACCACACGACTGCATTCCCCGATATTTCAAACAATTCGAGCGCATATTAGATGATGCTGATGGGAAGAAACTCGCCAAAAATTTTAAAAAATGTTTCATTAACCAAACAGCTAAATTAATCCCAAATTTCTGGTCCATAAATGAGTCAATCATAAGCAATTACCCAAAGACTCAAAACTCAGTCGAAACTTGGAATTGAGAGCGGAAATAGTCCTCACGCACATTAATATAAAAAAGATGGAGGGTAGGTGAAGTAATGAGACCTATTAACATAAAAAATATTACAAAATATAAAAGAATTACACGTGTGTTAAAAAACAAAATAAAATGGGCACAACCGAATATTTACCAAATTTGGCTAAGATCATTGTTTGATCAACAAATAAAAGTTTGGAATTGTTAAAATCCATCTGTATCTCATTGATTCTATTAATCCATTGAGTCAACAACATGTGTGCTGAGTTTTAGGAAAATCCCTTGGATTTTGCTACCCTTATGGCATGTACAACTAAAATCGAGAAGGGTTTGGATTTGGGGTTTGATATGCGTATCCAAAATCACTAACCAAACGATTAGCCTGGATTCACATTACAAAATGAAGAGATTGCAATTGGAAAATTTTAAAAGCTTACGTATAAGTTGCTTACCTTAACCTTCCAAGTATAGGGGGAATATGTTGGTATCATACTTTTATTATTACCCATAGAAAAAAACCAACTCTCACCTGAAAATAAAAAAAACAGAAAATTAATATACACATAGATCACTTCAATGCCACATTAAAAATAAATGTTTACATATCAATTAAATATTTGTCGTTCCTCTAAACTGTTCTAGACACAAAACGAAGATATCATCTGATTATCTCTACGATAACCCGTAACACACAGACATACACAGCTTACACCTAATGAGCTCAAAAGAGTGTATTCTGCGCCCTATTTGAAAGATATTCTTTTGGATACACATTTGGTCAACATCCTGTAAGAACCATAAAAATGTAGTAAAAGTACACGGCTCACCATAACCAGTCCATTAATCGGCACAGCATTTTTTATATAAACCGGAGCCAACGTTATTATTATTAATAATGTAGCAATTATAAATACAAAGTTAATAAACTTAAAAAGTAAAGTTTATTTCTAGAGAAACGCCCCGTTTACGAAATTCAATATCCATAACACGAGAAATTAAAATATCATAACTATATCACCTTATAATTATCATTACGATACGAGTATAAAGTCTAACTCTAGCTGTAGCTACTCTACGAGTATAGCACAAAAAATAAATCTATTCGT
This sequence comes from Nephrotoma guestfalica, assembly GCA_963691935.1. NCBI lineage: Eukaryota > Metazoa > Arthropoda > Insecta > Diptera > Tipulidae > Nephrotoma > Nephrotoma guestfalica. The sequence continues at coordinate 228,376,804 of OY829914.1, forward strand.
TATTTTTCTGTCTTCCAGTTCATTATGTGTTGCCATAATATAGACTAACAGTTTTTTTTTGTCTTAGTTATAATCTTATAATATTTTTTATGCTCGTAATTCGATACGAATAAAGAAATAAGATGCAGTTTTATATATCCATATTTATATTTATAATAATATATTTTTGAAGCAGTGTACTCGTATACGTTTTTTGTGTAATTCAATATTTTTGTTTAAATTGCAATAAATTCATTACATGACTTTGATACAAAAAAAAATTAATTTTAATTTAAAAATATGGGGTAGATGTATAACAGTACAGTTGACTACGGCATATGGAATTCTTCGGTCGTTAATCCGGTAATTATTCATATATCTAACAAATTGTATTCATTTGTTTTGAGAACTATATCAGTTGTGGTAATCTGGAATGGACTATATTCTATGATCAGTATAGCACTTATCTAAAGCTAGCAGAACCCATTCACCAGAAGATTACATCATGCTATGGTTTTAAAAAATTTGTCGAAAAGTTTAAAAATCACTCGATGGATTTCGACTTGTTAGATCGGTCATCATCAGGAGTATCTACTGATTTACAAATAAAATAAAAATTTAGTAGAAAAAAGCAAAAAAAAAGGAAGGACAAAAATAGGCAATACAAATTAATCTATTGATCGTCCCAACCATCTGTTGCGGAAAAATGAACGTTCCTTAAGCTAGCAGCACCCATACAGCAAGCAGAACATTACAAGATAGTATGAATAATTATAGGCTAATAATAGACAAATTAAATGCTATATTAAAAAATTTTGGGCTCCACGCCTTCCAACTAAAACGATGGGTTCTGCTAGCTTTAGAAAGAGTTAGCAGAACCCAAAACAAAAAATTATTTAAGAACAATTGGAAAATTAAAGGTTAATTTTAGGCTAATTAAAAGCCCTATTTAAATTTTTTTATTCTGTTCATTCTAGAAAAAGCGTAAGGCTTTATCACTTCAAAGCTAACAGAACCCAATTCTTAAATCAGACCAAAACCGAAATTAGAACCCAAAACAAGATCAATTAACATACAAATAATTTCAGACCCGTTATGGCCTAATCAAATTCCCCATTAAAAATGTTGGGCTCCAATCGTTATTGACCAAATTTCAGGTCATTTAATCTAAAACTAGCAGAACCCAAATCGAAAATCGGACCAAAATCCAAATTAAAACCCAAAACAAGATCAATTATCAAACGAATAATTTTAGGCTCATTATGGTCTATTTAAATGTCCCATTAAAAATTTTTGGGCTCCAATCGTTATAGAACAAATTTCAGGTCATTTAATCTAAAGCTAACAGAACCCAAATTGAAAATCGGACCAAAACCGAAATTAGAACCAAAAACAAGATCAATTAACAAACGAATAACTTTAGGCTCATTATGGTCTATTCAAATGACCCATTAATTATTTTGGGCTTTACTCCTTTTTGACCAAACTTCAGGTCATTTAATCAATAGCTAGCAGAACCCAAATCGAAAATCGGACCAAAACCCAAAATAGAACTCAAAACAAGATCAATTAACATACAAATAATGTTAGGCTCATTATGGTCTAATCAAATGTCCCATTAAAGAATTTTGGGCTCTACTTCTTTTTGACTAAACTTCAGGTCATTTAATCTAAAGGTAGCAGAACCCAAATCGAAAATCGGACCAACATTGAAATTAGAACCCAAAACAAGATCAGTCAACATACAAATAATTTTAGGCTCATTATGGTCTAATCAAATGCCCCATTAAAAAAATTTGGGCTCCACTTGTGCTTGACTAAACTTCAGGTCATTTAATCAAAAGCTAGCAGAACCCAAATTGAAAATCGGACCAAAACTCAAAATAGAACTCAAAACAAGATCAATTAACATACAAATAATTTTAGGCTCATTATGGTATAATCAAATGTCCCATTATTAAATTTTGGGCTCTACTCCTTTTTGACTAAACTTCAGGTCATTTAATCTAAAGGTAGCAGAACCCAAATCGAAAATCGGACCAACATCGAAATTAGCTCATTATGGTCTAATCAAATGTCCCATTAAAAAATTTTGGGCTCTACTTCTTTTTGACTAAACTTCAGGTCATTTTATCTAAAGGTAGCAGAACCCAAATCGAAAATCGGACCAACATCGAAATTAGAACCCAAAACAAGATCAATTAACATACAAATAATTTTAGGCTCATTATGGTCTAATCAAATGCCCCATTAAAAAAATTTGGGCTCCACTTGTGCTTGACTAAACTTCAGGTCATTTAATCAAAAGCTAGCAGAAGCCAAATCGAAAATCGGACCAACATCGAAATGAGAACCCAAAACAAGATCAATAACAAACGAATAACTCTAGGCTCATTATGGTCTAATCAAATGCCCCATTAAAAAATGTTGGGCTTTATTCCTTTTTGACCAAACTTCAGGTGACTTAATCAATAGCTAGCAGAACCCAAATTGAAAATCGGACCAAAACCCAAAATAGAACTCAAAACAAGATCAATTAACAGTCTATTCAAATGTCCCATTAAAAAAGTTTGGGCTCCAATCGTTATTGACCAAACTTCAGGTCATTTACTGAAGTTTCGTCAATAACGATTGGAGCCCAAACTTTTTTAATGGGACATTTGAATAGACCATAATGAGCCTTAAATTATTCGTTTGTTACTTGATCTTGTTTTGGGTTCTAATTTCGGTTTTGGTCCGATTTTCGATTTAGGTTCTGCTAGCTTTAGATTAAATGACCTGAAGTTTGGTCAAAAAGGAGTGGAAGCCTTTTAAAGTTGGTCATTTAGGCTTATATGTAAATTATACATATTCACAGTGTAATATAGTGTAGCCATGACAAAAAATTCGAGTTGTATAGTCGAAAGTAATGATGGGATGTGCAGACACTTAAACATGTAGACCGATACATAACGGGTGTTTTGGAGGTTCACATCTTTAAGTTGACATTTGCTTTGTCATTAGTTTGATTTGCCATTTCATAATGAATAGGCTCACGCCAGAGCAACGCTTGCAATTCGTTGAATTTGTTTTATCAAAATAATGATTCTGTTCGCTAAACTCATCGTGCATTACGTTCATTTTACTGTCGTCATAATCGTCCATCAGAGCGGGTAACTCGGTTAACTATGGATCGTTCTCGCGCCATATATACACTAAATGGAAATACGCATCCAGTAAGACGTCAAACAGTGCGTCCCGAACAAGCGATAGACGCTGTAGAGCGTAGCATTGAGGAAGGCCCAAATCAATCATTTCGACGTCGTTCTCAGCAACTGGAGAGTGTCCATCCACTTTATGGAAGATTTTAGCTAAGGATCTTGGTTTACGTGCTTACAAAATTCAACATGTGCAGGAATTAAAGCCATACGGCCGAATTCGGCCAATGGGATGAAGCACAAATTGATATTAATGTTGATTTTCCAAACAAAATTTTGTTCAGCGATGCAGCTCACTTTTGTATGAATGGGTACGTTAATAAACAGAATTGTCAGATTTGGAGTAAAGATAATCCTCAAGCATTTACTGAAAGAAACATTCGATGTATGTATAAGACTAATTTCACGTAATGGTCCTGTTAATTGGCCACCGAGATTATTTTCGTTGGGGATATGTTAAGTCACTTGTCCACACCCATAAACCAGAGATATGGCCGCAATTGCTGCGATGAGTGATCGAAAAATGAACCTCCAGATTACGCCATGTACGCGCCAGCCGCGGCGAAATCATATTCAAGCATAAAATTATATATTCAATAAAGCTAGTTTCACTGATATGCAAAAAGTTTTGCTTTGTTCCATTTTAATTTAAAATTGTGAACCTTAAAAAAACACCCTTTACATCTCAAAATTTTATTTTATTGGGAGAATGCCAATATCAACAGTACGATAAGGCGCGCTACGCGCTAGGAAACCTATGTGACAGTTTATACGTTGCTTTACGCACCTATTTTGAAAAATCTGTAATTTATTCAACAGCTGGACCAAAGGTTAAAATATGAGAATCGCGGGTATGCGGGTATAAATTAGAAATAAATTTTTTTTAAAACATGATCTGACAATCTCTGGATTCATAGCAGAGGGTCGTACCGTCAACAAACATTCTAATATGACCCGTGAGCGGTAATTTGGCCATAGCATTTATGAAGATTAAAAATAATTGGGCCACGCAAGCCATAAATTTGTAGTTTCTAGGTAAGCAAACTGTGATCTATCAAAAGCTTTACGAAGATCAAAATAGGCCAGACATATAGTTTTGCCTATAAATATTACGGTAGACCAAATCAGTAATGTCTGTTAAGGTTAAATATGTACCAGAACCTTGTCGAAATCCATACTGATGAGAATAGAAAAAAATGTATTTATTTAGAAAATCGATCACACGGTTAGCAATAACTTTTATAAAACTTTGTGAAATTCCGACAAAACTGAAATTCGAAAAAATTATTAACTAGTTTGGAATTTCCAGAGTTTAAGATTAGCTTTATAGATCAGCTAGTAATTGTGGAAAAAAGGTGAACAATTCTTAAGAATCACATTTCGAATGTTATCATAACCACCCTCTTCATATTAGCGAGAGTTGAAATTAAATTCAAAATTTATCTGTAGGAAGTAGGCGATAAAAAATTTGAATTAATGCTGTGTGCCATAGTATGAAAATCATTTACATCATCAGAGCTATACTTGCTGATACAGAAGAGTCAACAACGTTAATAAAACTGTGATTAAATATATTAACAATAGCAATAAGATCATTATTATCAAGCTTTTGGTTAAGCGGAATATAAAGCATATAAGCTGTATGTAGCAAATTACCCAGAGACATGGGTAAGGAATCAAGACGTGTCCAGGAAGACGCTGACTGTTAACCTGCATCCAAAAAGGTGAAATATGACAAGAATCATAACGATTCCTAGCTTGCCGGCGATGAAGAGGACACGGCTGAAGTTGTTATTACTTCGCCAAGCAATGTTGGTCAAGCAGCACAAACGTGCGAAAAGCCCCAGGGAAACCTGATGATAGAAATCGTTTCTCTTGAAACGATGATAGAGGAAAAAATGAATACAAAACTTACTGAGCCTAAGCTTCGAGAATTGTCTAATTACTAAACTTTGATGTTAGCTCTGAGCATGATGGTGACGTGGTGACAAATTGCTTAATTAATCAAAACTGTCTGGTACGAAAAAATTTTAAGGTTCTATATAGAACTGGCGAGCAGAATAAAAAGATCGCTCATTAGAAATTGAAGAGGTAGAAATTGAACCGGCAACCAAAAATATGTTTGTGACTCCGACTAAGTGCTTTAGGTGCTGTAAGGAAATACAAAAACCACATCATCATCAAGTAGGTTGTGTTTTCTGTAACACATACAAAAGGGCTGTGCAACGTCTGAAATTACAACATTAAACATGATGATTTGCAGGGAAATCCAACGACGTTCTCGTCTAATGGGAACTTCAATATTGGCCTAATAATAGTTAATGGAGCCTTGATAGTTGGGTGGTGTGTGAGAAAAGGTTGATCAGTTAACTGAATAGGGTATATTTGCTAGATACTTGGTTGGCTCTAGGGACGGTGTAGAAACAATTCCAGAAATTAATTCGATCGATGAAATTGATGCGTGGAACTGATTGATCGTATGGAGCTGATCTCAACACAGTTAACTAGTGTCTGCAACAATTCAATTTCTAGGAAGAGAGGAGCTAAGAAACGAAATAGTTGGTGGAACTCTAATATAAGGAAACTTAGATGTTTCATGCTTAAGCTTAGAAGAGCGTACCAGATTGAAAGAAACCAAGGAGCAAAAGAGTTAAAACAATTACTCTTTAAAGAGGCAAGAAATAAGTACTTCCATGAATTATTTAAAGCGAAGCAAAAGAATTTCCAAAGGTACGTCACGGAACATAGTAATACAGACACTTGGGGTCTTGTATACTAGTTTACCGCTGGCCAATCTAGACCCCTTCAACTTTTAAATATCATTAGGAAGGCAAATGGATTTACTTAACTTCCACGTTTGGAGTTGCTTTGCACATGCAGCCATGCGTAAGATCGCCACCAACAGCAGTTGGACACCCACGGTAGCTGATGACTCCCCATTCACGTGGGAAGCAGTCACCAGTCTCTCAGTTTCTCAAACAAAACAAGTCATCATGACTTGACAACTTAAACGCTGCTTAAAATTTGGTTACTTTCCAAAGGTGTGGAAAACAGACGAAATGATTGTAATCAGGAAACTTGGTGATAGAGATCTACTTTCTTTAGAATCTTACAGACTCATAATGTTGCTACCGGTTATGGGGGAACTCCTAGAAAGGTTACTACCCATTCGGACAAACAATTTGGTTTCCGACGTAGCATATCTACTGAAGGTGCGATAGTCCGCCGTATTAACACTGTCAAAACACAAAGTCCAAAATATGTAATGGGTATATTCCTGAATATCGCTGGAGCAATTGATAACCCCAAGTGGCCTAGTGTCATCACAAGTTTATCGGTTTATAATCTCCCTGAAAACACTATGAATGTTTTCAAGAGTTACTTCAGCATTCAATCCGCAGTAATCGGAGATATGTATGATTCTGTAACTAAGCAAATCACCAAGGATGTCCTCAAAGCTCTATTCTTGGTCCTCTGGTTTGAAATATTGTGTTTAACACAAGCATGATTAATGACCTTGATTAAATTGCAATAGAGAGGCAAGTTTACTCCCTGGCGAAAGTGTCAAGAGAGGAATGGCGACTGAATCACAAAACACTATGCTAACAATTTACAAGGTCCTACCGAACAGTGTCTAAAGATGCGGTCAATGGCGATTGACCTATGGCAAAGAATGTGGCGTGAATCGGTCAATAGTAGGCTTACATATGACTCCTTTCCTGAGCAATGAGCCTTAAGTAATCTAGACATGGTAAGTCTAAAACTACTTATAGAGATTTAAAATAACAGATCAATATCAACGTATATGCGAATCTGAAGTAGACGTTAAGCATCTACTTTTCGAATGTAACTGGCTGGTTAGTATAAACACACACGGATTACCACTGCTGTCATTACTAAGCGACAAAATTCTCCCAAAATTTCGGCAGTTTTGTGCTGAACTGATCATTATCTTAAGTGAACGGAATAGTGCGTTCTAGTAGACCGGAAACCCGAACTGTATACACGTCTTCACGCGACTAGGGATGGAAACGTAAAATTTTTTTATTTGTAGACTGCTAAATGTATAAGACACTGATATGGCTATGCAAATTCGAATAAAGTAACCATCAAATGCTGATTGGTAGCATAGAAGATTTTCAGATACAATATGAAACAATTGAATTTTGATGATTGAATAATTTTTTCGATCACTTAGACAAGACAGGGAGTAAGTTGAAAGCTGAAAAAGTATTTAAACTATTGAACACGCGTAATAACTTTATAAACTAAACAAAATCAATTCGAGGTAAAATTAGTTTTGCGAACTTAATCATATCAATATTTTTAAAGCTAAAGTTACGCTTAACTGATTTAAAATTCATGATATCATCCATGACAGTTGGGTTATGTTCAGCTTACACTGTTAAATGAAAAATAATCATTAAAACCGTTAGGTGAAAATAAGTCAGACGATTTATATTTTGATGTCGGGAAACCACCTACAGATTTTCCAAAATATTTTTAACGGTAAAGATGGATTTAAAATATTGGAAAAATATCTTATCTAAACTCTTTTATTAAAGTCGATAGTGTTATCAACTAATAACTTTGAATTCTTGGAATACCACTTAACATAAAAATCCTTTGATTAATCATTCCTCTGATCTCATCAGTAAACCTAAGACGGATATCTGGGTTTTATAATTACATTCCTCAATAGCACGAATTCTGCGTACACAGTTTTTGATTAAATAGATTAAGTGGTCGACTTTTTCAATGGGATTGATTAAAGTATAGAGCGTATCCCAGTTTACGTAATCACATTTAGTGAACTTATCGAAGTCGCGATATGTAAAAGTAGGGTTTGATGTTTTATATTTTTCGGCCCATAAATTTTTAATAAACTGCCATTTTGAGAATTTCCGCTGTTTGAGCTCACCTAAACCACATTTGTTGTATACAAAATGCTGAGGTCATCAATATTACTACAACTGTACTATAAAAATATTTGGCGCGTGCTATCCAGTATATCTAAATTTTGCAATCGAACTCTCACCAAAAAACAAGCAATAAAAAAATATATCGAAACACTTAACTCTCGTATAAACATAGAACAAAATAAATTCACTTAAACAATTTAAAAATATAAAATTTAATACTTTATAGTTTTTTACTCGTATAACAACAATAAAATTGTTAAGATTTACGTAAAACCAAATTCTATAACACATAAACCTCCAATTTAACTTCAGACAAAATGAATCGATGTTGTAATTCTTGTGATCGACACTTAGTTGTTATTATTCTTGTTTAATAGAAAAAAGTTTGTTTTGTAATTAACCAACAAAATTGAATCACGCAGATATGGTATATACCTAGTTTTGTGTAAAGGGTTTGATTCAAACTGTATACATACTGGACGAGTACATCAATTACAGTGTGAGTGTCTCAAGTCAATATTTTGAGTAAATTTCGATTGTGGAGTGTGGCTTTAGTGACCAAGCTGTAGGTACGAACCAGAGGTCATCTTTTTAACTTAACTGCAGCAAGTAGACTTACCCCGAGTAATTTACACCGAGCGAAGCATGTCCAGAGTCAAAAGATCCATTGTGCTTAGAGTAATAAATTGTTTTTTTACTTTGCACATACTTCGTACATACTGACATTCATTTAAGAGTAAAATTTGAAGATCCGAGTATACACGGTGTAGTGTCAATCATGCCAGATTAAATTAAATTCATTATATAAAACAAATTACTAGGAAACTTCAACATAACCGCCCCTCTTGAAAAGCTTGGCATTTCAAACATAAATAAAAATTAATTCAAACTAATATAGTTATACTTCAATAGGAAGCTTGCACACTTTGGTGATTGATCTCTTGAATTTTGTTTTAATTCCATCATTTACCGATTGTATTTCTACTACCCTCACGTTACTATCTGAACCTGGTGCTGTTGATATTACCTTTGATAACGGCCATTTCGTCGATGGAAGATTTTCCTGTACCAGTAGAACGACGTCTGCCTTATAAACGTTCGGCTTATTTGAAGTCCATTTTGATCGATCTTGTAGACTATGTAAATATTCTAGTGAATAACGCCTCCAGAAAGTTTCGACTAACTTACTCATTTCTTGTCGATTTTCTTTAATGTCGTTATATTACGTTTCGGAAATGGTTGAAACATGTCCGCCTGTTAAAAAATGACTTGGAGTCAAAAGCTCTGGGTCTGTAGGAATATTTGATATGCATGACGGAGGCTTAGAGTTTAATATTCCTTCTATTTGGATCACTACGGTACTGAATTGTTTGAATATTACGATTTTGTCTCGCATTATACGTTTTAAATGTGTTTTGACGGTTTTTATGGAAGCCTCTCATAAGCCACCGAAGTTGGGAGCGCGCGGAGGTATAAACTTGCAGTTTATTCGTTGGGTAGTGCAAAAATTATTGATTTTATATTGTTCGGTTTGAGTATTCAAAAAATTGATAGCTGTTACTTTGGTTACTTTCCAAAGGTGTGGAAAACAGGCGAAATGATTGTAAGTAATCAGGAAACCTGGTGATAGAGATCCACTTTCTTCAGAATCTTACAGACTCATAATGTTGCTACCGGTTAAGGAGGAACTCCTGGAAAGGTTACTATCCAATCGGGCAAACAATTCGGTTAACACTGTCTAGTTCTAATTAACACTGTCAAAACTCAAAGTCCAAAATATGTTATGGGTATATTCCTGGATATCGCCGGAGCATTTGATAACCTTACGTGGCCTAGTGTCATCGCAAATTTATCTGTCTATAACCTCTTTGGAAACACTATGAATGTTTTCAGGAGCTATTCAACATTCAATCCGCCGCATAATCAGAGATATGTATGATTCTGTAACTAAGCATATCACCAAAGGATGTCCTCAAGGCTGTATTCTAGGACCTCTGGTTTGAAATATCGTGTTCAACACAAGCATGATTAATGACCTTGATGAAATTGCATTAGCGGATGACAAAATAATTCTAGTGCATGTCAACTCGAGAATCGAACCTTGAGCGTAATGATGAAATCGCAATAAATAGACCCTCCCCCCCAAAAAAGAAAGAGAGAGGGAGAGAAAGTATTCCATTCCCTCGCGAGAGTGTTAAGAGAGGGATGGCGACTGAATCATAAAAAATTATGTAGCTCTTGTAGTTCATTTTTCGTTCCGTGGAAATTAGTCGCGTTGTCAGACCAAATAGTTTGTACTGTGTCTCTACGGTTAATGAACCTTTTCAAACATGATATGAACGAATCTGTGCTAACATCTGTGCTGACAATTTCTAAATCTATTGCTTTAGTACATGCGCAAACAAATGATGCTACGTACATTTTTTGTGACACACTCGGTTTATGGACAATTTTATAGCGAACGGCCCGCGAAAGTCTACACCAGTATTGAGAAACGCTTTAAATGAATCAAACCGTTCAATGGGCAAATTTCCCATTATTTGTTGAGACATTATTGGTTTTATCCTAAAACAAATGACACAAGAATGTCTGATGTCCGATGTCTGTTTTGCAATGGTTTTGCCATGTAACGGCCAACAACGTTGGCTGTCGAAAGATAGCAATAATTGTGGTCCTGCATGGCAATTGTTGAATATTAATTTCGTTAGATGATGTTTTGGTGAAAGTAAGATTTGATGTTTAATATTATACTCAAGTGATGTTGAGTTCACCCCCATTTGTAAGAACCTTATACAATCGGAAAATGGCTCACATTGAATGATTTTTATCAATTGCAAAGTACTGTTTGTACAATACACGAATCAATTTTCCAAAGAATCAAATCGAGTTATCGAATCACTAATAACGTTTGTTGTTGTTGTTGTTGTTGTTGTTGTTGCTGTTGTGAGCAAAACTGTTTGTTCTTGCTTAAGTTCAGACACTGAAACATCAAAATCGTTTAACGTTGCAATTAGACGCATTTCAGGACTATGCCACCACAAGCGATGATAATTGCGGAGTTCGTTTGGCATAACACCTCTAGATATAAGATCTGCTGGATTATATGCAGAATCTATGTGTTTCCACGTCACAATAGATGTCAACTCTTGAATCTCGTTGACTCTGTTGGCGATAAAAATTGTTAACTTATGTGGTGGAGTTTTTATCCAACACAGCGTTATAGTTGAATCCGACCACAAAGCTACATCGTCAAACTGTAAATCAAAACTGTGAATGAAACTGTTAGATGATGTCAATCTAACCTTAGTAGAGATAATGTTTTTAAAGGTGTCACTCGTGATTTACTGCAGAGTAGGTTAACTTATATATAAGAGAACAGACGCATGCACCATACACCTTTTCCGTTTTTGTAAGACCCAAGACATTCCTGTTAATGAGAATATGGAAAATTTCGTTTAATGATTCAGGGTCGTTGTTCCAAATTCCTTAAAGTTCACCTGGAATCAATTCATCCAAGTCTATTTTGGTTTCCCATAATTTTTGTACAATTATTTTGCCTGTTATTAGTATTGGAGAAAGAATGCCTAAGGGATCGTACAATTTAGATATCAGAGACGATCGTTCGTTTTGTTAATGATTTATCGGTTTCAAACATTGGAGGTTTAAAAACATAATAAGCTCCTTTTAGCTGGCCTAACAAGCGAGACTGAATTCGTCAAACTTCATCTCCTCACGATCTTGAATCGTAATATTTTCTAATAGTCGTGGGCGATTTGCACACCATTTATGCAAATGAAAACCACCGGTATTTAGCATGTCAATCGTTTCGCCTTGTAAACTGTTTTGCTTTGTCGATGTCGTCGCAACCTGTTATAAGGTCGTCCACATAAAAATCTTTTGTTGCTACCCTAAACGCTGTAGAAAAATTTGCGGATTTATCACAAGCAAGTTGATTAAGCGTGCATGTCGCTAAATATGGGGCTGATGCTGTGCCGTATATCACAGTTGTAAGTTCATATATAACAATTGGGTCAGCCAAGTTTTCTCGCCAAAGTATTCGTTATGATTGTGTTTGTGTATCGTTTACTTGAATTTGTCGGTACATTTTAGATATGTCGCTCGACATGGTGAATCTATACGTTCTAAACCTCAACATTATCTCGAAAAGATTGACCGACAAGCATGATTTTATTAAGTGACTTGTTGGATGACGTCTTCGATGACGCGTCAAAACTACACGAAATGTTGTGAACGATGACGAAGGTTTTAACATCGCATCGGTGATAATAATGCCCTCCATTCAGCCAATTTCCCATTGCCATCTTCAACTGAAACGATAGCCGTTGGGAGAATGGTCGACTTTTCACAAAATTCGTTGTTCAAATAATAATTATTTGTTGAGTCCGTCTGATCCGTCATCGAATCAACAGATTGTGACTGGGCCGCGTGGGTAATTTGTTTTTCAGATTTCAATTTGACTGTTTCATCAACGTGTAGTAATGTATGATGACGACCTCGACAGAGTTTACATTCCGTTGATTTACACTCTGAAACGCGATGATTTGTACTTTAACAATTAATGCACGAATTTAATGATTTGATTTTATCATATCGTTGTCGGTTACGTTTTATTAAAATTAGGTTTCAACAATGCCTTTGAATTTAGATGCAAATTTATACTGGCGACATTTCCGTTCAAGAAATTCATTGAAACTTTCCCAAGTTGGAAGTTCATTTGGAACAATCGTTTCTTCCCATTCACCACGTGTAATATTGTTCAGTTTGCGAGTTACTAATTTTAAAATAATTGACTGTGATAAATTGTCAAGTTCGAGTCCACTAAATATGTAATAGTGCACTATTGAGAAGTCTACGAAGTTCGGCTTCTTTGCGTTTGGTTACCATTTCTAAGTTAATTAGTGCTTCGCTTTCTGCTTTAGTCAACGTTATATGGCCGATTGATGCTTTTGCAACACTGCGATTAGATATATAAATTTAAGGACCTTATCGATCGAATCCTTGTTATGAATCACGGCTGTATACGTGTCACGAAAAGTTGTCCATTGTGTTAGGTCACTACCGTCAAAATAGGAAATTTGTATTTCAGGTAATTTCAATGTTTGAGTTTGGATAATATTTTTGGAAGTATCGCTTACATTTAGTTGCCAAAATATGGCTTTCATTTTGACTAACTGAATTGGAATCGGAAATTAAACTAAGTTTCCCGATTAATGAATGAAACCGATTTTCAAATTCTGTAAATAATTCCTGATACTCAGAAACCAATTCTAATAAACTATTTACGAGAAAATTATAATCCTCATAAGTTTTTTCTAGGCTAGTAATTCGACTTTTTTCAGAAAATTCTCGATAATCGTTAATTTGGTTTCAACACCGCTTCTGCAGTCGTTGCTTTTAACGCTAACGACACTTTCGAATTTAAAATTATCAAACACCAAATTAGTTCACAAAACAAAAATTAATTTAAGGTTATGTTGAACATTACCAAAATATTTAATTAAAATGCACAGAGCTTGAGATGTATGAACAAAAACAATTTTGTAGTTACAGTTTTATTGATAGCATTACAAATATTAATATCCGATGACCACGGCGTGCACGTTGTTGTTCAAATTGAAAAGTTCGTTAATACAAATACAATTTTTTTGCAGAACCAAACACGGTAAAAATTGCTAAATTTCCTTGGATTGATAGGACATTTCCGCAAATTTGTGAAGATGTACATTCTTTTTGTGAAGCCATTGTCAAGCCTGCTACGGAAATGCCGAGTACATAATGGGTCCGAAGGAGAAAAGCTCTATTCAATTGTTGAAACAAAACTTGGATTTGCGAACCAGTTTTACAGTTGTACGATGTTACTGCGGAAACTGTACGCATACTGATGCGAGAAAAATTGAGGTAGTTTACATTTTGATGTAGCGCTCTGAAACAGATTAACAATTTCATTCAGTCTTTTATTTGAGCTTAATCATGCTAAGAGCACTACAGTATAGCTGCGAGCTTGACGTACTAGCTATCGTTCAGGGGTTACAAAAATTAATCGTTTTTATAGAAGCTCGTTTACGAAGTCGTGACCGCCTGTGAGACCAGTAAAGCATCAATGTACGAAATTCTAATTATGAGCTGTGGCTTTAAAATTAGTTTCGAGCTTAAACAGCATGTATCTAAGGTGAGCGATGTCGATGCCATGAGTAGGGATCCAGTAGTTATTTCGAGCGAAGTTAATATTGTTACCAGATTAAAGCGGCTCCAAGAACTGATGTCCAATTATGATCATTCTCAGCCCTGGGTGGCTCGAGAACAATAAAACCTTTGGGTGACCCAGCATTGAAAATCGAAAAAGGATCGAAGTCGTTAACTGTGGGTAATAAATTAAAGCCGTCAGCATTGTGGCATATTGCGACTCGAGTTAGCAATGGAGATTAGAAAAAAATTTAAATCACGTTTCAATGAAGTCGAGATTTGCGAAAACCTAAGGCGAAACTTTCGAAAACGAGAACATTGAATATTTATACGAACACTGTGACATGGGATTTGGTCAGATTAGAACGAAGAAGGGAACGGTTGGAATAGTATACGTCAAACCAAAAACTTAACATGTCTCTTTATTGTCTATAAAAATAGTGGAACGAAACAGAAAGGGTTCCAATGTTTTAAATATTTCGTTAAACTGTTAGATGCTTAAAATGTAATCAGGTACATGGTAGGGATGAACTAGAGTACAAAACTAAAACTTAAATGGCAATATTATTTTAGTTTAAAAGTGTTAACAAGTTCTTGCATTAAACTATAAGTTAATAAAGTTGAGGCATCGGCGTTGATTAACTGCGGAAGTGACGAATAGATTTATTTCAGTGGTGTATAAATTAATGTTTTCCATTTGTAATAAGGTGTAGTAGCTCAAAAATCAAACTGAATGTATTTCGTGACCGACACATCACTTCGACATAGAAATATCTAATTTTTAATTTTTACGGTTTTAAAAGAACTTGTCGTTTGCACTTGAGGTTTTGAGGATGGTATTTGTGCTAAGGAGTAGTAGCTCAAATTCATAATTTCCTAGTAGCTCATAATTCGATATATGTATCAAATCCAAAACTAGTAGCTCAAAAACCAAACTGAACGTATTTCGCGACCGACACATCACTTCGACATAGAAATATCTATTTAATGTTTGCGATTTTAATAGAACTTGTCGTTTGCACTTTAGATTTTGGGGGTGCTACTCGTGCTAATTAGTATTAGATCAAGATGCAGGTGTTTCGTGGCCTCATAAATCGACACATCAGAAATATTTAATTTTTGCGAGCTTTAAAGAACTTGTCGTTTGCACTTGAGAATTTAAGAGCGATATTCGTGTTAAGGAGCAGTAGCTCAAAAGTCAATCTGAACGTAGTTCGTGAGCTCATAATTCGGTATATCAAATCCGATATTGAAGTATTTAAATTTATTCAATTTTAAAAGAATTTGTCGTTTGTGCTTAAGAAATTTGTGGTGGTATTCGTGCTTAGCTCAGTAGTAGCTCAAAAATCAAGATCGAGGTGTTTCGTGACCTCATAAATCGACATAGAAATATTTAATTTTTGCGAGTTTTAAAGAACTTGTCGTTTGCACTTGAGATTTTGGGGATGGTATTCGTGTTAAGGAGTAGTACCTCAAAAATCAAACTGAATGTATTTCGTGAGCTCATAATTCGATATATTATTATATCCGATATTGAAGTATTTAAATTCTTTCAATTTTAAAAGAATTTGTCGTTTGCACTTGAGAAATTTGTGGTGGTATTCGTGATAAGGAGTAGTAGCTCAAAAATCAAACTAAACGTATTTCGTAACCAACACATCATTTCATATATAGTAAATATTTCTATTTATTTTGCGATTTTAAAGAACTTGTCATTTGCTAAGGAGCTAAGGAGTAGTAGCTCAAAAATCAAGATGCAGGTATTTCGTGACCTCAAAAACTAATACATCAATTCCGACATAGAAATAATTAAGTTTGCGATTTTTGTGAAAATTTTGTCGTTTGAACTTGAGAATTTCGGGGTGGTATTCTTGCTAAGGGGTAGTAGCTCAAAAATCTAAATGCACGTATTTCGTGAGCTCATAATTCTATATATCATTATCGATATTAGAGTATTTAAATTTATTCAATTTTAGAATTTGTCGTTTGTGCCTGAGAAATTTGTGGTGGTATTCGTGCTAAGCTCAGTAGTAGCTCAAAAATCAAGATCCAGGTGTTTCATGACCTCATAAATTGACACATCATTTCCGACATGGAAATATTTAATTTTTGCGAGTTTTAAAGAACTTGTCGTTTGCACTTGAGATTTTGGGGATGGTATTCTTGCTAAGGAGTAGTAGCTGAAAAATCAAGATGCTGGTATTTCGCAACCTCATAAATCGACACATCATTTCCGACATAGCAATATTTAATTTTTGCGAGTTTTAAAGAACTTGTCGTTTGCACTTGAGAATTTGGGGATGGTATTCGTGTTAAGGAGTAACAGCTCAAAAATCAAACTGAACGTATTTCGTGACCGACACATCACTTCGACATAGAAATAGTTAATATTTGCGATTTTAATAGCACTTGTCGTTTGCACTTGAGAATTTGGGGGTGATATTCGTGCCAAGGAGTAGTAGCTGAAAAATCAAGATGCTGGTATTTCGCAACCTCATAAATCGACACATCATTTCCGACATAGCAATATTTAATTTTTGCGAGTTTTAAAGAACTTGTCGTTTGCACTTGAGAATTTGGGGATGGTATTCGTGTTAAGGAGTAACAGCTCAAAAATCAAACTGAACGTATTTCGTGAGCTCATAATTCGATATATCATATCCGATATTGAAGTATTTAAATTTTTTCAATTTTAAAATAATTGTTCGTTTGTACTTGAGAAATTTGTGGTGGTATTCGTGCTAAGGGGTAGTATAGCTCTAAAATCAAAATGCACGTATTTCGTGACCTCATAAATCGAGTCACCATTTCCGACATAGAAATACTTAATGTTTGCTATTTTAAATTGTTTTAGATAGTTTTTTCTTAAAATACGTTTTCATTAAGTAATTTCATTAATTATTTAAAGTTGTGTACGGTAAGTCACAGATAATAATGCATAGACGATGCATTGGGTACATTTTTCTTATTCATCGAGAAATTCGGGGCACCCCATTGTACAACATTCATCAACATTCACCAAAGAAAAAAGAACAAATATGTGATCTGTTATATTGAATTCGCTAAATCGCTGAAAATCCGATTGCTAAATATGAATTCTTAGTGTTTTCAATGATTTTTTAGTAGCAATGTTATCATGGATTCCACGATTTTTGTACAAAAAACTGTTCCTAATAAATGATCTGTGTATTTTCATCTGTGGGCAAGTATTACTAGAACTCGAATGATTGCGTAATATCCCCTTTACAAAATCAATGTTATTGCGCAATGATCTGTGTTGTGCTCAATACTATTGACGTGTAATTGAATACTGCGCAATATTCGCAATAATAATTATTTTTGCGCAATAATGTTGCACCAAACTCTGTAACAGTGGTCGAAATTAAAACAGCGTCAAAATATGCCGATAATTGGATCAATGCTTCAGCAAAAAACAAATAATAATTTAACATATGGATGCATATATGCATATCTATGCATGAGGCACTTTTTCGGTCCCATAATCGGTTACTTTATGATAAGTGAATTTCACAGTCTTGTAATTTTCAATATTGGCCAATAACAAGTCACAGATTATTTTCCACTATTCCACTATTGGAATAGTGGTTAATTTACTGACAATTCCTTTTACCCTAGAGGTTTATTCAACTGCATTGGGTAACCGATTTAACAGTGTAATGTGCGTAGTTTAAAAATCCCGCGAAAAGTTTCAATAAGCATTTAATATTGAATACTTCAAAATTTGTGGTGTTTGGGAATTCTTGACTTTCTAGCTAGAGAATTCACATTTCTCAGATCAAATGATATCTGACTTTGTGATTAAAATTTCCGTTGGAATATACAACGAAAAATATTTAATTTTCTAGTTAAAAGTTTCAACCTCATAGATAATGACGTTATTAATAATCGCGTATGTTAGCTAAAGTTAACCTACCTACCAATTTAGTTATTGGTTACCTAATTTTCTAGTTTATATTAACATTTAGTTCCGTACTGTACCTAATATTCGATTTCGTGGTGTAATAAAATCTTTCTTATCGATTGAATATTAAATTGAATATTACTCGTATATCCATGTTATTCTATACGTAATTCGATCACCGACGACGTTTGCATCGACATCGAATACAAAAATGTACACACTCCCTACCATTACAAAATGTGTATACAGAATCAAATTTCGTCCTGACGACAGACAATCCATAATAAATACTCCTTTTAATTTACAATATAAATTTTATTAATTATAATTAGAAATAATATAAGTTCATGTTATTTTACTTGCCTTTAAAATTTTATTTCATTTTTATATTTTTGTTCAGAGATTTGTAATTTAATATTTACATTTTTTATAAAAGACATAAAATACGCGTATGTACGACTATCCGTATACATAAAAAATAAAAAAAATACTAATAATAAATTAAAATGAATAAAATGTCTATTTCGCGCTTGATATGTGATATTTTTGTTGGCTTTGGAAATGTTGAAATTGAAACAAAATAAAATAAAAATTAAATTTTCAGGGCAATTTTCCTCCATATGCAATCTCGAATTCTCATCATTTCATTGTAATCACTATCGCGATGATTTGATTTAAATTTGCACAATTGTTTGCTTTTACCTGGAATTCTTAATACGGCGAACATGATCCTAATTTAATTAATTAATTTAATTAGGTATGTTAGGAGTAACATTTAAACAATCCTTGTAACTGTTAGAATACTCGCATCCAGCAAGAGATAAAATTTATACCATATTTGCTACATTCAGTTATGACCTATGCTTTTTCCCAAACACCGTCATATTTGTGGATACTGGATACTTGTATTAAAAATTTCATTCATATAACAAGTGTTTGTATGTTTTATTACTATTACGTCACAAATAAAAAGCGCTAGAGACAATCCAAATTAACGCACCAACAGTTAGTTCCATTCCATTCCATTTACTATGGAATTTTTCGCTTCTAATTTGTTAAACCATTTTCCAAAGGAGTCAGAAATAACATTTTACAACCCTACGCACGAATTTCCATCCAACATGTCAACTTAATTTTATCGTACGGAAAACATCTAATCAAATCAATTGAAATCATCATGAATAGACTCACTCTTGAACAACGCTGCGAAATTATTAAAATTTACTTTGAAAATCAGTCGTCGATTCGCGCAACTTATAGACGACCTCGTGATTATTATGGCACACATAATCGTCCCTCTGAGCAAGCCATCCGACGGAACTGTGGATAAATTTCGTACCACATCTCTCTAGAGGATGCAATAACATCAACACGTCGAAGGAATATGCGTACTGAAGAGAATATCACCGCTGTAAACGAAAGTGTGGAAGAAGATCTAAATTTGTCGATTCGTCGACGTTCGCAGAAATTGGGGCTCAAATTTTTCGCAAAGATCTTGGCCTACACCCGTACAAGATCCAGCTGGTGCAGGAATTGAAGTCACGAGACCATTATGAGCGTCGTTCTTTCGCCGATTGGACTCTAGATCAGTTGGCAAATGATCCGTTGTTTTATCGTCATATTGTGTTCAGCGATGGGGCTTATTTTTGGCTTAACGGATTTGTTAATAAACAAAATTGCCACATATAGAGTGAGACCAATCCACAAGAGGCTCGATAGACTCCATTACATCCAGAAAAGTACACCGTTTGGTGCGGTTTACACGGTGGTGGCATCATCGAACCTTATTTCTTCAAAAATGAGGCCGAAGATTGCGTCAATGATTTTTGAAAATATGGATGACATTGATCCGGACGAGATGTGGTTTCAATATGATGGCACTACGTGCCATACTGCGATCGCAACCATCGACTTATTAAAATCAAAATTAGGCGATAAGTTGATTTCGAGAAATGAACCAATTAGCCTACAAGGTCGTGCGATTTGACACCCCTCGATTATTTCCTGTGGGGCTATGTGAAGTCACTGGTTTATGCTGATAAACCAGCAACAATTGACGCCTCCAGACCAGCATTGTTTGTGTTATTCGTGACATACGGTCAGCAGTGCTCGAAAAAGTGGCCCAAAATTGGACGATCAGAATGCGTTTCGTCATGAACAGCCGCGGTGCCAAAAATATTAATGCACATGGCATTGATCTTTCGAATAAAATTTTTTTGATTACAATTTAATTTTTTGTGTGATTATTTACAATTTCAAGTTCTATCGGGCTTAAAAAAACACCCGTTACTTATTAAAGATAGCAAAAAATAAGTTTCAACTTTGCAATTTTTTCTGGGGCCGAACCATTCTTAACTCTTTCACGGTTCGCTGTTAACGTCCTACCTTACACACGAGCTAAATCGAGAACGATTATCAAATTATAGAACGACCTAGAAGTCTCTTCGTGATTAGGTCAGAACTTAGGCGTTTACAGTATAAGGGTTCAGTTTATCTTGAAACATGCTGCAACCCGTTTAAACCTGATGAACAACTCCCCTGTATAAAAGATTTAAATGGTGGTACATAGCAGTATTTTGGGATGAGTTTTTCTGGGTGATTTCTTGGTAGCCCAAACAAAATTTTGACTGGTGTTCGACCTGCTAATTGTATGATGATGTAATGTGATGTGCTTGTGTTAATTCATCACCATGTGGAGATTCTTGAAACTATAATTATCAATTCATACCAACCGCTCCGCTTGATCATTGGATGCAGATTGACATAATGCTATACGGATAAAGTGAATGCAGTGCCTTTGCTACAAATAGTATATTTGAAAGACGTTTATTTCATTCCGTTCATCGCGAAGTGAAGCTTCCACGTTCTATCGAGTTTGCTTCACCCATTCAGTAAAATCCAAATCGTGGTGGAAATCAATTTTCAGGCATCCTTGATGTCGAATACAATTTCAGCTGCTTTTATAACTTCATGACTACTTACAGCTTAAAAGTTTCAGAATCGGCCATTTTGGCAAAAACTGCTAGGAGAAAAGCGTAGCAAGAATAGAGATTCGATCTCAAACCATCAAAAGGAAAACCGTCATGTTGACTAGATAAATTTCCTAACTGCATAAATGGTTTACATGAAATATTTAAGTAATGCTCTGAGTCTGTCGGTTATCACTAAACTAAACTCAATAAAATGTTAATTAAAAAAACTTCTGATTTGATTCGTTCCGTTGATCTAATGGCAAATTCTCCTCTTCCAAAACACGATTAGTTTCTGGTCCCACCAAACGTAGAGCATTATCAGCTTTTCAAAGTGGTTTGGCCATGCCGTCGATGTTGATGCTTGCTTCGCCAGGTGAAAACCACCACTTTTTGTGTTTGGGATTCTCTACAAAGATCCACTCTCATCTCCCGTAACAATTCGATGCAGGAAGCACTTTCTTTCATGCCGTGAAAGCAAAATTTCGCAAATGGTTCTTCGATTTTCCATCGGTCTCTCATTCAACTCATGCGGCATCCATTGTCCCTCCTTTTAAATTTTTCCCATAGCATGTAAGCTTTTGGAGATACCTTGGCGAGTCGTGTTTAATGCCTCAGCAAGTTGATCTTGAGTTTGCGTATTATATCCAATAACGCTTGCACCTCGGTGTCTTCAAATGTTCTTCAGCTGCATTTTTTTCAAGTTGAAGCAGAAAAACAAAGTTTCCCGTAAATGCTGTTTGTTTGGCACAAAACTTGACATTTTCGTTCTTAGAAAAAATATGTTTGCGGTATTACAACTGGTTATCGTTAACAACTAGCGTCGCTAGCAAATTTAGTTGTGCACCTGATATTGATGTTGGTACCAGACAGACCAATACTTTAGCCGATTGGAACTGGTCCAATTGGAGATTATTCTCCAATGTTCTCTTGGAGTTCGGATGTAATATTTCCTGCTGAATTGAAGCATGGCTATACTTCTTTAAAGGATCACCTGCTACATTTTTTTTCAAGCATTTGTAGCGTTTGGTTTTATTTAGATCTCTTGGACTCGAAGCTAGGATGTTTTTATGCCTAAAGCCAGTAAGACTGACTATACCGATCCTACTAATTTTCGCTCAAATCTAGTTTATCATCCAGATCATATTTTGCATATAATCACACTCAGCTCTATTCGACATGTATTATAGAGCTGGAAAGTCCTGCGTTACTGCGCTGAATGAGGTATTTACTAGGATCATTTAATAACAAATAATTCATGGGTACCTTTATGTACCAACGATGTCAAACGCTCGGGGAAAATTTGGCATTAACAACACCATTGTGAAATGAATTGAATCTATGCTTGTATCGCGTGTTCTTGAGTTTGAGTTGCAGCATTTTTCTTTTGCCGCCAAAGCAGTTAAAGATTGTTTACAGGGTGTAGTACTCTCACTGTTAATGGGCCTTTGGTTATTGACGATCTTCTGAATAAGTTTTGGAATTCCAGCGTGTTCCAGGTACAAGGCATGGTGTGTTGATAAAACTATTCTCGTCTACTAATCGGAAACTAACCAAGAGGTTTTTCTAATCGTTGAAACTTATATGGCCGTACTGTCCTCACACTCTTAATCACAAGCAAAAAAACCTGATTGTATTAAATACTTCGGAGTTATCTTGGATAGTAAATTGTCATGGAATCCTAATGTCGAATATAAACTTCAAAAAGTTACCTGTATTTTTTAGCAACGTTTTAGGCCTTTTGTCGTAAAATGGTATTGTTCGACCACTGATACCTGCAAATGATCGCATACAGGGTAATCATTGCAGCATCCTACCTCAACTGAGTTAATTTTTCCTAAGCTCAGCTTATTCTGGCTGCTTATAAATAAAAATGATGTGAGCCACGACTTTAACAAGCGCACTTTTGGGGTATCGATGAATACTCAACATTTAATACCTGAAAATAGTAATGTTAATGATTGATATTTCCGAATTTGGTTTCTCAAAATCTTTCTCGATGAACTGTTCTTTAAGAGATTTGTGGTAATCTCAAGATTTCGAAAAGGAATTGTTCAAGTGCGAGACTCAGTGAGAACGGAATCTTCTGTCCTACACTTAACCTTGTCTGGCAGCCTGTGTTTGCACTGCTCGGTGGCCATTTTAGTTCACGGATATTTTTTGATTTTCTAAAGACTATACCTGGTTTGTTCTGAGTTTATGGTCTGGTTTCCCGGCACTGAACGTAAATCTTTATTTCACAATCAATGTCATCATACATGGACGCCACTAACCACATAACTGTGCACCATAGATTTTAAGACGCGATCTAACTTATCTGGTCTTCCAGATGAGGTGTTAACTCAAAATTTTTATGAGTCTGAGTTTTGAAGCTAGTGGAACGGAAGCCAAATGTCGTCACTTGTGATTCTACTAACGTGGTCCAGAATTTTCAAGTTGTAATGAAACGTTGTCAAGGCTAACCTAATTTGGCGGAGATTCTCTCAGCAGCTAGCGATAATCACAACGTACTTATTGCCAGTGTTTTACAATAATTATCCACTTTTAAAGTGGATTGTGGCGCAGAACAGATTCGTTGAGTTAAAGACAAAATAGAGAGTCGATCCAGTACACTTCATTCAAACAAATGCAAAGGGGTCAAACCAATTACGCGAGAATGTTTTGTACTACTATTACTTTTTTCTACTATTTTTAAAGGATGATATTTCCCAAAACACATTTTGGGAAATATCATCCTTTAAAAATAGTAGAAAAATTTGTGTTAAGAATTCAAAACTATAATTTCTTACAGTTCTTAGCTGAAGAAACGAAAAGAATAGTTGTCGCAAATAGAAATCCGAAAGCGAACAGAAAAGTATTTGATAATGGAAATTCATGGGGGCGCTCTTGCTACCAATATAATAGATTATCTTTCTAATTATAATCAGCCACAGAGGCTTTTGGTATCAGCTGATCGGACATTGATAGAAGACGTTGAATTAAAACTAAATAAGCGCCAAAATTCATTTTGTGGATAAAAAAAATAAATTGACAATTTTATTGAGCGAGCAGGGACTAGTGGTAGATCCAGATAAAACAGAGACAATTGCAATATTAAGTAGATCACAAAATACTACAGAATTACAATAATTTTATGTATCACATAAAACACATTTTACATTAATCGAATTCAATGAAACAAGCAAAAAGAGGTCTTGAAGTTCGTTAAATTAAAACAAGCATTTTTGCCAATATTGAAACGACCCATTTCAATGATGCAAGTGAATGCAAGTGCTGTTTTATAACACCACTACTTCAGAATTTAGTAAAAAATAGCAAAATCATTTTGAATTGGGTAGGGAAGCTCAAGAAAGAAAGAAAACCTTACAGAATATTCATAATTCTACGTCTGCGGGAGGTTTTGAAAGGCGTATGGTACGGTACAGGTATGAATACCTCAACTACAAGTTACGTTATCTGCAAGTAATTAAGATAATTTCGGGAATCAAATCAAATATCGCCAAAATAAATTGAAAAATTTCAATCTGACAAGAATGACATGTCCGTCCGGTTTTCATAATCTTGGCTCAGTTTGAGATGTCAGGAGCGGTGGCGTTCTCCGCTATTCTTATTCGATAAAGTGATAAATTCATAAATTTTTAACAGAGAACATTGCCTTCGTTTTCGTTTTGCAGCGGTTGTTACACATCCAAAAAAGATTTACATTCGAAAATAGCGCTAGAACGCGTTTAAGAAGCGGAAGTCCCATTGAATAAAATATCTTTAACTAATTCATAATAGTTTAAGATTTCAATTATAAAGTTCTGAAAATAGAACACCGAAAACAAAATTCAGAAAAACTTGATCTATAGGATAGAATCAAAACACGGACAAACGAAATCCAACTTAAGTCGCTCAGCGTGTTACTCCCATACCTAATGAATACCTTATTTTGCTCAAATCCAAGACAATCTCGTCATCTTTATAGTCTCCCAAAGGGCAATTTCTAATCAAGACAATTGACTGTCTTACTGGGGTTTCACAGCAGTTATTTTCCATAGATATAAGCACCTGATCAATATCGTTTGTATGGTAAAGTTACCAGTGCTTCCGATAGGGCAAATTAGCAGATGTCATAGTCGTAATTTGGTAGACTAATAATTTTAGACTTTATTTTAAACTACACCGAGGTTATACTGCCCGTTAATTTGTCTGAAATTTCTATCGTTGAGATAGGCCGCTGTTTCAATCGATTGTGTCGTACCTGGAAGGTGTCTTATCGATATTTTGAACCATGAGTACGGTGTCATTTCAAATTAAGCATAAGAATAAGGTGTAATCCGGGGGTTAGGTATGTAATTAGGCATTTTGCATTTCAAATTGGTTTATTTTAGTTATAGGAAGGAAACTTCTTCGACGACTGACTCAGATAAGTTTAACAATTCGTCAATTACAACTTGCTTATTTGTTAATTTATATTTTATGTTGATTTATTTTCAGATTCTGTTTATGTATACAATTAACATCACGACCAGAACTGTTTTGGTATGCGGTCTAAATTTTATAACTTTAAACTAAATACATTAAAATGCGATTATGATTTGATCTGTTTGACCGAAAATAATTTTAAAGATTCTATCAACAGCAGTAATATACTTGATGAATATTAACTATTATGTCATTCGTAAAAATAGGACCTATCTATTACTAATAAAATTGCTGGGGATTAAAAATAGAACTTCCAACTATTGTAAATCTCTATATTAGGCCTAGTTAATTTCCTCCATACAGTACCAAAATGTATCACTTTGAAAAGTTTTATAAAAAGCTTAATATTTTGACGGTTGATCCTGAAAATCATATTTGATATCATACAACCCATCCTTCTTAGTTATGCGTACCTATTTATGTATACCTGAATTGTTACCGTATATTGAGAAAAAGACATTTGTATTGTACATTATGGTTCGTATCCATGTAAAACGAACGTATTCTTTCAAACTAACAAGTATTCGTGATTGTTATTGATCTTCAATATTCAAATACCCCCGCAACATTCCCGAAACATACCAAACATATCAACGCGCTGAAATACATATGGCAACTTGTAGTCAATAGTCTTAATAGCTACTTCAGACTATTGACTACAAGTTGCCATAAGTAAAGGGTCTTTCAAAAGTCACGCCTAGATTTCAGTAGTAAATAATTTCTAAACGCAACCTTTTTTTTATGTCATCTTTGACATTTGTGAAGTAGACAGATGTACAATTTTAACAATGGATACTTACACGCTAGAAGAACGCATTAAAGTTATTCAAACTTATTATGAAAATCATCGATTCTTAAAAAATACGTATCGCAAAATTCGCAATGTAATTTTGGTGTAAATAATTGTCCAAACGAGTCAACAATTCAAAGGTTAGTGAAAAATTTGAAGAAACCTCTTCTGTCGAGGATCCAAAAAGGTCTGGCAGATCAAAAATTGGACGCTTTAGTGCAAACATTGCTGCTGTGGCCGAAAGTGTCGCGGAGGAACCTTTAACATCGATATCACGACGATCTCAGGAATTAGGCATTCATCCATCGACTGTTTGACGCATTTTACGTAAGGATTTGCATTTGCATCCTTACTAAATTCAATTAACACAAAAATTAAAACAAACAGAACATTATCAACGCAGAACATAACACATTTCTTTCGAATAAACCAACAACAATTTCACAGCTGAAAATCAACATTCGGACCGGAATTGATGAACTTAATGCAGTAATGTGTGAGTGAGTTCTTAAAAATTTTGATGTTAGTATAGAAGGCTGCAGGCGTGCCCGTGGTGGACATTTAAATGATGTCATTTTCACATATAATTGTTAAAAGCCATATTTTTACAAAAAAAGGAGAGAATTTTAAAACACCCTGTATATCAACGCGGGGATATGTTTTGTGAAAATATTTGTGAAATGCTTTGTACAAAACTGGAATACTTCCAGAGTTTCCTCGCTCTTCATTAATTTTATATAGATTATCGTTAAGACACCTACACCTTTTCGACTTCAAATTGGAAACTAACAAATTTGGGAATTAAAATATTTGGCGTTTGAACAGCTAAATGACTTTTAACTTGACCAGCCAAGTATAATAGATGACCGACAAATGCATCTTCTTGAAAAACATTTTCAATAGGATAATGACAGCCAGTATTATCAACTACCATTATAACTGCTGACTGGTATATATTTTGAGCGTGCCGAAAGCAACACCGTATACGGATATATCATATACGGATATACGGATATATCAAATCATTAGCTTCTGGTTTTTAAATGCTCGTCGCCTAAACTCATGATAGATTAATCCAATATTTCCAATATATCTAATAACATGAACGTTGGATTATCGACTGCCCGCGGAAATGTACGAGCAACGGTCCCCTCTCTTAGGTCGTTCTTTAGTTCGCGATATAAATAAATTTGTTTCGTTCATGTAAACAATGTGTAACGAAATTGGTTCGGCGTGAATGGGTCACAAAAATAAAATTTATTTTATAGAGTACTTTAACGCCTTTCGTTACCGAGTTTCAATTTGCATATGCTAGGAGTTCCGACGTGGTCGTAATTTGCCGGCTATGAACTCAGGGTTTGGTCGTGGGGTGTGTCGGATTCTAGCGGATGCTTACGAGATTAAACAAATTCTATACTACTAACTACTGACTCTAATGACGTTATGTCTAAACTATTTTATAAAATTCCGTAAAATTAACACCACAACCAAAAAATTATGAAATTATGAAAATTTAAATAAAATAAATTAAATGATAGAAAAACCATATTTAAACCTGTAGTTGATAGCGGTGTTACTGGGTTTTATTTTATAAAATAACACTCACTATATTTTATTGGTATAAATTATTTATTTATTATTTATTAAAACACTCACAACTTTAATGGTGGACGATTATTCGCGGCACTTTCACTTATTATTATGAGACTGTGTCTCATTTAACTTCTAAAACCAGACTGACTCTTTTCGATTTTCATTTCTTTTTCTTATCTTCTTAAAAATTATCATACTTCCACCAAAGAGTTCCTCTTGCTAGTAAAATGGGAGAACCAAAACTATACTCGCAAGTAGTCATGACAAACCAGATATTTCGGAGGGTACTACCCAAGGTACAGCAGTGCTCCAAAAGATACTAAGAAGCATGGAAGCTCTTAACATTCGCCTGGCTAAACAAGAGCAATGCCTTCAAGCTCTAAGCAACAGGTTAGATAAGCAAGACTCTCTAAATGAAATGAAATCCATGTTCTATTAAAATGATGCAAACAACCACAAATAAAACATTAAGAATAGTAACCTGGAATGCAAATGGGCTAATGCAACATATTCCAGAATTAGAAATTTTCCTAAATACTGAAAAAATAGATATATGCCTAGGGTCAATAGTCGATAAATATCGAGATTCGCGAATGTAGTTGGCGAAAAAGCGGCGCGGTGTATAAATATTTTTGCAACGAGGAGTGTCACGAAGTGAAAATGATTTTTGAGCCGCTACATCGAGAACCGTAGTGTTTTAAATTAAATGTAACCGTTTTTCCAAGACGATGTTTTTCGACTGGGTGTACCACAAGTATTCTGTATGCTGGCTTAAGCCTGTCGGTGCCAACTGTTGTTCATTTTCCTTCTGCATACAACCACAACAAAGAATTTGCACAATTTTCGGATCACTGGATACGGTCCAGAATAGGGTATACTCAGAGGAGCTCTGACTCTATCCACACTGTATCCACATTTGTATATTGTGTTCCTTGGTCTGTCGTGATGAAGAGTGGGACCCCATATCTACAGATATACTCATTGTAGAAGACCGGATAAGCTTTTGGCCAACGGGTAAATAGATCGACTGCGGCAGTGGACCAACCAGGTCCATATGGATGTGTTCGAACCTGCAACTTAGAAGCTCGAATGTACCAAGCTCTGATTTTATGTGCGGTGAACTTTGGACTTTTGGCAAGGGATACAAGATTTAGCCCAATTGCTTGTATCAGTATTCATTTTTGGCCAGAAGTATTTTGAAGGAATAAGTTGTCGCGTAGCACTGATGCCGGGATGTGATAAGCCATGTAGACTATCGA
The DNA here is from genome assembly GCA_963691935.1 of Nephrotoma guestfalica. Lineage (NCBI taxonomy): Eukaryota > Metazoa > Arthropoda > Insecta > Diptera > Tipulidae > Nephrotoma > Nephrotoma guestfalica. The sequence goes on from OY829914.1 coordinate 228,406,106, forward strand.
AAATTGTCTATCGCATGTTGAGGGGAACGAAGGGTCGATATTTACCTGTAGAAGTCTCACGCAAAATTTGCTGGTAGTCTGGAAAGTCTGCAATTCCTCGTCGCGTTGTTCTTGTGCCAGTAATTCCTTCGTGTCAAAGGAGAAGACGCTGAGTTCTGTGAGAAGTGTTTCACCAGAACGAGACAAACAGTCGCTCACCAAATTTTGTTTGCCTTTGATGTGATGGATGTCGGTAGTGAACTGGGCAATGTAATCGAGATGTCGTAAATTCCGGGGACTACGTTCTGACTTTGACGCAATAGCTGTTGTAAGTGGTTTATGGTCGGCAAATATACAGAAATTTTGCCCCTCAACGAAATGGCGAAAGTATTTGATTACTAAATACATAGGAAGAAGTTCTCTATCGAAAGAAGAGTATTTAATTGCTGCAGAAGAGAATTTCTGTAAAAAGAACGCTAATGGTTGCCAACATCCTTTATTGCGTTGTTGTAAGACAGCTCCAACTGCTATATTGGAAACGTCGGTTTATGTTGAACTGTGCGTCGTTCAACGGGTGTACCAAAAGAGTGACAGCGGCAAGAGAACGCTTGACCATTTCGAACGCTTCTGTCTAATCTTCGGACCAAGAAAAGTTTCTTCTGTTTTTTCCTTTCTTGAGTAAGGTGACCAAATGCCTGTCAATGTATGATGAATATCTGAATACCTAAATACATACATCTTTACTTAATTACTTAATGTTAGTTTATATAATTTAGTACTACAACTATTGGTATTGTTTAATCACATTGCAACAAGATCACTCAGATCAAGTCTTTCGGTTTATTTGCAAAATTTGCATATTGAGTTTTTAGTTTATTTTTATTATTTTTAATGCAATATAACCGACTAATTAACATAACTTGTCGCACTTGCACGCAATTCACAACTTCGAGTTATTAAATAAACAATATAATTTTTATAATTGTAAAATTATAAAGTTGTGTTTAAGAACTTTTGAACTGCATGATTGGTGTGATACCCACGGATTTTAATAGTTAAAGTAACTGACTGAGTAGCATGATCTTTTTTTCTACCCGACGAAACAATAAATCTCCATACGAAATTTGGTTATAACCAAGCCGGTTTATTCCCCTTCGGATTATCGATGTTTGTATTTCCCGCGCTTTCCGTCTTATTTATTAGTGTTATATCAGCGAAGTCAAACATTACAGCTTTGGAACGTCCAACGTTACGTTGGTGACGACGTTTCAATTCGTGGGGACGACCTACATCTTGAGATTGTCTCAAAAGCCGGGCCATAAGAGATTCATTAACTAGATGGTCGTAGATCATTTGCATGGTAAATACCTAAACGTTGATTGTTCGGGTCTCTGAGTTCAAATGCAACATTTCCTATACATTTATGAATGATAGCTTTCTGGAATTTTTTGCAAAGTTTAGCGCATACATTTATTAAGGGAATCACTGTGGCCATAATTTTTGACATAAACGATTTGCCGAACTTTATAAGAGTGAAGGCAAGATCTTAGGTTGTAGCGTCTATAAGACTGTTGGTACGCGCTACGTAGATGTTTTAGTACATCTTGTTGAACGAGAGATCATTTATCGGTATTGGATACGTCCATGTTTCTGTCGCCGAGTGAGTAAAGCTGTCGTAAATTTTTATATTGGGAACCGTGCGTTATATAGTGTTGTTCAAATGTTAGAAAATATGGTGAGTACTTGGTACTAACGTGTGATACGTACCGCAACGCAGAACCAATAGAGTGCAAATGTTTATCCCAATTTCGATGATTTTCATGGGCGCAAGCTATAACTGCCGATAAAACCGATTGGTTGACACGCTCACTAGCATTTACTCGTCGGTGGTACTTCGGTATAAATATATGCCTTACTCCAAACTTCAATAGGAGATGCCTGAATTCTATCGAATTGAATTCTTTAGCGTTGTCACTTACAATGGTTTTGGGAACAGCAAACATACTGAATATACGATTTTCCAGAAACTTACAAACATTAGAAGAGATAGCAGCTCGCATATAGTTTCCAGAAAAACAAATTTTGTAAAATTGATCCAGAACAATGAACACATAACTAGTTCCGTCTTTATATCGCGTATTCGCCCAAGCAGTTCCATAAATAATTTTTGAAATTGTCAATTGGTTTCGTAGGAATTGTCCATTGGTGCGCGTGATAAAAAGTTAACCGGCTTGCACTCCTCACAAATTTCACAACTCATGATAAAATCCCAAAGTGCGTGGCATTTGGCGGAATGTACAATTTCCAATTTGGTACATTTGTTAAATCGGTATTTATTGCAGAATGTGTTGGATTATAATAAACTCTGTTATCAACCAGTTTCATATTTTTGCAACATTCGGAATTTTCGACTAGTTTTTTAATTATTTCAAGATACTCTGGATCACCATCGAACTTATCAGTGGATATACCACCATTTAATTTACAAATTTCTGCAGTATCCTCCGAAAGATCAAACGCATTTCTGGATAACGGCGTCGGGTGCTAAATGATCTTTGCCAAGACGACCAGAGAGATTCCTTTGCTCCATCAACCATTTTAGGCTGGCAGGGTCTATCGGTACTGGCGGAATTTCATCACGCTTAGTACAGTGGCAAGGCACTCTAGCTCAGTAACGCTGTAGTTACGCTGAGCACCGAATCAACATCGTCAACTGATTTCTGATTCAACACACTACCAACACCTATCGTAGAAATGTTTGTTAAAATCAGGATTGCAAAGCACGAGGTATGAAAAGAACGCACATTTAAGCTTACAAAATGTCTGTCAAATATCTGACTCATCCGTCCATTTAAATTTTTGGTTCATTTTAATCAAACGAGTAAGTGGTTCGGCTAGTTCGGCATACTGTGAAATAAATTGATGGTACCAACCGGTGACACCAAGAAATTGCCGCACTTATTTAAGGGTTTTAGGGCGATTGTAATTAGTGATAGCAGACACTTTTTCATGGTGTACTTTTAAAACACCGTCAGCCACGATATAACTTAAATATTTTATTTCTTTCTACTTTTGTCAATATTTATTGTGAGACGACTACATCTAGAAGTTGAATATGTTGGCCAAAGGACTCGCTGGTATAATCAGCAAATCGTCTAAGTAGACAAATATCAGATGCTGCACGTCGTCTGGAGGGAGTTACACAAGCCAAATGGCATGGCTGTGAATTGATACAGGGGTCAACCAGCCACTGTAAAATCCGTTTTATCCCGTGATGCCTCATCGAGCGAAATTTGCCAGAAGGCGTCCTTTAAGTAATCCGTCGATGACCTGGTTACACAACCTTAATTTGCCACTTGACTTGCGAACTAGAGTAACAGGAGAACTCCACGAACTGCAACAGTTCTTTATAGATTTCGGCTTGTACGGCTGGCAAAACAACGTAATGTCGTTGTTTAACCGCTACTAAGTGTGTTCGACCGAGGCTCAAAGCGACGGAGGATGGAAATTTTTTTATTACTCATTCAAAATCTTCTGTTAATAATCTGTTATACCTTTCTGTTAAAATATGTTTGAAGTCATTATCGCCACCACTAATTTCGGACAACTTTTTCACCGTAGAAACAATCACTGATTGAACAGTGGGAACGAATAATGTTGAGGGTAACGAAGAAGAAAATGTAATTTGTATATTTTTGAACGCTTGGAAGAAATTCATCCCATGGTAGAGTTCTTGCGACAGGTTAGAAGCCAAATGGAATGTAATAAGATTGGTTTGACCTGCGAAGACTACAGGTATTTTGATTGGTGGCAGTGATTTAAAAATTGTTCACAGCCCTTACCCAATAACGATATGTTGGCCCCACTATCTAAATGACCATTTTTTATAAATAAAGTATCTATTGTCCAATGGATTTAATGTCCTTTGATGGTCAATTAATACCCCCCTTTTCATTCACGCATAAACCACCCATTCACACTATTACAGTATACCACCTGCGCATTCCAAGCTCCATGCCAACCTGTACATTGACATGATCGGTGGGTCGGTTCTGAATTCTGCACTCCAACAGAGGGTCTTACTTGTGTTTTATTTACATCACCGATCGTAATCGATGACGAAAATTCGCTTTGCATCCAGCCAGTACCTTCCGGTCTAAGTGTCGCTTTAGCAACTGCACCACTTGTCCGGTAAATAATTAATAAATTTCATCTGCGATGTTTAATTGGATGTACGGTCTATGGGTATGATCTAGTTTCAGAACTTCATCCAAAAAAACTGAATTCGGCCATAGTTAGTTAAGGGCTAATTATCAATCAGTAAAACCAGATCTTGTTAAAATCCCAATCACATAATATTTGACCAAAAACCAGCTAAAAATTACCAAGTTCCATCTTACTATAGAATTCATTTTATTGTTAAAATTGTGTCCTATACACTGACTGGTCGGTAATTAAATTTATGGACCTTACTCGCGATCTTCGTGTTTCCTCATATTTCTTCGATGATAAAGGCCATTATAGATTTTCATCGCCGAAACACTTGTATCGAAAATATGAAATACAAACGATAGTTGTAGCAAAACTCTGTCAACTTATTACTCCACAAGCCTCTTTACCTAATACCACTCAACCAAATAAAACCAAGCTTTATTTAAACACTAATTTTATTCTTCTTTACTTTTTCGACGTATGGCAACTAAAAGTTTTCGCACTAAAAATTTTACTACAACAAAAAATATGGCGGCGACGAGAATCGCCGTCGCAGCCAAAAATCCGATCACATCGAGCGAATGTAACTGAAAAAAATTTAAATTAATTGCTTGTGAACGCATATGAACCGCCCCCTGATGCCGTATAACGTATTCGACCCAAAATATTGCAGTCTGCAATGGTGTTAGCGGTCGATCTCGAAATAGCATTGCTGAGGACGCAGCTCGATCTCGATACTTAGGATTATTTAAAACTTCTGCAATCGCATCAGATAATATCGGTTCAGTTAAATTAGCGTAAACTAATTCTATACCCCATCCCTCATCCACAACATTTTTAGCATTGCCCATTTGATCACCAAATATTGGTATTAATAGCAACGGCACACCATAAATTTTTGCCTCGGTCACACTACCTAATCCTCCGTGCGTTATAAACATTTTCAAATTTGGATGTTGCAATAGATCGATTTGTGATACCCAGGTTTCAATTCGTACATTTTTCGGTAAATTTGGAATATCAACCTTATCGAATTTCCACAAAACGTTTATTTTTAATTTTCCAAACGATTTCAAAATGGCGTCCGTAATTTCTGGTGAAATTGTATCACTTTTCATATTCGATCCAAAACTGAAGTATATTACACCGCCTTTTGAATCATCCATCCATTTTTGTAAATCACCGGGCAGCGGAGTCGGTGCATCTTGAAGTTGAATACCAGACACTTCGATAATGTTGGGTGTTAACGGACGAACGCTCCCTTGGCTAAAATGATGGCTGACAAAGTATAACGATGCATTGTGAATTGCTTCGGTGTACGAAGGATATTTAGGTGACGAAAAATGTCGCTCGTATATTATTTTGTGGTACTTGCCGCATAAACCACGAAATACATTGTAATCTAGTGCGTAATACATCATATTCTTAAGTCGATCAATAAATGTTATCACTTCGGTATAGTCGGCTACGTAGCATGGTACATAAGAAACTGCTGTTGGTGCTCCCGCAAACTCTAGTACCTCGAACGATGTCCGTATAGAACTGAAAAATACCAGTGGACAATCAAAATGAGCGGCAAGGCCGGCTAAAGAATTGCCTAGTATTGATTCAATGATCACCAAATCAAATGTTTCCTCAGCCATAAGTTTTTTCACTTGCGGATCGTGCAACAAACGGTCACAATCCTCTACAATAAATTCCATAATTCTAGGCATTGACATAAACATTTGAAGAACACTTCCGGTACCAGTAGTCATCTCTTTCATCATTTCTGTGTATCAAATAAAATGTAAGTATAAAATTAGAACGCTTTACTGTTAAATAAATATATTACTAACCTTGATGGAATTTATTCGGCGGTATTATTATTTCCCTATAGTTCGGAAGTGGTTTTTCTAGCGGAAATTGATTGATTACGGTTACATTATGACCTTTAGCCGCTAGACCTTTCATTAAATATTCGGGAACAATAAAATGTGACCGACTAAGTGACGGGAAAGCACATAAGATTTTATAAGTGCTAGCGTGACTCAAATAAAAGGTTATCACGGATATAAAAATTACAACTTTTAAAAATTCCATTCTATTTGTTGTATTAAACAAGCCATTTGCTCGTACACTATACACCATAAGATTAAGCGAACAACTAAATGAAATTGAACTAAAGATATTTTTTTTTATTTTTCCAAGTGCTTCGTAATTATAGAGATAATATAATACAGTGAAATAGCATTAACTATAAATATCACACTTATAGAACGTTAAAATGGTAAGTAGTCGCGCACTGTACTCGTGAATTACTCAATATCTATATACGGTCATCAATATAAACAATTATAATTTGCTTTATCATTCTGATGGTTTTAAATACAAATCAAGTACGTACCAGTACTCTCAAAAACGTGACAATTTTCCAATTGCACAAAAAATGGAATATATTACACCGACGAAACGGCACAGTGGTAAAAGCTTTGGCGTTTGGATCGGCGGTATCTGCCGCATCGGGATCGAATACCGATAGGCACAGGATGCAAAAAGGTTTTATCATCATCTGATTACGATCGGTAATTATTGGGTGAATTATTCGAGGACATTAAAAATGGTTCGATTATCGATGAGTCCGGGCTCATGAGATTTGTGTGTGAACGCGAATGGTATTTTGAGACCAGAAATCGTTTTCAAATGGGTCCTCGTGTGGGTTCACTTATTGTCACTTACTCATACATACGTAAATATATAATTAAAATCAAATTTCAGCACTTCTCTAAAATACATTTTTAAATCCCCACCCGGTTCTGTAAACATGATTTGACAATAGGTGGTTGGGATATGGCCGGGTTCCATTCAGAATGGTCGAGTCGTACAATTTCATTAAAAAGATACGTTAAAATCCCAATACAAGTTGACCTTAGTTTATTAGAATCCTAGCTCTACAAACTAGATTGGAGAATTATCGGTAGAGAAACGGCCTGGTTCAATTCATTATGGCCGAATGCCAAAATTTCGTCAAAATTCAGCTATGCACATCGAATTTGACCATTATTTGTTGAGAGTTGGCCTCGTTCCATTAAGCATTATGTTCGAGTGCAAATATAATTCTTTGCCATTCCTCAACTAATCACCGTCAATTCCAGTTGGACGGTGATTGGTTGAGAAATGGTAAGTTCCATTGAGCATGGCATATATATGTCCTATGCAGTCTAATTATACTTGGTAGTTAATCACATATCTTTGGTGACCACATTAATAAGGCATTATTTTGCGAAATAAGCTAAATTTATTTGGAATATACAATCCGGTAGTTAATCTGGCAGTAAATAACATTAATAGTTTTCCAGGAATCATTAAGGTAGATTTTTTGCGTTATTTTTTTTTTTTTTGCTATTTCGTGGGCTGCTCAATTCAAAGGTTAAATACTATTTGATTTTATAGTAATTTTAATATAATTCAAATAACTATATAGTTTCAGGAAATTCTATTGTAAGTTACGGAGTTGCAGAGGGTTAAATTAATAAATGTTTACTGATGGTGTTGACTAGAATTGTGTTACTGACGGGCCGATCCAATCAATCAATTTTGTTTAGGAAGCCGAAAAGTTCTAGCCAATCTAGAGAAGCAATTATTGAAGACCAATACCGTCGTTATCCATTAAATCCACTAAGCCTTTATCCTTCCTCTAAAGATTACAAGTAGATTAGAATCGTGTTGTGCCGTACGATCGCTAGGTGTCTGAAACCGGATCGTTCGGTCCAAAAAAAAATACCTTCTCTATCCTTCCTATTGTTATGTGTAAACACACTGTACGGACAGGCCCGGAGTTATCCGGGACACTTGGTTCTTTCCAATAAATCAATCAATCAATCTGATTACCAGATTAACATTACTATCGGCAATTGATCACAACTAACTTTTTTCTTTTACTAGAGAAATTTAATTTTTTACCATTTTTCAGATGACACCATTTGGTCATTTCGTTTCGAAAAAATATCGAACTAAAAACTGTTAAAAAATTATTTTGAAATTGTGAAAGTATCAACTGTTATTTGCAAAAACCATAGCTACATTCTGCAATGACCTCAAGTAATTTAAAAGAAAGTATTAGTTTACAATTTCTGAACAACATAAATAGACTTTAGACCTGGAAGACATGATGCAGACTCTTTTGCTTCAATTTTAGTGAATGGTGCTAAATTCAGTGCCAAATTAGACCAGCAAGGTGCAAATTCGATCAACAAGCTGCAAAAATCGATCAGCAAGGTGCAAAAATCAACCACCACGGCAACCAGCAAAGCTCACAGAAGGCAGAACTGCGAGCAGAGCAAGATGAACAATTTTCTGAGCTTTGTAGGAACAAAGTGCACAATTGGCAGAAATACGAGCAGAACAAGGTAGGAGGTGTGTCGAGTTAGACCAGAAGCTTCACCAAATTCAGCACGCCCAAGATCTCCCAGTTACACAGCTTAGAGGAGAACAGAGTCTCTGGAGGTGATAGTCGACGGCCAGTTCAAAGAGTTTGAAAATAAAATTAGCCAAATGGAGGCCCGCCTCGAAACAAATACATCGGAAGCTATTCCAGCCAATTAATGAAAGCTCATGGAGAATTTTGAAACCTCCGAAATTCGATGGCGAGATCGCATTTGATAACTTTAAAGCATAGTTTCAAGTGGCAGTGCAACACAATTGTTGGGGCGCAGGGGAACAGCGCAATGCACTCATTTTAGGTTTTTGTGGTAGCAGATGTCTTGCTGTCTTCACCACGACAAATATCACTGTACTTAGATAGTTTTTGTATTTTCGGGGTTCATGGCACTTCTTTAATTAAAGTATTTTCTAGTTTGTTCGGGAGAGGTTAATCACTCATAATAATGAAATTTTATTTCGGGAAATTTACCAATTAAAAATTTTTTAGGATCTTGATTGCTGATTATGTATATCCAGAAAACAAAAATTATTATGCCGTCTTGTGCTTTACTAACTATTGACTACTTAGGTGTCTGTAACCGAGTCAAGTCTATAATATAATAACCCTTCCTATCCCTCCACATTGTTATATGTAAAAGGGTGTACGGTAGGCCCGGCGTATCCAGGATCCTTGTTTAGTCTTGGTCGTACATTCTAGTCAATCAATCAAACGTAAACGTAAAAATCAATCATTATTTTCATCCTTAATTCATTAATTATCGATTCGACGCAGCAAACGTCATTAATAAAGTTACTTATGACGGAAAAAGTAATTTACTAATAAATATTATCTGTAATTTGAATCAATTTAGCCAACGTAATAACTTCGTTATTAAATTCTCTGTTTGAATTTTGTGTGCAGTTTGCCGCATCTTAAAACCAGATTTCATTGAAACTTTACTTTAGGAAAAATTATGTATGAACAAAAACTATTTATTTATTTATTTTTAACTGCTTAATCAAGCAGAGCAGTCTTAAGTATACTTTCTATAATTTAAGAAACTAACGTCAATATCTCCCACACTAATCATCTCCTATCTTGCACCGTTTCCGAGATAAAAAACACATGTAGCCAAAAACAGCTAAGTAAAATCTTGCAACAACTTAACTTAGCAACTAAGATAGATTCAATTTCCTCAATTAAATTTTCCTTATGTTATAGTCAAGCCGTAAAGGAGGTTCGATATATTCTCTAATTATACGACACATAAAAGACCCAGAAAAGTAGCAGTACAACAGAAAGGTGGTAAATTATAGTCTTATCAAAGAATTACAAAGGCAAACAAAATGTTGTACTCGTAATACATAATTTAACTAAACAAAAGAAACTCAATTTAATAATTATAATTAATTTTATTCTCTTGTTTTATGTTATTAATTTTAGTCATTAAATAAACGTATTTTTATTTCTATGTGCATCTAATGTTACATTATAATTTTTTTTTGTGTTAGTTTACACAGACACACATCTATTCAAAATGATAATATCGTAAAATAATAATAATGAGTTTGAAAAAAAAATATAATTTTCCAGTATTATTTTTGTTTTAGTGAAAAATGATATTTTGAAAAATAAAAAATTCTAAAAAAAAATTCTCGATAGAGGAGGAAAACTAATGTGTGTTCTCTATTTTCCGAAAAGATTATGATGAAGGCAAAAAATAGCAGCAGAATGAACATAATAATTCGAAACTAAGGTTGTCATTTGAGAGGCTGATGCAATGTCAGTTACATGCATCATTTTGTTTTTGTTTTGTTTATTTATTTTTTTTTTTTTTTGCTTAGATTTGAAACTCTGTATAAGACGTCAAATGATGGATGTAATTATATTGGATGTGCTTATGTTACAAAAGTATAATAAAGTTTTCTTGTTATATTAAATATGTAGACGAGTGTCTAATTGCATAGCAGTATCTTATTATTAAGAACGATATAATGTGCTTGGCTTCAATTACGACGGTGTTTCATAATAAAAAGAAGATTTTCCCGATAAAGATCTGGGTTCAATCATCCCATTTATATATATATATATCAGGGCGACCCATTTTTCCTCATGTCTGATTTTCTACCGTTTAGAAATATTCGTTTCTATTAGAAATGACCTCATGCAAATTTTTAGGTCTACCACGTTTAGGGGTCGCTCAAATTGGTTTTTTGCAAAAAAAACCACTCAAACTACCTTTAGAAGTTTCCGACAAATTGACAAAAACCTTACAAACGCTTAAAAGTGTATATACACAAATATTCTGATTAAATTTTACTTACACTATTCATGTCTAGTAAGGAACAATATAGTTAATGACAAGGCATCGTAGAGATGTCTACGCTCAACAGTATATAGGATCATGTTAATTAGACAGTTCTTAATGTTTTCTAGAAGACAACATATTTATGCGATTGAGCAGTCATAGATTTTTTACATTTTTAAAATTTTGCAATAGTAAAAAGTGTTGTGAAGGTTCGAAGGTCAATGACAAGGCATCATAGAGATGTATACGCTTAACAGTATATGTTAATTAGACAATTCTTAATGTTTTCTAGAAGCCAACATATTTATGTGATGGGGCAGTCATAGATATTTTTCAATTTTAAAACTAGAATTAAGAATTATTTGAATTCAATTTATTTTTTAGCAAATCTAGTTTTGGTAAAAGAACTGTAATTCAGCAAATTAACCATCGGTCTCACTCTATTTTTATGTTAGCAAATTAGTAAAACCATCAAAATTCTCAAAACAATCCCTTGATTTTTACTACACCTACGGCTTAAACGACTTAAAAAAGCGATTATTTATTAACTACCAGTGCAGACCCACCTAATACAAGCATCCTTGATCAAGAACTTTTACTCAATATACACCGTTAAGCTCAATATATACCGTGGACATCTCTACGATGCCTTGTCATTGACCTTCGAACCTCCACTACACTTTATTCTATAGCAAAATTTTAAAATTAAAATAATCTAGAGCTGCCCACCGCATAAATATGTTGGTTTTTTGAAAATATATTGAAAGGTTATGGCTTATTGTTGTGGCTAAATTAGGGCATGATTTAGAATCAATTGGAAGCTGCAATTGATTCTAAATCATGCCCTAATGCATTGCAGTGGGGGCGATTAGAAGAGCAGCTCCTTAATTGCTTATTTTCGATCGATCCAACGCACCAACTATTCGATCGATCCAACGCACCGCTAGAAGACAATATAAGTGAGCTGGTGCCCGAAATGATTAAGTTTATATCTGTTTCTTGAGATCTACTTGTTGAAGGTCGTGGATCATTAATTGCTCTCATTCATTGATCGTAATGAACGAATGTGAAAAGCATTAATATTTCGTTGTTGCTCGAGAAACCACAACTTTGACGAATCTTCTGTTTTTTCAATATTAAGACGAAAACCAATGTCAAAGAGTTTCCATCCATCTTGTAAGAAAACTTTTCTTTTACTTGTTTTTCCACTTTTCCTGCTACTATTTTGTTTGAGATTCCGGTATGTGTCATGTGACTTAATGATTTTTCTTCATAATATTTCTCTTTTCCTGATGACAAATACCAAACTTTTGCTAAATGGTAGCTACGAGTATCTCATCCGCAACAGTGCTTGCATACTTATACTATAGGGTTTCCCAATAAGAGGTTTTATTTTGAATAGCCTGCTATTTGGGTAGCTGGCAATTTTGAAGCTGTTTTCTTTTGACATTTGACAAGTAAAAACTGCGCCATTACTAAAAATGGTACGATACACGCTTCAACAACGCAGTGAAATTGTTAAAATTTAATACAAAAATGGTAAAAATTTTGCAGTCACAGTTCGCAAAACTAAAGCACTTTTGGGTCGTCGTGAAGCATCTTCTCGGCCGTTAATAGTGAAACTGGTGGTAAAATTTGAGCTGTTGGGACAAGTTAGTGATGTGGAGAATCGAAACCTTGTGTGTCGCTCAATAAGAACTGAGAATATTGCTGCTGTAGCCCGTAGTGTTGACGAAAACCCAGGTTTGTCGATTCCTCGTCAATCTTTGGAATTAGACATTCCACAACCAACATTACACCATATTTTGCATAAAGACTTAGATCTTAAGGCTGAACTTTAACAGTTAACACAAGAACTCAAGCCGGTCGATCACCATAAACGTCGTATCTTCACTGATTGGGTCCTTCAAATGCATCAAAATGATCCGGATTTTCATTGAAAAATCATATTCAGTGATGAGGCCCATTTTCTCCTCGGAGGCTACATTAATAAGCAGAATTGTCACATTTGGGGCTCAGAAAATCCAAGAATGATTATTGAAAAGTCTCTTCATCCTCAACGTATCACTGTTTGGTGCGATTTTTGGGATACTGCCAGCCCGATTGGACCTTACTTATTCGAAAATGAGGCTAGTGCAACTGTTACGGTGAATGGATTGCGCTACCGAGCTATAATTAATGATTTTTTGTGGCCGGAATTGGAAGATATTGACGTGGACGACGTTTATTTTCAGCAAGACGGCGCTACGTGCCACACAATCAACGAAACAATCGCAAATTTACAAGAAAAGTTTCCTGGCCGTGTTATTTATCGAAGAGGTGATCACAATTGGCCACCGAGATCTTGTGATTTAGCACCATTAGAATTTTTTCTTTGAGGCCACGTGAAGTATAAGGTCTATGCCAATGTTCCACAATCGATTCAAGAAATTAAAGATGGAATTCGTGAAGTTATCGAGGACAAAGAGCCGCAAATGTACGAATAGGTCATGGAAAAATGGTCGGGATGAGAAAAAATATCTCATTCCGGAATTATGTATAAACCTAGTTGTAAATCATGGTTAGGCATGACCCATTACAACGAAATCATGGTTAACTCGAAACTATAATTTTGAAACCCGTAGTCTGTCTATGAAATAAGAGTGTTATTTACTTAAGTAACGGTAAGTTGTGCAGGTTCGATAAGCATCTGTGGGAACATTTTCACACAGACTCTCACAATCACACAACCGAGAGTAATAATAAAAGTTCAATTACCAAAGTTAGAAGTGAACAATCGTGCACCATTAAAATTGGTAACACAAATCAAGTGTGAGTTTAATCATGCACACGCATTATCGTCGCTACTAGGAGCTACAATTGAACTGTTTTTCAACAAGTGTGACTTACTCTTACTCTCGACAGTATTCTTACAATAAAAGAAAATAGTAAATGTTATAACGAAAAACTCTGCCAACAAATTATTAGCTAAGTTGATTATTTAGAATGAAACCCTCACTCAAACTGAAATAATAGATCCTGATCATCTAGAAATAACCCTTATACGAGTACCTTTAATAAATTTATTTCCGCACTGGGTGAAGAAAATAGTGAGGGAATTGAAGAAGGAGATCGAAAGTTCGGTTATTCCTCAAAAACATGTTCCAGTTTCGTTATATTTCCACATCCGCCATTTTATCCGGGCTTAGCCCGGATGGCTCGGCGGAAAAAATTCAGCTCTAATGAGAAGATCATCGATGCAACAAACGCCTATTTTGAAGGGTTGAAGAAATCGTATTATTCGGAAGGGATCGAAAAATTGGAAAAACGTTGGACTAAGTGAATCGAGCTAAAGGGCGACTACGTTGAAAAATAAATTTTTTTTTGGCCGAAAATATTATTCCTTGTTTCATTTTTACCAGACTTCTCACTCTGCCCTCGTATACACCGTTTAATTGTACTGCCGGGCAGGAGCGTTGGTTCAGCGTGAATGTGACATGAATTGATTTACTTTCGTTACTTTTATTCGCCTGATCTTGAGCCAATCCTCAATTTTTTCCGCTCAGATGACTTTACACTTCTCTTGAGGCTGTTTGCGGGTTTTCGTGTGATACCAGGACCTGTATCATCAGCAAATGTTGATATTATTACATTGTAATAGATCCCACAACAGTTTATTGTGGGACTCCTGCGCTTATATCATTTAAGGAAGTTGTTGCACCATTTTGTTGGACCTTTGGAGGAGATAGTTTTCCAAAACTGAGTGAAAATTCTTCGGCAGGAACGCATTAAGTTTGTATATTGTCCATCGTGCCAAGCTTTGTCAAATGCTTGTGCTATATCCATGAAGGTAGCAGAACAGTATTGCTTTGCCTCAAAGGTCTGTCTGATTGCATTTACAATTCTATGCACTTGCTCTATGGTACCATCTTGGTTTCGGAACCCAATTGATGGTCTGGAATGATTTGCCTTTCTTCTAATACTGGTTTCAGTTTTGTTATTAACATTTTTTCAAACAGCTTTGAGATTGTGGGAAAGCGTGCTTATTGGACGAGATTTGAGTTTCGTTTTTCCCCATTAAAAATGTAGGTTATTAGTTTTTTCCATTTGTCTGGTAATTCCCTTATCAATTTTCCAGTAATAAGGTATTATCCTGGCGCCTTTTTCGGGCTAACGTTCTAAACTTTATAGGTTTAAAGGATGAATCATCATCCATCTGGTGAGGCAGCACGATATTATTAGTTCCTTCATGTGGTGAAAACACCGTCTTTAGATGTGCACCGAAAGCATTGGCTTTATGTTCATCACTTCGCGCCCAATTTCCAGTTGGTAGTCTAACCGGTGGATTCGACTTTGTAGGCCTTTTTAGGTTTTTTGTTGCCTTCCCCAAAGAATAATCAGTCTCCTCTGTTGCCTAGAATTCACTTAAATAATTTTGGACACATTAGTTTTCTTCTTCCTGTAGTGCAAATTTCAGGGTTTTCATAGCTCGATTTAATTTGCATTTCAACAATGGTGATTTAGTTTGTTGCCATTGCCGACGAATTTTCCGCTTTTCCTGGATTTCACTAATCCAGGAAAAGCGGAAAATTGGATATTATGTGATAATTTATTAATTTTTTCAAAATTGTAATAATTGTTGATGATTGGTGAAGCCTTTTCAGCTGAGATTTCCAGTACCTCTGTTAGCTTTTCCGCAGCCACATCAATATCTGCTGGTATTGTTACCGGGATATCTAGATCACAATTTTGTTCGACTAGTCTCCTATATTGATTCCAATCAGTTGGTTTGTTTGTCAAACGGTGAATGATCAGACGACAGATCATAGCAATCAGTGGCCTTAACATGCGTACAAATCAGTTAGATCAGGTACTTTCTTTTTATCCGTGGACCAGTCATTAGGATAACCGATAGATAAAAGATCCATGGACTGTTCCTCTATAGGTTCATGACCCCATTGAGCCCATACCCCATTGAGTATGTTTGGCGTTGTATTCACCCCTCGCGAGAAATTCATTACTCAGCTGACCAAAATAATCAATCAACTGTAATTTTTTATAGCGTGCTTTGGAGGGCAATACACTGCTGATATCACACAATTTCCAGACCATTCCTGCAGACAGATGCTCGTTGATTGGACATGATTTTTCTCATATTTCATAAGATCATAATGTTTTAGTCTTCTCTTAATCAATACAGCAGTGCCACATTGTGCTTTGCCATCCGGATGCTTAGTGTGTCATAAATAGAGTACCCATTAATTTTGAAGTAGTTCTTGTGGTGAAGCGTGTTTCAGATACATTATGTCAATATTCCTACCTCCGCTCTATGCTGCACTAGGCCGTTTGCATTCCATATTGCTAGGAGATATTTCCTTCCTCACTTGCTTCCACTTTTGGAACGGCACCCTTAAGTACACTTGCGTACAAAACCCCGTGATGCACACTACTGTTTACATTTATATTCTGGTTTCCATTTTGAACTTTAGCTCAGAATGTAATTTAAGCAATCGTTGCTCAGCTCGCTGTCTAGGATTAATTCTTCTTTTCAATTCAATATAAACTGGGCAACCTCTATAATTCGCTGTGTGGTCTCCATCGCAGTTACTGCATGTAGTAGTTACTGCGCAAATAGCAAGTATTTTGTCACTTGAGTTAAATTTAGTTATCTATTATGTTCTTAAAATAATTTCAGAAGTCTCACCTGTGAGTGCTTCCATTTTCAAAATTTTCGTTTGAACTAAGACTAACAAAAAAATTATGTTCTAAATAAACTAAAGAAGGACAAGGAGGATAAATTCTTTCTAAGGAGGACAAAGTTTAGGAAATAATTTTTGACGGCGAAGCCAAGGTAAGAAGTAATATTTCTGAACAACAAATAAAATATTTTATTTTATCGTTGGGTTGACGCTTCTACAATAATAATTAGTCTATGACTAACGAGGAAATTATTTGGTTCCCCATCCCTCTACCTTTTCCTTACTTGTATTTATTGTGCAGGTGATTTAATTGTATTTGTAATTCAAGGTAAGGTTTACGATCTTGGAATCCATTCATGAGTCTATATATTATTGTTAGTACTTACAAGAATAAAAAACTGGAAATAGAGTTCGGGAACATTTTTTTTATAAGACACAGAAGATATTACTAGTGCAAAGGAAATTCTTGGACGTACTGTGTGCTCCACAAATATTTGGAATTTGAATGATGTTCTTTGCTACACTTCTATCGATTAATAAAAGTATCTGATTTTATCCACACTTTTAGAAAATTGATCACCTTGATGCACGAGGATACTCGTAAATATTTTAAAATCTCGAAATAGTTGCTATGCGAACTAAAAAAGAGTGATAATGGAAAATTTATAGGTTTTACATCACAAATTTACTATCTACTCTACTTACATATGACGTATTATGTTTATAGTTAGAAGGAACATCGTCGTACTATATAATATAGATAGATATAGATTTGTGATAAATTATTTCATATGTATAAAGTGAAACTAGATAAATGTTTTAGAATATTTAGTTTCTATCAGAGTTTTTTTGGTATATACACGTACGTACGTTAACTGAATCCTGATACGTTTTCTAATAAATAAATGTCTATTTTATAGATTTTAAAATAAGACAAAAACAACTTTTATGTTAGTTATCAAATTTCTAAATATTGTGTTCCTATATCATTGTTTTTGATTATACATCTAGTTATATAGCTATATATAGGTATATAAATTGGGAGCTGTTCTAGATCAGCTTTTCACAAACTGTGTCGAACTATGGAACGCACAGCAAAAGCAAAATATTTATGACCAACCATGTCTATCCCGTCAGTATACCAACCATATAACAGCATGGTGTGGAGGAGGGCTTATAATATTCTCAACTTGGTCCAGTTCGGGGGCCTTCGTCGAAATATGTCTCTGGCATTGGGTAATTTCATTTGCCAAATTTAGTTTGATTAGTTAAGTTTGTTTAGTTTTCACTCTCAAATTAGCCCTAATCCATTAAGCGTAGAGTATTTTTTATTCTAGTACATAATTCGTCCATATAGCTAGCAGCCACAAAAGAGGTGAAAGAACACACTTTTTGGAGGCCCGAATCCTCCTGCTCTTCAAGGCGACCAGAGAAGTTAAGACTCTTTGCTTCTTGAATCACTTGGAAATTGTTGATGTCAAACTTATACACAACAACATTCCTATATTCCGAAGTTTATCTGCATCTGTTGCTTTTCCAGTATCATACGCATCCGGACCGTTAGTATTTTGGATGTGACCCAGTATTTTCTTCAGGTGTCGAGAATAAGGTTCTAAGGGCTGAAACCGCACGAGGTAATCAGAACTTCGAACCGAAATTAACAAACACGCAAAATCAACGACAACTTTAGTGCTTAATGCGCTATTCAGTCCCTACCCACAAGATTTACCGCAATTCCAGATGATGCGATTGCCAGTATAATATGTTTTCGTGGTTGTATGGTTGCTGAAATTAGCGAAATGAGAACAGTTTTGTCGGTGCCTCCGGACGTATCAGCGAGTGAAGCGTCCCAATGTGCATCGTATTCATGAAGATTTAATGATCCACAAGATTCACAATATGTGGCACATCTTGACCGGTTACTGTTCTCAATTCTTAGAAGGATATTGGTCCACGTACTTTGATTGACAGTATTCGCAAATAAGAGCATTCTGCATTATTTGGGTGTACAGTGTACAGACGCCCTAAGACGTTGAAACTTTTCCACTGATGCATTCGATGTGTAGTATGTTGCCACTTTAGGGTAAAGTATAGTCGCTTTGCAAACATATCATCCCCGCTCAATAAGAAAAATTAAGTTAAGGTCTTGTTGCTCACATCTGTTGCAAGTTGGAAATAAACCCGAGATATCCCAACGATAATCAACTTCAACATCATTGTTTCGTACTTTTAAAGTGATGGATTTCCAATGATAGAGTGGATGGAGTGGAACACTTCTATAGATAGAGTGGATCATTGGAAAAGTTATTACCAATATACAAAAATATAGGGTGGGGAAAAAGAAATCCATTATGTTTACGTTTATTTCGGGGCTTTACTTAATATGGCTACAATCATCCATTTTGGCTCAAATATGCACCGTTTTCTCGATAATTCGTTGCCATTTGCAAGGCAATTTCATTATGCCGCTTTTCCAAAACGCCTTGTCCCTATTAACAAAAAAACTGAGATAGTCACTTTTCACAAGCCTCTCTTAAGGCCATTTTTACACCACCAAGAGCGTTTGCCATGGACAAAAAGAGATGATAATCGTTTGGTGGCAGGTCCAGACTATAAAGTGGGTGCATAATAACCTCCAAACCGAGCTACCGTATAGCTTTTGGTGGGTCATCAGGGACGTGTGGGGCTGCGCGTTGTCTTGGTGGAACACGACACCTCTCCTACTGATTAATTCTGGGCACTTCTGGTCGATTGTTGCTTTCAGTCGGTCCAATTGCTGGCAGTAGAGCTCCGAATTGAACGTTTGGCCATTGATCGGAAGCTCATAGTAGATGATTCCCTTCCAATCCTACCAAACACAGAGCAAAAGCTTCCTAGCCGTCAATCCTTTTTGGACCACACCGGCCTTCGACCATGATCTTTTCCACGTGACAGTGTCATATGTAACACATTTCTCGTTGCCAGTCACCCACCATTCTCTTCAGAAATGGCTCGATCTCATTCCATTTGGCCAAGAATTCGTAAATGGAAATGGTTTCAAACTGTTTTGTGGTCGATCTTCATCTTCTGGGTGATGCTGCGACAGCTCGCACTCCGGTCTACTTCGATAATTTCCAGGATTTTATCGACATTTTCGACGATAGATCTTCCAGTGCGCCGTTCATCTTTTATGGATCTGCTGCTGTTGCTGTTAGTTCGAACGCCGGTTCAGAAACCTGCCTACTTTGAGGACTGATATTCAGTTGGTTTGTAGCACCCAAAGTTGCAGAACCTTGTGGTTAATGTGGACTTCTATATCACTTGCAGCCCAATCGGATCGTTGGATCGTTCTCGAATTGTATTCGCATACTTTGGACATCCGGAAAACTAACACTGTACGACCATCAGTTGTTTTGATGTAGATTATTCTTGGCTTCCATTTCGAATAATTATCTGTTCGAACCTATACGTCATCTCCCGGATTGAAATGTTTTTCTTGGAGGTTACCTCGATCGTGATACAACTGAGTTTTCAAGTTGGGTCTGTTGATATTGCATTCTGTAGATTACTTAATGTTATCGAAGGTCGTTGGTAATCGTCGTGTCAAAAATAATTCAACAGGAGCTTTGCCCGTAGTAACCTGTGGTGTGTTCCGATAACTAAATAAGAATGCGTTGCGGTGAGATTCGAGATCTGTGTTATCATTCTCACTTGCCTTCACTCGATGTTTGAACGATTGGACGAATCTCTCGGAAAATCCATTCGTCTTTCGGTGGTTTGGTGATGACGTAATGAGTTTAACTGCCTCCGTTTCACAGAATGTTTGAAAATCCTGCGATGTGAACGATTCATGGCAACCAAACATAATAACGTGAAATTGCGCGCATAGCAACAATACCTGGATGGTCGGAGTGTTACTGTTGTAGTGAGGCTGTGCTTATAATGTTGTTCGTGTCGGTGTTGTAGATATGGACGGAACGGCGGATATTGGTACATTTGATGTGTCCACGCTTGTTTCACTACTTTAGTAATGCGCGTAACTTTGCCTTGATCTCGAATGAAATGCTCTTGTCGCAAAACTGGAGCTATCGAGTTATTGTTATCGAGTTATGGTTCTTCAGTTGTAGTTGGCATTCATAATAAAAAAATCGGCGAAAATGTTTAAGTTTCCCGGAATGTATTCAACTATATGAATTTAACTGCAGTGCTCTTTGGATTAAATGGTTATTAACGACTCTTGGTAGGTTACGTTTTGAATATATGAGTCAGGGGTTCGTGATTCGTGATCAATGTGAAAAATCTACCAACTAGGAATCAGTCGAACTTCTGCACTCCAAGGATTGCACTGGATGCGAACGCAATTGGTAATTCTTTTGTGTTGGAAAAGTTTCGTTTTGAAACGATGGCCTGGTAACCATTTTATCCTGTAAGATTGTAAATTTTTCTCGTTTGAAACGGAAACCTGCAGCCGTGTACTTCTTTCAAATTCCGCTTGTGTTCAGCATCGCTTTTTCCTGTGATAGCAATATCATCGATATATATAGTATCTGACTTAATATTTGCGAACAATTTTCCCATGTATCGCTGGAATTTAGCTGGATCGTTTGCTATTCCAGACGGTAATCTATTATAAAGGATCTTCCAATAAGGACGCTCAATTTTTAAATGCAAATAAATAAAGTTATGTGTGGGAGATCCACTCATTTTTTTTATTTGACAGAATATTTTATGGCGTTAAGTATGGAATATAACGTCGTTATATTTCGCGTCGTGGCTTTGCTTGGTGGCACGTATTTGGGAGGTCCAATCGATGACTTTGTCGTATAAATCTAACTAAATTTGTTAGATGGCGCACGATCTCGGTGGTCAGTTCCATGCCCTCAAATCGCTCATGCGGAATGTTCATCGTGACATACGCTGGGTGGCACGTAGCACCATCCTGTTGGAAACACATGTTGTCGGTATGCATATCATCCAGTTTAGACCACAAGAAGTTGCTTGTCATCGAAGAAGAAGTTGTGCAACCTCGATCGTAATATACGACAATGGACCAAATTTTTTCAAAATAATAAAGTTAAATCCATAATCTCGTGCCTTTATATTATAGAAAAAATTTAGGTAGAGAGCCAGGGATTGTTTGGTATGCAAATACGGGGGTTTTCTATCAAGTAAGTTCGGATGGTAAAGCAAAAATGTATAAATAAACACATTGAAATTAATTTTTAGATTAGGTTCAACAACAAATTTATTGGGGGTACAAATAAATTTTGAGGGATTTACAAAACATGGCGTAACTAGTCCTTCTAAAAATCAGTATGTGTCATACCAACAAACCACAATTTACGGGAAGCGCTACTTTTTTGTTTTAATTTGAAGAAAATTGCAGCCGATGGACATCGATTGCTATGTGACGCATATGGGGAACATGCTCCACCAATAAAAACATGTAAGTAGGTTTCGCCGTTTTAAAAGTGGCAATTTTGACACCAGGGACAAAGAACGCGAAGGAAGATCAGTAAAGTTTGAAGATACTGAGTTGGAGGCGTTATTGGATCATGATTCATGTCAAACTAAAGAGAAGCTCGCTGAAACTTTGAGAGTGACTCAACAAGCGATTGAAAATCTTCTCAAGACCATGCATATGGTGCAAAAACAAGGAAATTAGGTTCCGTATGAACTCAAACCAAGAGAATTCGAACGCATTTATTCACGTGAGAACAACTGCTCCAACGGGGACGAAACGTATGTAGATCCACTACGATGACCAAAAGCACAGAAAATCCTGGGGTGAGCCCAAGAAGCTAATACTGTGCATCTGATGGGATCAGTTCGTGGTGATCTATGAGCTACTCCAGCCTAACGAAACCATGACTGAAGAAAGTTACCAACAATAACACGCAATATGCCAAAATACATGACAAAGTGATCTTTCAGCACCCACTTATTGCAAGAGTCGTCAAGGTAATTTTGGAGGCGCTTCAACGGGAACTCCTACCCACCCGCCTTAGTCACCAGACATTGTTCCTTCCGACTATTTATTTATTTTATTTTTTAAGAATTTTGAGGACAACACAGCTTATTTCGAGCACGAAAGCTCATTTATAATTAATTGTGCCGTCCTTAAGATGTGAACACATATGTTGTCAATTTCTTCGTGAGTTTTATTGTAGCAGATTCGTGGTCTTGCAGTAGTCCTTGATTATTACCGACTCGAGCAGTAAATTTAGAAAGTCTTGTCTCTCTTCATCGCCTTCAGAAGTTATGCGAGTCTTTTTATGGGGCTTCGTAAATACAATGACATTGATGGCTATTTACTACCACTTGTTCCGGTCGATGACTCATGGCCTCTGAGCAGCATTTTACTGCTTACGAAGAAGCCATAAATTGGGTCGATTTTTTCGGAATCCGTATGCTGCCTGAAAGATGGCAAAAACTCGTAGCTAACGATGGATAATACTTTGAAAAAACACATTGTACCAATTCCTCTGAATAAAGCTTCGAAGTTATAAAAACACCTCAAAACTTTTTTGTACCCCAACAATTTAGTAAAGAACACTCTTAAATGAATGTTTTTACCAAATCTATGCTTCGCCTAACTCATATACGGTATAAAAATACAGTAGAAAGATCTCCTGTATGAGAACGAAAATTTCAATTTTTGTACATGAAATGCCAAATCACCGTTTCGACATCGATTACTCGACCAGCATGTCAAACATAACAATTTCTCACGCTTTTTTACGAGTATGTGCCAAATAGTTTACGCCAGCGAAAAAAATTTAATCTATACAAAATTGGCGTGCGAACCAAACCAAAACCCCACGACCAAAAATTCCAATGTAAAATTTACGCAAACGCTGAGATATTTTAAAATTTATACAGTAAAGGTATCTTCCTCGTGATTTGTGCACTCACCGCTCGTATACACCCAAACAATTGAATAGAAGCATCAGGTGGTGTTTTTTATTAAAAACGAAATTATTTTTAGCAATTTTGTGATATTTTCCGCTCCGTAGTGAACGCGTCACGTTTGTACAGCGCAACTCGAGGTGATTGACCATCGTGCAAATAAGGTTCAAATGTAATGACATTTTCGATTGAAAGAAAAATTAATAAACTTAAAAATAATCGTAATGCTCGTGTAATTATAAGACGAAAACAAATCCCTCGAAATTCGCTGTGTACAAAATAAATAACACCAAAAATATGAAATTGCAAAATATTATTATAAATTGTGCCATGAATAACAAAAATTTATGTGGCATTATATCAGGTAGGATTATGCCAAATAGCAGAAGATACTTGCTTAAGTAGAAACTGTTTTAGGGGAATTTGGAAATTGTACGAGTACCAATTTAATTAATTTCACACTAACAATTTAATTTCTGTTGGCGCGTTCTCTCTTACTTCCATTAAGCAGATCTAGCTATTATTAGCTTACAACTAAACTGGGGATATATATACGAGTATATTATGTGTAAGGGCGAGCTTACCGAGTGAGGTTCAAATTTTATATACACGATGAAAAAAATTGGACGTGTGATATTTACATGTGTTTGTTGCACGTTAATTCGATGAGCCTGTGAATGCCAAAAAACTAATAAATTTGGGTCAATAAAATTATAAGTTAGTGTGCGGCACAGAAATGAGCAAAAATTAGAACGTCTTACTAGAATAATATAATTAATTATATGTTTATAAATTACACGATCAAAAGATGATCGCGCATATAAGATCAAATTAAAATTTTAATACAAAAATTGTTTTGTATGTTAGATTTTTTCTGTATCGGCCTACGCCTATTTACACCAGCGTCATGTACGAGTATATTGTAGAAGGTTATTAAGAAATTTATTATGAGACTCGCTAAATAGATTTTGGTTCAACTTTCAATCGGTTTTCTATATATTAAGGAATAATTTGACGCGGTTTGAATAACTGAAGCGGTAAACCACTTGCAAGAAAATTTCTGGAACGGTAATTATTAAATTTTAAGGAATTTTTACTCAGTCACTGTGTACGGCTTACAGAGAACCCCAGTTATTGGGGGTACGCCTAGAAATTCACCACAGTACCCACTGTTTATAATTTTTATTTCGCGGACCAAACGACATACTATAGTTAAAGCTTTGGCGTTTGGATCGGGAGATACCGGAATCGTATCCCGATAGGGGCAAGATGCAAAAGGGATTTTTCATCATCTTACTAGGATCGGTGATGAAAATAACATTAACGAAGCGAGGTTGAATTACTTTGCAACACGTTGCTTTGCTTGCCCAGAATTTAATTTGCTTAAAATTTTAAATTTTATTTTAACGAGGATGTTTAATTTATAAATTAGGAGTTGCTCGACTGCAATTGGTGGTGTATACAACGCTGTTAAGGTCTGGTGGAGTATTCACTATATTATGGAAGCTTAGTTGGATAATAGTGGCTTAAAAAATTTCCATTTTTGCGGCTATGCATGGGGGTGCATGTGGGCTGAATTTAATTTTACTTGAGTGAAGAAATGTTATATCTTTTACCAGAATTTAATATATAATCGCCACAACTGGATTGTGGCATCAGGAGGGAGGAGTGGGGCAAATAGGACATTGCGTTGCTAATCGAGTGAGGAACTTCTGTCGTTTGAAAACGATACTGCAACGAAAACTCAACATCACCAAAAACCACCCTACAGAAACATCACACCTCCACCAAAAGGTAAGTCGGTTGGCCTTTGGTTCCTGGTTGGCTTTTTCAATTTTTGTAGTTGGATTAGTTTGTGCTGGGCTGTACTGATGCATTTTTCTTTTGATTTTTGAGCTGATTAGGTTCTGCTTTTGGTCGAAAGGAATGGGAAAGGTTCTCTTGAACAAACTGGCTTTCTTTGTCGGGAAGGTTGTGGCATCCTGCCTGTTTGTAATGGTTCGACTATCATTCGTTACATAACCGCCTCGGCTACTCTTCCACTTTGCGGTTACTCGAAATAAATACAGTTCGCACTGATATTGTATTAACCCAAGAACCTTGAATTAGTGAGACCGGGTAATTCAACAAAGAGGTTCAAACTATATATTTTTACATTTAACGAAAACTAGTAAGATTCGTTTTTCTATTCTTGCTAGGCTACATGAGGTTAGGTTACGTTAGATCAGAAAGGATCGGCAGTAATCATGTGTGGAAACTTCCATTCTGCTCGCATGTTACTTATGAGATAATGCCCCGTAATATCACCCACCACCATACTGACGTGCCGCCACCGCAGCGCGACCAACAGTCTAGATCCTGACAGGTCCAGTTTTGACCAGATCTGCCTAATACATGGAATAGTATTGGACTATCTGTCGTTCGTTGTTCTTCTAGCTTTCTATTAAAACGGTAATTTGCACGTAGCGAGAGGTATATCAACATCAGCCCTGCTTGATCAAACGAGGCCGGTTGTGACTTGTCGAGCCAGTTCATCTGTCATTTTATTCCCGAATCAGGCAAAAATTTAAACTTTTACGTGTTTGTACTACAAGGGCTTAGATGGTCGCGGTTAAATTACGCACCAAATAATTAAATGTAACGATTGTCAAAGCGCATACATCAACTAAAGAGAAATCAGACAATGTGAAATATTTATTCTTCGTTGAGCTGGGAGATTCCATCAGTAAAATTCCGTACCATGACATCAAAACATCGTGGGTGACTTTAGTGCAAAAATCGGTATAAGTGCAGAAACAATAGCACATATTGGTCCGCACAGCTTGCATGAGTTCGGTAACAACAATGGTCCACAACCTAGTCTTATAGAGTACATTCTTTAAACATAAGAAAATCCACAAGGTTACGTAATTATCGAATGATGGAAGAACGAAAAATCAAATTGATTTCAGAACGTCCTGATCTCGAATAGGTATTCCACCAGTTTTACTAACATTAGATCATATAGAGGCGCTGACATCGGCAATGAAAATCACGTAATGATTGGTTCGACAATCAGTGTCGTCAACTTTTCGAAAATAAACGAAATCGCATGAAAAATTGAAAAATGGTTGGCTCGAAACACTACGACAAAGAAACGCGAATATATTAAGACCGACATCAAAAACATCAGAAAATGTTTTGCCAATGCCAGAAATATTGCTAAAGACTTCTATCCATGATCCACAGCCACCAAAACACGAATGGAGAACTGAGAACAAACGTCCCATTTGCCACAATAGAGGAAGTAGAATTATTAAAACACTGAGGAACGACTATTCCATCTAATCTTTAAGACCTGGTAGTGATGATCTGGAACCAGGAGGAGTTTACCGAGAAATGGAAGACGACATTCATATGTTCGCTGCATAAAAAAGATGACCGTCAAGCATTGCCTATAAAGTGTCTTCTTCTTTGCCCGAAAATATCATCCTGGAATATCAATGTAGTTTGCACCCCAACCGATCAACCACTGATCAGTGTTCCAAACTAAGGATGGTTTTAGAAAAATGTTGGGAGTACATAATACTAATAACCATTCATCGACTCTACATAATTTTTGTCGGTTTTAAAATTGTTTTAAATTGTAAATTGTATTTGTAAAAAAATAAAAACCCGAACATCAGATGATTTGAACCACATTAAGCACCAATAAGAGGGAGAAAATCAGAAATATGAACAATACAAAATTATCTTATGTTTGTAAAATATTTGATCTGAATTAAATGTCCACTACACCGCACACTCCTGCACCAATGAGCTATTGCTCAAAATGAGGTGAGTTGGTTAGGGTGGATAAATGTTATTAACAATAACAGCGCTTACAGCGACTAAATAAATAAATACATAGACTTTGAACAGGCATATAACAGCATCAATCACGAAAATTTCTGAATTCCAGAGCAGCATGTCTCTCTGTGTAACAAAAGAACATGATGAGGGGTTCAATATTATCTAAGTAAACTTACAGCATCAGAAGCAACAGATTGCTCACTGTGGAAAGCCATAAAAAACCTGAAACGGCCTACGCAATCATGTCGTCCGATTCGCCTTCCCGATAGAAACTGGGCAAGAAGCGATGTATTTACTCCGAACGACATTCGGAATTGCTGCCTGAAGAAGTTGAAGCTTCAGAATTTCAACCTTTTAAATATAAATGAAGTGGAGTAAAAACAATGATCAGCGAACATATAAACCCCAAAAATGCACCTGGTTATGATCGTATTAGTGGTAAAATACTTATAGAACTTCCAGATATATGTAATAAAAACTGGGTATTTTCCTGAAACTTTTCCTGTAGATTCGTATCGTCCAACCAGTTTACTGCCAACTCTGTTACAGCTCTTTCTCTCAACTGCTTCTTAAAAACCTTAAACCAATTCTGCAAGAGCAAAGTATTATACCGAATCACCAGTTGGGATTTAGAGAAAATCATGGAACCATAGAACAAGTGCATAGGATCGTATCAGAACATCGCCCAAGCTTTCGATAAAGTATAGCATGAAGGCCTTGAATATAAAACTAAGGCCCAGCTACCATCAAATTATCATGCGATCATTAAAAATTACCTGCTAAACCGGAAATTCTTGGTGAAATATAATAGTGCATCTTCCAATTTAAATGAAATACACGCAGGGGTTCCACAAGGCAGTGTAATGGGTCCAGTGTTATATCTAATTTACACAGCGGACCTTCCTACTTCAAATTATATAACAGTTTCAACATTTGCAGATGATTCAGCATTATTAGCGAATTGTGATTGTTACCACGCCATTCATCCAGCAGGAAGCGCTAGAGGAGGATTGTCGGTGGTTATAAAAGAAAACATCAAACAGGAGGTAGTCTCCTTAAAAGTATTTATAAATAATAACAAAGAATATGGTGTAATCGTCAATATATGCCCCCCCCCCCCCCTCCCACAGATAAAATTTAATTAAAGAAGACTATTGTACATTATTTGAATCGCTTGGATCAAGTTTCATAATC
Source organism: Nephrotoma guestfalica (assembly GCA_963691935.1). Lineage (NCBI taxonomy): Eukaryota > Metazoa > Arthropoda > Insecta > Diptera > Tipulidae > Nephrotoma > Nephrotoma guestfalica. The sequence continues at coordinate 228,434,598 of OY829914.1, forward strand.
GGAGGTGATTTTAATGCAAAAAACACCTACTGGGGATCAAGAGTAACCTCTAAAAAAGGAAGGGAGCTATTTGCAGCAGGAAGACGATGCAATTGCGATTTTCATTCTGGAGATCAACCAACTTATTGGCCTACGGATAGAAACAAAATACCCGACATCATTGACTTCTTTATCACCAAAGCTATAGACGAAAACTGCATATACCTAGAAAGCAACGAGGGGATTATGTCGGATCACACACCTGTTATTATGACAATCAGTGCAACGATTGTTAAAAGAAACAAGTCCACCTTCGCTAACTAACAAAAATACCTGCTGGGAGAAATTCCAGATACTTGTTGGGGATAATATTGATCTTCAGGTGCCAATTAAAACCCGATACAGCTAGGCGAAGAACTAGAACAACTCAACAACAGTATACAAGAAGCGGCGTGGAGTAGGACCCCCTCAAGTTCAAAGGAAATGCGCCGAAATGCTATTTGTCTTCTCTCCTAAGTCGAGCGCCAGAATATAAAACAACTCTAAATTGTTTATCCAATAAACTAAAGTTGCTAATTAAAGAAATGAAAAACGAATCCCTTAATAAATACTTGAGTGACCTCACTGGGGAAAAAGATACCGAGTACTCTCTTTGGAAAGCGACAAAAAGTTTAAAACGACCTAAACTACAAATTCCACCAGTTAAAAATGAAAATGGCACATGGGCTATAAGTGCAAAGCAAAAAGCTTCGTTGTTTGCAACCTGCAGAGGGAAACATACCACCAGCATATAAAACGGATAACTGCAATATATCTCTTGTCACATTACGAGAATTAAAAGAGGAAATCAATCTTAACCTAAATACAAAGAAATCTCCAGGATATGACTTAATTACAGGACAAATAGTAAAAGCTCTTCCTAAAAAATGACTACGTAAACTACTCCAAATAGTCACCGCAGAAAGTAGCAGAAGTAATTATGATATCTAAACCAAACAAAACACTAAATAACAAAAATTCGTATAGGCCAATTTCCTTACTCCCAATAATTTCAAAATTCGAGAAACTACTCCTAAAGAGACTGAAACCAATAATAGTAGAAAGAAATCTTGTTCCTCTGCATCAAATTAGCTTCAGAAAAAATCATTCAACAATAGAACAAGTACACCGAATTACAAACATAGTTGAAGACGTACTTAAAAAAAAGAAAGTATGTTTAAGCGTCTTCTTGGATGTAGCACAGGCCTTTGACAGAGTATGGCATAAAGGCTTGGAATATAAACTACAAAGAGACTTACCAAAGCAGTTCTATGAAATTCTAAAATCTTACATATCTAACCGACACTTTCGAGTTAAATTAGATGGCGAATACTCAGAAATTAAGAAAATATCAGCCGAAGTACCACAAGGTAGCGTTCTGGGACCAACTTTATATGTTCTATACACCTTGGACCTGCCAACGATAGAGGAGACTAACATAGCGACGTTTGCGGATGATACGGCCATCTTAGCAGTTGCTAATAGCATAGAAAAATCTACAAGCAAATTGCAAAGAGCTCCTAATATTGTCAGTACCTGGACCAAGAGATGGCGAATAAAACTTAATGAAACAAAATCTGTTCACGTAAACTTTACCAACAAGAAGGTTAACTGGATACCAGTAGAACTGAATTTTCAGCAAACTCTCTATCCAATCACGGCAAAATATTTAGGCTACGACATTGGTCGTAGCTAGGATACCGTAAGCTGGTTTTAATCTGTCTATGGAAACATTGTTATTTTTTCCTTTCATATCTAGTATAAAATGCTTTCGGAAACGCCGAACTACTTTATAGGGTCCTTTGTACGGAGGCGTTGATGGTTTACTCAATTTTTGAGTATCAACAGGTATTAGTTTGCGCATATTCGCACAAAATCTCTCTGCAAAATCTGATGGGTTGAGTTCCATATTTGTACTTGGTGCAAAAAATTCTCCTAGCTGTCGTAAAGTTTGTCCATATACTAGTTCTACTGGATAACAATGTAAGTCCTCTTTTACAGATGCTCGTATTCCCAGCATGACGAGAGGTAACTCGGTGCTCCAATGTGCAATATTACCGTGGGCCCTGAGTGAAGATTTTAGCTATCTGTGGAATCTTTCTACCATTCCATTTGCCTAAGGGTGATACGCCGTGGTACGAATTCTATGTGCGCCTAAAATTCGTGTTAATTCGGAAAAAAAGTTTACTCTCAATGGGACTACTTTGATCCATCGTGATTTCAAGAGGTATCCCGAATCTACAAATATATTGTTCTACAATTTTCGGATGGTGGTAGAGGTCCTACAATGCCCATGTGTATATGTTCGAACCTATTGGTATTTCAAATCTACCGTTTTGTCCAATCCGTGATGTCTTTATTCATGTTCGGCCAAAAATATCTTGCAGCGACTAATTTCTTTGTGGCTCTTGTACTCGGGTGTGAAATACCGTGTAATATATCACACACTCTACGTCTTTGGGTGGCAGAAACAAACGGACGGTCGATGTTTCACAATAAATTTCTACATCAGGAAGGACTATGAGTTCCAATTTATATTTCGAATTTAGGGGCGTGATGAACTTAAGAATTTTTGAAGTTCATCGTCGGATTGCCCTTTGAGCTTGACCTAAATCCTTTAGATCTAGTGTAACAGTTTGCATATTTTCAATATAGTTATATGATCGAGACAAATTGTCTGCAACTCCATTGTCTTTACCAGTAATGTGTCTAATATCATTCGTAAATTGTGCAATATAATCAAGTTGCCTTAATTGCCGTGGATTTTTATCACTTAGCGAGACTATAGCCTTTGTAAGCGCTTTGTTATCTATAAAAACAGTAAATTGCCGTCCTTCCACAAAGTATCTAAAATACTTAACAACGAGATAAATTCCCAAAACTTCCTTATCAAAGGTGGAATTTTTTTTCCGATAAAAGCGAGCAAAGAACCCCAAAGGTTGCCAACATCCCTCATACCATTGTTGTAGTACAGCTCCTACAGCTTCGTTTGATGAATCAGATGCTCTACTGTAGCTTGTGTTACTAATGTGATGTGCTAACATCGTTGCATCAGCAAGGGCACATTTTATTATCTCAAAAGCTATTTCACACTCTTCTGTCCATGAGAAATGCTTTTGTAATTTTGGCATTTTGTTTAATTTTGCCACTTGCGCATGAATTGGAGACAACAATTCTGCTAATTTTGGTACAAACCTGCGGTAATAATTAACCATTCCTACGAATTGTTGAATTTTTTTAATGGATGCCCTGTTAAATAACATCAATCTACCCCAATGCCAAAACGAAGAAGGATTCCTGCTGCAATCAACACATTAATAGATTAAATTACCCTTCATGTAGTGGTATAGCTGTTCCAAGTGACAATCCGCAGGTAAATATGGATTCATGTTTAAAGTTCGGCCACTTAAATGTTCGAAGTTTAGTAAAACATTTTGATGACGTTACAATTTTATTAAATGAGTACAAATTTGACTTCCTTGCGTTAACAGAAACTCTTCTAAGCTGTAAAATTTTAAACAAGTCACTTCGTATCAATAATTATAATATTATCCGTTTTGACCGAATGAACAATACGCGATGGGGTGGAGTTGCCATTTATTATCGATCTGCATTAAAAATCAAAAAAATATTCTCTGGTGCCTTTGGTAAAGTAGAAATTTTAGTATTGGAGCTTACGGGACGTATTGGTAAAATCCTTATAATTATTATTTATAATCCTCCTCCAGCTTGTGCCGATGATGTTAATAATATTGAATTGCTTTTTTTAGAATACCTATCACAATATAAGAAAGTTATATGTTGCGGAGATTTTAATTTTAACATGTTGATAAATAATAAGCTAAGTGATTTGTTGAGGTTACATAACTTGTGCTTTTTACCTTTTAATCCAACTAGATTAGACAGCACTTTATTAGATTTAATGATTTTATATGTGCCCGATAAATGTAATATTATTTCTTTTGGTCAATTAGCAGTACCTGCCATTTCGGATCATGACTTGATTTATGCTTACTACAAATTCTGTCGTACTAGAGACAAAATTTATTATTCCATAGTTCGCGATTATAACGCTATTAACTATGAACATTTTATAGACCATTTCCTTTCTTTAGGTTGGGGTGGATTGTATTTTTATAATGACATTAACGATATCGTTCATAAATTTAATACATATGTGTTACAGTTAGATTCTGCTTGTATACCTCGGAAACGAAGTATTAAAAAATGTCCTACTGCTCCTTGGTTAAATGTACAAATTTTGGACTTAATGGCGCGTAGAGATTTGGCTTACAAAAAATATAAAAGATCGAATTTAGTAATTGATTTGGAATCGTTTAAATTTTTTAGAAATAAAACTACTGCACACATCAATCAAGTGAAAAATAAGTTTTATTTTGGGAATATGCATAATCCTAAATTAACATGGAACAACTTAAAATTGCTTGGTATTTCATGTTCGTCTACTGAAGGAATTATTACTTTTTCTGCTAATGACATATTAGACGGTATAAGTAATTTTAGTGAATCTTTATGTGTTTTGCCTTTACCGAATTCTGATTATAGTAGTTTCAATGGTTACACATTTGCATTCGATTGTGTTGATGAGCTGATGGTACTGAATGCCATTAAATCTATTAAATCAGATTCAATGGCATATGATATGATAGACTTTAAAATATTAAAATTATTTATTGATTTGTTTTTGCCACATATCACATTCATTGTCAATCAGTGTTTAACGAAATCAGTATTTCCTAATTTATGGAAAGTGGCTTCGATTATTCCTCTTCCTAAGAAGGATGTTATTTCCACTGTTTCTGACATTCGGCCGATCAGTATTTTGCCAGCTCTTTCTAAAGTTTTGGAAAAAATTATGCAAATACAAATGCTTGAGCATCTTAATTGTTTCAGTTTTCTTTGTAAATTCCAATCGGGTTTCAAATCTGGTCATAGTACTACAACCGCACTTATTCATATAGTCGATGATATTTCTGCTATTATGGATAAGCGAAGCTCATTTGCTATTTTAGTACTATTGGACTTCTCTAAGGCTTTTGACTGTGTTAATCATACACAATTGCTTCAAAAGCTTCAGTTGTATTATAAGTTCTCTAATTCTGCTATTTTATTGCTACACTCATATTTCAATAATCGCAAACAATTTGTAAAACATGGTGATGATATTTCCAACCTACGCGATGTTTTTGTTGGTGTTCCTCAAGGATCAATTTTGGGTCCTTTGCTTTTTTCTATTTACATTAATGATCTACCCTGGCATATTTTAAATTGTCATTATCATTTTTATGCTGATGATTTGCAATTATATATTGGCGGTGACTTGTCGAATATATATGAAATTGTGAGATATCTGAATCACGATCTTAACAATGTTTCGCTATGGTCCAAAAATAATGCACTTACCATAAATCCAACTAAAAGTAAAGCATTATTTTTCTCGAAAAATGGCTCCCATAGTATTGTACCTGAACTCTTTTTAAACAATGATACTATTTTATTTGTTCCTAATGTTAATAACCTAGGTCTAATCATGAATTCAAAGTTAACTTGGAATGATCATGTAAGTTCGTTGTGTCAGCGAGTTAATTATAGTGTATACTCGCTAAGGTTAATAAAAAAAATTTGTCCAGTTGACTTACGGATATACTTGGTCAAAAGTTTGGTTATACCAATTTTCTCATATTGTGATGCAATATTTTCAAATTGTGACAGTTCGTCAAAACGTTTGCTTCAGGTTACTTTTAACAATTGTGTACGTTATGTTCATGACCTAAAGAAATATGATCACGTTTCTGAATTTAAACATTCGATTGTTGGTTGTGACTTGTTTGAGTTTTATCGTTATAGGACTGCTCTATTTATTTTTCGAATAATTAAATCAGGATGTCCAATATTAATTTACCAGTTAACAGAACTAATGTTTATAATAATTCGGGTTTAACAAATGCGATTGTCACTTGGAACAGTTTACCATCTGCGGTAAAAAAATAACCTCTGTTAATAATTTTAAAAAAGTTATATTTAATTTAATAGCGGATAAATAATTTTTGCTATGTTTAAATTGTACATATTTGTAAACATTTTGTATCATTTATTGTTGTATATATTTCTGTATATATTATTGCCATAGTTTTTAATATGTTACATAATTATTATTGTTTTTTTTCATTCGTTTATATTATTAAGTTGTAAATATGTTGATGTACAAAAGCTAAGGCTTATACATTTGTAATAAAACATTATTATTATTATTATTAAGAAGCATATCCAAAATGCTGAAATGAATTTGAAATTTACTTCAAATCAAAATACTGGTCGTATCTTGATCAAATTCAAGGAAAAATCAAAGTAAATCCAAAACAATTTTGGAAATACTTTAGGAATAAACGCGAAATTGACGGATACTCTGCAAATATGACAAATTACAATACCAGCTCCTCAAGTTCCAAAGATGTAGCTGACATGTTCGCGAAGTTTTGCCAATCAGTCTATAAACCAAACGTTACTAGTGGATTGTACGAACAACCCAGCAATACCAACGTAACAATAACTCTCCTGTTATATATGAGGATAACATTTTATCGGCTCTAAAGCGATTTGAGGACGGTTGTGGCCTTGACAATATACCCTCTTCTATTCTGAAGGAGTACGCTGACATTTTAGCAATTCCATTATGTTACCTATTCAACCACTCCTTAAGCACCGAGGTGTTTCCCGAAAAATGGAAAATTTCAAAAATTACACCAACTTTTAGATCGGGCAAACGAGACGACGTTACATGCTACAGAGGAATATCAACTACACCATCGATTCCAAAATTGTTTGAATTAGTTTTATGCAACAACTCTAAATCCACAATTGCACGTCATATATGGTTGAATTCACCAGTAAAATAATTAATGAGGTAGAAAACCATCATCAAGTTGATGTAGCGTACACGGATTTCAGTAAAACATTTGATTCCATCTGCCATCAAAAAGCACTCCAGAGTTTATTCGCATTTCACTCGATTACATAAATTGGTTCAAGTCTTATCTATCAAACCGGCGACAATTTGTAATAATGGGAAATGAGAAATCAAACGTTATTAAATTTACGTCTGGTGTTCCCCAAGGATCTCACATCAGGCCGTGGATATTTATTGTTTTTATAGATCAAATAACCGAGATAATCAAAAACTCAAACGTGCTCATATTTACTGATGACGAGAAAGTTTTTCGACCTGTTAATGGAATGCTAGATACGAAGAAACTTCAAGAGGACATCGATAGATTAAGTGAGTGGTGTGATCGAAACTCGCTTTACTTAAATATTAAAAAATGCAAGATCATGTCTTTCCATCGTAAGAGAAATCCGCTAATTACTTCCTACAAAGTCAATAACGAAGTATTGGAAATAGTTAATGAGATCATAGATCTACGAGTAGGTGTTACATTTGTCGAGAATGCCAGTTTCAATAGGCATATTGAAAATTGTATTGCGAGAGCTAATCCCATGTTTGGGACCTATTTGAGACTGAGACCTACTCAAAACAATTTTCCGCTCAGATGCGCGCCGTTTAGAAATATCAGAAAACTCGGAAAAACCATCAATTTTAATGTATCGTAAATATATGTGTCCTAACTCCCAGAAAGCCTACGTTTTAGAAATTGTGTATGATTTTCCAATTAACCAGACTGAGACTTACAGACTGATGCCCATTAAGTACGATTGAATTATCTTTTAACTCGTTAATATGTAGTTATTATATTTATTCGATAATACAAGTTTTTACACATACATAGACATTTTGTTTGTCAACCAACAACAGTTTTAGGAATAACTTATTTAGGAGAATAATCACAACCGTATAAATTGATGAATAGTTGCGATTAACCAACCGACGTTTTATTAAAAACTTTGATCAAATACCCCATTTATTATAGTGACATATTTTTTGGTTTTAACAACATATTTTTTAATTTTTAGAAGCTAAAAATCCGTACCCTACACCCTACTACCATACCCTTAATTACACGATCTTAAATCGACATGAAAGTGGAAAAGATGTTTAATTTTGAAATAGAGGACTCATCATCTACTAATCCACTAAATAATTTCAAAAGGTAATAAAATAAAAAGTTTGATTATTTTATTTCTCACCACCTAGATAGATCTAAATTCAATATCAACAACATTCTCGTAATAGTAGTAAAGTTAAAATAGATGTAATCATTTCAAATTATTACAGTTTCAGCACGTTACTAATTGGCTCTGAAACAAAGTGCCATCAGGAATATAACAACCGCAAGCACAACGCATAAATTTATTTTATGCACACGATTATATAAAAAAAAAATATTGATATAAAAGTATAACCAGGTAATTAAAATTTATTACATAATAAAATATTTCAATCATATCTCCCAAATAAATTTTTTAAAAAAATATATGTTATGTCTAAGAAGAATTTCTTACCTTAATTTCATCACTTGGCAATTCCTTTTTTATTTTAATTATTGGTGATGATGTTTTTGTTGTCATTTTAAATCGCATTTAAAATAAAATTTTCACCTTTATAATAATTTTTCGTAATTTTCTTTAATGATATACACAAAAAATAATAATTTATTTAAAATTAAACAAAAATAAAAATTTCGTATTTTTAAAATTCGAAAAACTTAAAAACACTTCGTATGTGCTACACAAATACTCGTAAAAACACTTCGTTATATAGTAACGTACATATGTCATAAAATTTAAGTATTTATAATTTTCAATTAAAAGAAAATTAAATTTTCATTTTACTCGTACGTATACTATGTGATTTGATATTAGTTATAAATTTTTAACGCCAAAATATATAGGTACAACTTATATTGTATTAAGCACAATTTTCACACGGACACTTTATACACACACACACACACAAACGGCACGCACTATATTTTCCAATAATATATATAATTTTCCTTAAGAGCGCACGTTAAATATTATATTTAGGTATTTTTGACTTATTACTTATTTATATAAAACAACAACAACAAAATGTCACAATACAACACAAATTCTTTCTCTTTTTTCGCTTAATGTAATTCAAGATCATGTGGTTATTGATCACCATTATTTTTCTTTCATTTTTTTTATTTTGACACGATAAAGAAAATTTTCATGATTTTTCATTTTTTAGTTTCGTTAGCTTTTTAATTTTACAATACTATGATGAAAAATTTATATTTTTAATATTTTTTTTTTCTTGAGTTTGATCCAAAAATATATATTTATTTTGCTTCTTCTTAATATTTCTTATAAAATAATATAATATTAAGGCACTTGCTCTTTAAATTTAACGAGAAAAAATTATTTTATTTACATTAGATCATCTTAAACAAAAAAAATAATAATAATAAAAACATCGGATATATTATTATTAAATTTTATTTAATTTGCCTAAAAACTTTATTATTATTATGCGATCGACATTTAATATAAATTAAAATAATTTAATTTGATTGTGTATACAAATAATTAAAATTTTTCAATTTCCACCAGAAAAATAATGCACACACTATTTTTTTTTTAATAATCAGTTTATAACACAATTCATCCCAACAACCGTTTCATACAAAAGTTATGATACGACTATTTTATTATATGAAATTTTATTTTTACTTTCATGTTACGAACATAAAAATAAAAAGCAAACTAAAAACACATCACAAAAAAAAGGAAAATGATTACTTTTTTCTCTTTTAATTTTTCTTATTGTGTGAACATGCTGACGACCAGTGTTTTTAGAATGTAGTTCAAATCCTTGACTTATCATGCATATGTACGTTAGGCGGTATTCACGCCAAACGCGAATTGCGAATGCGAATATCTTTAAGCCGCTATTCGAGAGATTTTTACATTAGAGCTACTATTAATGGTATACAAAGTTGGGGAAATTTTAACATCAACGACAACTAACCCTTAATTTATTTTAAAAAACTGAAACGTCATTAGTTTTAATGATTGACAATAATTGTGTATCCCGTAAAATACTAAAAAATTGGGTCCATATGATTTTTCGGTAAAACCGTATAGTTCCAACTAGAACCATACCCTCTACAGCCAAGCTAACTATGGCCAAAGTAGTTTCATTGTGCACTATATGTTTTTTCACCCGGAACCTAATAACTCCAGTCAAAACCTGATAAATCCAGTCAGAACCATAATACAGTCACACCAACTACGGCACAAGTAGCACGATGCATTCTGCACTATATAATTTTTCATACGGAGCCTTATAATCCAGCACTATATGATTTTTCGGTAGAAAACCTTATAATTCAAGCCGGAACCATACCCACTACAACCAAACTACCTATACCACAAGAAACACAATGGGAACCTTATAATTCCAATTCCATTCAGGCAAAACCTGATAAAACCATCCAGAACCATACTACAGCCAAACCAACTATGGCACAAGTAGCACGATGCATTGTGCATCATTGTTATATAATTTTTCAGCCGAAACCGTATAAATCCAGCACTATAAAATTTTTCGGTAAAAGCTTTATAATTCCAGCCGGAACCATACCCTCTACAACCAAACTAACTATGGCACAAATAGCACAATGAATTGTGTATCATTATGCACTTATGCTTTTCCAGCCGAAACCTTATAATTCTAGTCAGAACCTGATAAAGCCAGTCAAAACCATACTATAGCAAAACGAACTATGGCACAAGTAGCACAATGGATTGTGCATCATTGTGCACTATATAATTTTTCGCTGGAACCTTATAAAACCAGTACCATATGATTTTTCGGTGAAACCGGGAATAATCGAATTATAACCATCCGAAACCGATGGTATAATTATATACAGCCAAAATAACTATGACGAAGAGCACAATGGATTGTGCAGCATTGTACACTAAATGATTTTTCAGCTGGAACCTTATAGTTTCAGCCAAATCCTGATAAACCAAGCCTATGAGGAGTATCACGTACCATTGTATGTACATGACTGTTTGGGCATCCAACGCGTTGCCGGTTGACTAGTTCTGAGAAACCTGGATTTTCTTCAAAAACTCAATCGCGTAAAGGTTTCTCTAGACATGATAGAATGAGTCAATTAAGACCCTACATTCATAAAACGCTTTATAACTTTTGATGGAGGCATGGGTTTCCTAGTTTGACATGCAAACCAGTCAATAAGCTTCTGATCTGATATTTTTCCGAAGAACTTTCGAGGGTAATGATGGATTTAAAACCACTGAAAAATATTTTGCTTTGGCTCGCTTAATAACGTTATTAATTCGGTTTCTCATAACCTAATATTCTTGATATAAACACTCATATTTTGTGTGCCACCATTGACGTAAAACAAAGTCTCTCAGATTTATCATGTTAATAATATCATCACCATGGTGGACGGTAAGTTTACACTTCTCAGTGGAACGGATTCCTCAAACAAGGCTCTAATAAATTTCGTTAAACACTTAACTTTGCCATTGGGATCAGGAATAGAATAAAGCAAACCCCAATCTAATTTGTCGCATTTGCTGTACGTGAGTGATAAATCTATATTCTTGAAGTCGCGAAAAGTAAAACTGGGAATTGCTTTAGTATGTTCAATACTATACGAGAAAAATCAAAAATCATGGTCGATAAATCCCACAGATACTTGATTCAAAAACTTTACTTTATCTGTATTTGATATTATCGAGTCCAATAAAGAAGAGGAATTTTTGGAAAACATGTAGGCTCGCAGTTAATGGTTTTGAGACCAAAGTTGTTTAATAAACTTTTCATTTTTCTTGTATTCGTATTAAGATTATTCAGATCGCAATTGAGACACAGTAAAATATCATTATAACCAACACTATAATTTTCAAGTATGATCTTTAAGTCGTCATCACAGAATTTTTTCCTATGAGGTTTGTAGACTACTACTATCTAAAACCGTATAGTTCCAGCTAGAACCATACCCTCTACAGCCAAGCTAACTATGGCCAAAGTAGTTTGATTGTGCATTATATGTTTTTCACACGGAACCTTATAGCTCTAGTCAAAACCTGATAAATCTGATAAATACAGTCAAACCAACTATGGCACAAGTAGCACGATGCATTGTGCACTATATAATTTTTCATACGGAGCCTTATAAATCCAGCACTATATGATTTTCGGTGAAAACCTTATAATTCCAGTCGGAACAATACCCACTACAACCAAACTACCTATACCACAAGAAGCACAATGAATTGTACACCATTGTGCACTATATGCTTTTTCAATAGAAACCTTATAATTCCAATTCCATTCAGGCAAAACCTGATAAAGCTATCCAGAACCATACTACCATGCATTCTGCATCATTGTTATATAATTTTTCAGCTGAAACCGTATAAATCAAGCACTATTAGATTTTTCGGTAAAAACCTTATAATTCCAGCCAGAACCATACCCTCTACAACCAAACTAACTATAGCACAAATAGCACAATAAATTGTGTATCATTGTACACTTGTGCTTTTCCAGGCGAAACCTTATAATTCAAGCCAGAACCTGATAAAGCCAGTCAAAACCATATACTATAGCAAAACGAACTATGGCACTAGTAGCACAATGGATTGTGCATCATTGTGCACTATATAATTTTTCGCTGGAACCTTATAAAACCAGCACCATATGATTTTTCGGTGAAACCGGTAATAATCGAATTATAACCATCCGGAAGCGATGGTATGGTTATATACAGCCAAAATAACTATGACGAAGAGCACAATGGACTGTGCAGCATTGTACACTACATGATTTTTCGGTAGAACCTTATAATTCCAGCCGAAACCTGATAAGAACGGCCGTAACAAAACTACAGCCAAACCAACCATGGCATAAGAAGCACGATGTATTGTGCATCATTGTGCACTAATTGTTGTTCAGCTGAAAACTTATAGTTCCAGCGGAACCTAATAAAGCCAGCCAGAACCATATTACAACCAAACCCACTATGGTATTTAGGTAATAAATTGTTCAATTTGCGCGGTGTAGTTCAATGCGACAGTTTAAATGAGCATTCCACAGCGCATGCATTTAGAAACGGTGGCATATGGAAAACTTACGACGATTTACAAAAAGCCGAGATCATTTCTATGTTCAAGAACCCAAACCACACAAACAAAGAAGATTTACCTGCAAATAATATTTCTTCTGTAAACGAAGAAATATAAAATATAATCAATAAAATATTAGAAAATAAAATGTTATTTTCGCGAAATAAACGATTATAGTTATATTTTGTTTTTTTGTTGTTGTAATTAATTAACACTTTTAGCGGATCAGAAATTATAATGTGTCCAAATAATTCCAGTTGAAATTTTAGCTAGTTCAGAATGACCATCAACCATGCTTATTGCTTATTGCTCCGAATGGTTCACACCGACTTCTTATAGTTCCGGCTGGCCTTGCTGGTTTTGGTTAACGTTTTGAATGCTCCGAAAACCTCATATGTTGCACTATCATCCAAATTCCACTGCGACCATTGTGCAAGTGCCAAAATTATTTTGGGTGGCATCTCATGGTTCCTATAAAACATTTATAAGCCCGGCATCATTTGAAATTCATTATGCAACCCATACGGCCGGAAAACATTTTATGTGTACATACATTCCATACTATATGGGATCTAAATTTTTTTTAAATAGACACATTCAGTTGCGAAAAGTAAGAATGACCCAGAACCGACAGTCAAATCGGAAAAAGATAGAACGTTCCGGACGCTTTCATCACATCATAAATAGTTCTGCCACATCTGCAACAAACCATTTTCGCTTAAAAGAGCTCAACTCGCATATTTCAGCTGGAAATTTTCGGTTAACTTTAATAGGGTGTAATAATTAATCTAACTTTAATAGGGTGTATTTCAGAGATGAAAAAGGCAAAATTCAACCATTCTCGAAAAAGGTCTTTCTTTTAGACAAATCGGGAGAAGATTGAACTGCTATCATAATACCGTTGTAATCGTGTAGATAAATAAGAAAAATGCATAGAAACTCTAAGAAAAAAATTCCTAATAAGAATCTCTAATTATTAAAAATTATTTGCTCTAAGCAACAGGTTAGATAAGCTAGACTCTCTAATTAAAATGACATCCATTCTCTATTAAAAAGATGCAAACAACCACAAATAAAACATTAAGAATAGTACCCTGGAATTCAAATGGGCTAATGCAACATATTCCAGAATTAGAAATTTTCCTAAATACTGAAAAATACAAATATGCCTAGTATCGGAAACCCGTTTTACTTTCCATAGCTTAAATTATATGGATACAACTGTTACCCTACCATTCATTTGATATAAAGAGCCAGAGGAGGGTCGTCGGTGGTTATAAAAGAAAACAAGAGAGGTAGAGGAATGAAGAGGAATTTATTCAAGTCCCTCAAAAGTATGCATATACAACAACAAAAATATAGTGTATTATTAATATATAGACCGCCCCTCCCCCCCCGCCCCGCAGGTTATATTTTAATTTAAAACTCTTGCACATTATTTAAATCACTTGGATCAAGTTCATAATCAATGGTGATTTTAATGCAAGAGAGACTATGACTATACAGCTGCGAATTTCTTTCTGCAGATCAATCATCTTATTGGTCTACGGATAGAATCGAAATAACCAATATCATCGACTTCTTTATCATCAAAGTTATATGCGAAAACTACATTATACCTAGAAAGGGTTGACAAATACTGCAACGATTATTACAAAAATAGTTCACCTTGGCTAAATAATAACAAAACCTGCTGGGAGAAATTCCAGAAACTAGTTGAGGCTAATCTTCAAGTAGCAAGAATAACAACTAGAACAACTCAACAACAGTATACAATAAGCGGCGTAGAGTAGCACCTCCTCAAATTCAAAGGAAATGCGCCGGAATGCTAATTATCCTCTGGAAAATAGGGAACTGGTTCCAGCAAAACGAAAAGCAAGAAAGGCCTAGCAAAGAAGTCGAGCGCCAAAATATAAAACAACTCTAAATTTATTGTCCATTAAACTAAAGTTGCTAATTAAATGTGCGTGAAGCTGGGCCTTTTCAATTTTGATGTGATTCTTTGATAAATTAAATTCTATCCCAGTTCTATGTATTGAAAATGCTATTTTATTTGCTCATAGAATTCATATTAAGGTAAACTATGTGACAACACATAAAAGTTGAAAATACTTAAGCAATAGCAAAGCAACCAATTTGTCGCTATGGGTATAAATTATTTGTGAAAATCCCATTAGTAATTTGCGACATTCATTTTGGAATCATGACTATAAAATCCTGATTTTAACAATTTTCCTTATGGTTTCAATGTACCAGATCAGTTTAATGATTTCTCTCTCTCTCGCTTGCTCTCTCTCTCTCTCTTTCTCTCTCTCTCTCTCTTCCCTTGCCGCCTGCACTATGGCCCCCCATCCGTCTCGATCCATTCGTTGTTAGAACGCTTTATTAATCATACGTTGTTGTGGAGACCTTCGTAGCCCAGCCATCCAACTCGATTGGATTTGATGAATG
The DNA here is from genome assembly GCA_963691935.1 of Nephrotoma guestfalica. Taxonomy (NCBI): domain Eukaryota; kingdom Metazoa; phylum Arthropoda; class Insecta; order Diptera; family Tipulidae; genus Nephrotoma; species Nephrotoma guestfalica. Next base: position 228,450,177 of record OY829914.1, read on the forward strand.
ATGTTTTGAAGGTAAATAACAATCTACAATCGTTATAGAGGTTAGGGTTAAGCCCGCGCTTCCGCAAGCCAGCACAAGTCTTATGAGTGCTTTAAAAAGTGCGAACTTGCATGACTGCGACAGATGTTTAGATGGCAACAAACTCGATTGGGCGTAGAAAACTCATTGTCAGCACTATATCATCACCGTTTAATGGTACAACCAATATTTTTTTTTTAATTTTATTATCCCTGCAATCTGGTGTGGGGTCAAGGCTCTCCCAACTCTCTTCGGTCCTTACTTTTACGCCAGTGTCAACCAATTCGAGGACGTGCGGTTATAGGCCCGATTCTATCACCATCTGCCCATTGCATAGGCAATGGGATTAAAGAAAGTCGGATGTTGGCCACAACATATTCACTCCTCCAATTTTTCGTTCAAGTATCAAAAATAAATTATTTGGTGATACACACGGAAAAACATCACAATCTTGTAATCTAATAAGCTGTTAAATGATTTAGAAGGAGAAATAAAGGGTGTCCCATTAAGATTGGGTCAGTTCAAACTCAGAAAAGACCAGTCTGTGTTCGAGCTGCACGAATGAGGTCTAACGAAAACATTGCAGCAATTAGTGAGATTGTTGGCCGGAATCCTTACACCTCGATACGCCATAGTTCTCAACAATTGAGACATTCCCGAAGCAGTCTACAGTGAGTTTTGACTAAAGATCTGCATTTGCATGCTTATAAGATACATACAACATTTGAAGCCAGCAGACCATGCGCAGTGCAGAACGTTCACAAGCTGGATCTTAGGGCAACAACAAGAGAATGGTGGTTTGTCGAAGAAAATCATCTGCTCCAATTAGGCGCATTTCGAACTTGATAGGTATGCCAGCAAACAGAATTGTCGCATTTGATGAGCTGAGAATCCAAGATTGATCTTTCAACGTTAATCCGCCGCAAGCCACTGTTTGATGCGCGTTTTGGGCTGGCAGAGTTTCAACAGTACGGCGCAACCTGCCACACAGCGAACGAAACACTGGAATTGTTTTGAAGACGACGGGGGAGAGTTATCTCGCGCCACGGCACTATGAATTGGACATCAAGATCATGCGTTTTGACGACGTTGGATTTCTTGCTTTGGGGCTTTTTGAAAGATGTATGCCAATAACCCAAGAACAACTCCTGAATTGAAAGACGAAGCGCGCCGTTGATGAAATTGAGCCGGCACTAGTGCCGTCAGTCACGAGGCGGCCTTTTATCGGACATTGTGTTAAAAACATCAGAACTTGCCAAATAAACACTGTATTTTTTTATATTTCAAAAATGGGACGCTTATAGAATCGTATTTTACTCTATAGAGGAACGAGACACTTATTATCGAAAATTTTGATAAGTTTCTCTATAATAAAATTGAACACTGTGTCACATTTTACATCGGTTGCCAGCCGCTACATTAAATCGTGTTGATGCCTCTTCTTCAATTCTAGTACCAAGAAATTGATTTCTGATGCTTGAACGAAATTAGGTAAATAGATATTGTACATGTAATTCAGTAGGTTATGACAGCAATATAATGAAAATTGTTAAACGAAACAGACGTGAAATGATTTTAGCAAAAAGATACGTAAACTTCGCTAAAGTATGGAAAAGGATGATGTTCGAACATCCCAGCACAGGGTGCGGTAACTGTGCTAACCAAAAAATAATTTGATAATCTATGCACTCTGAACATTTTGCACTGGCGAACATTCGCTCTGCGTACAACATTCGTAGTGTCCCTCTTTGCTCGGGTTGAATTAAAAAGTTGAGAGAATATCTGTGTTCTTATTCCACTGAAAACAACTCAATTACAGTTTTTCCGTACAAGTGTAAATGAAAGCAGTTACTGAATGGCCAGTTACGCTATTATATACATGTGTAATAAGAAACTTATTTGCCCCTTGTAAAATTAGAAAAATCAAACATCAAAGTGACTAAATAAATTATGTGTCTGTGATTTATGTTTGTGAATATAATGATCATGTAAATTTTATTGGCAGCCAAACGGTTTAATTAAATACCGAACCATTTCACCATTTAGTTAGTGTGAGCGCTCACTTATTACGCTAATTTTATTCTAAATATTGTATATCCGCTATTCCAAATAGTTTAAAAGTTTACGAGACAAACATGAAAATAAACTTTGTTTAATTTTATATTTTATTTTTATGTGTAACGAAAATATTTAGGTGACGTCGAAATTTATTTATAAATAGTACTCGTATGTACATTTAATTTTAATGTTTAAATCACGTACGACTCCGCCCCTTATCATTTCATGTTGATCTAGAAAATATTGAAAAATTCAGTAAAACTACTCGCGTCTATTTACATGAAAATTTAAAATTAATGCGAAAATACATAAATGTAAATCGGAATTTTTTTGATTTTCGATTTCACACGGATCAAATTTTATTACCGAATACTCATAAATGAAACATAAATTACATACTCGATACAGCCGATGCTTGGTATATTATGCAAAAGCCGTAACAGATTAGGAATTTATGTTTTGTTTGAAATTCCAACAATAATCTATTAGAAAGAAAATTGTAGCCAGAGTACTTGTTTGATCTATGTGATAAATCCATATTCATTCCGACCAGCCGAATAATTTTTAAATTTTATGATGAATTGAACATTGTTCTAGCTCAAAACTATTGCTAAGCACACCAGCGTGTACGTTAAGTATACACAAGCTCAACCGACACAATTACACAAAGTATAGCAGCTGTCAGCAATGATATGATACACATAAATAATAAGCAACAGCATTTATTATGTAAACTATGCGCTTCTGAACACATGTAAATCTGTAGGGTTCAATTCTGTATTAGACGAATATTTTGTGACCAACTAACCCTTAGACCCAACGATCCACTCACATAAACAACAGCAAGTTATTCTGTAACAAGGTCTCAGAATATGTACGTAACGCTTTAAAAATAAGAACATGAAACGTGCAAATCCTTTACAATCAACAAGCCCGAGAATCCTCACAAGATAAACGGATATCAACAAAATAAATCAAATAGTGCTTCTTGGTAATTCCAGTTAAGGTAGATTGCAGTTAATTAGCAAACGACTCTGTACTATGACGCTTTCAAAACGAGGTTCTTCAAATATATCTGACATCAAAAGATCTCAACATATGTCAGGTGATGTTAACAAACACTTCTAAGACCCTCTGTTGGAGTGCAGAATTCAGCGCCGATCGAATATCGGTTGATACGAGTGTTTACCTTGCATCGCGCAGGTGGTATAGGTAATCGTATATGTTGTTCGAATAGGGGAATGGGTAGTGTGTGCATGAATGAAACATTTGAGCATTACTTAACCTTAAAATGATATTAAATCACTTGCATGATTAATACAAAAAAACTACACATACTAAATAACTACCGCAGCAATAATAAATATCAACGACCACCAGGGCCTCACAATGAAGTAAAATGTGCGTGCCGTACAAAACAGAAACCGAAAATAATAGCTCAATCGAAGGAAGAAGGGTCAATCTACTTTCAAATTTATTAAATCGTAATAACAAAGTTACAGCTTCTCTATGAATGAAAATATATTTAGAAGCTGAAGAAATCGATTTCGAGAATTCCCTATAGTACTACAAGTACAAGGTATTGTTCTGTATATGTGTACCCGTATATATAAAAAAATATTCCAGTGCACGAAACACAACATCAGTCGTCATGGCTTGATAAGATGACTGACTTTTTCAAATAATGGTCTTGTCGAACCGAAACTGATTATCGTAATTCTCCCAGATTTTTAATCTGTAGTAGTGTCAAATTCATAAAATTTATCCTCGGTTGAGCAACTAGGTGCCATGAAATATTGTGGTTGGGAAGTTGATTAAGTATAAGTAAATATTAATGATCATAATTGTGTCACTTAGATTGCGCCTAAACGGAGTTATATTCATACCATTGTGCTTTTCATCTATAGTACATAAATTAATAGTGCGCGGTACATAATTAAATGCTTCTTGATTTAAATAAACTCCTTCTCTACCGCTTGTGTTTAAACTTTGTTTCGTGTAGATTGAAGATTGTATGTCCGAACTGGAAGTGGTAAATTGAAAGTTACTTTTGGTTGTTGTCTTAGACTAATTGCAATCTCCATGTTTGTCAATTGAATGATATGTCTTTGCAATTCATACCCTGTATCAAGCTTATTAAATAGTGAAGGCGTCTGAATTTATGCACTACAATACAAGGGAGCCATTTCAAAAATAACTATAAGCGAAACATGACTTTAATTTTTTCATCGTTTCAGTTGTTGGTCTGAAGGAGCGCTTATACCTGCGATTTCTGACCATTTTGATTTAGCATCAGTCACTATTACAAAAAATTGTCTTTTGTACGGACCTGCATAATCAAGATGAATTCGTTCGATGTTTTCTTCTGGTTCTCCCCAGTGGTGTGTTTCTTCTTTTTTAGGCTCTTTTTGATTTTTACGCACGACTTGCAAATTTTAACGAATGATGTACTAATGCCAAGAAGTGTATGATGTAGTTCTTTAGAACTGCGTTCCGAAGGCTTTCTCGAATTACCACTCTAGCTAGATCCTCGAAAAACTGTACCCAGATGTAAATAAGATTAATCATCAAATATTTCACCATTGAAAAGTCACTGTTTGAGTTTTGACAGAACTGGGATCTTTGTCTAAATAATCGACATTTTTATGTTATTCTCCTCAATACTCTGGATGTTATCGAAGGTAGATTATGACTTCTATTTGAAAAATGTATGTCAATGGTATATCGGTCACCAACTTGAACTTCCGTAGGTTACATAGCCAGCGCTACTCGATCTAATTCGCTGTAGTTTTACTCTGCAACAGAAAAGGAACGAGAAATGAATGCAACTGGATGACATCTGACATGTGATAATATCCGTTCTACTTCGACTACCTAGGCTTGTGACGGAGGCAATAGTTATAGGCAACGCTGCATAGAATGGTAACAGAACTTGGTCACTTGAAATTTCGGGTTTTAAGTTCATGAAAACTGCTTCACACTTCGCTGCTCATTGAAATTTTGCGTTTCTATTCTGTTTAATCTGGCAGCATTCATTGCCTTGATTCATCACCTTGAAAAAATTAATCAAAATTAATAGATTTCCAAGTCGTTGAAGCATCTCATCGAGTATTCGATGAAATTCGCTTGGATTTGGTTACCGCTTGGTATATCGTTTTTATCAAAAACGAGACGGTTAACTCTGTACGTACATTTGTGAGTGGTTATCGTTTGAATTGTTGAACTTTCTTCATCCATTTGAACGTGATGTTAAGCTTTGTATAAATCCAGCGTACAAAATTACTTAGAATCTTTTAGATTGAGGATTTCCTTGAGGAATAACTGTGAATCCTGTTACTGCGTCGACTTCAAACCGCTGGCGCTTTTACAAAGTATACGATCAAATTCCGATAAATTAAACGCTATAGAGGAATGCCCAATACCAACCACTGAAAAACAAATAAAAAATTTTTTAGGTCTACTTGGGTATTATAGGAAATTCATCCCTAACATTTCAAAGATTACGAAGCATATGACTGAATGCCTTAGGAAGGATAAATCTATAATTATAAATAAAGAATATATCGATTGTTTTGAACGGTGCAAAACATTATTACCTTCTCACCCCATCTTCCAATACCCGGACTTCGAAAAACCTTTTATCGTAACCATAGATGCTATTAACGTAGCCATATCCGCAGTACTATCCCAAGGACAGATTGATAAAGATTTGCATGCTTCAGTTATGATTGAACGAGATTTGCATGCTCCAGTTATGAACAAAATTACGCCACTATTGAGAAGGGGCTTTTAGCCATAGTATGGGCAACGAAATATTTTCGACCCTACCTTTTCGGTCATAAGCTTACTATAGTAACCGACGACAAACCTCTAACTTGGCTATTCTCCCTTAAAGAGCCAAATTCTAAGTTAGTCCAATGGCTACTAAAACTTGAGGAATTCGAATACGACATTGTATATAAAAAAGGTATACAAAATTCCAATGCTGACGCATTATCCCGTGTTCAAATCGAACAGAACATAAACAATATCGAACTTTAAATAACGACGAAGGCTCAGGAGAGGATTCTAGAAGTATACTGTCGCTTCCTGATAACTTAATTCCAGAAAGAAATAAAGAATAGTATAAATTGCTTCGATCAAGTAATAAATATATCAGATAAATTCTTTCAAATTCTCGAAAAAACCGAGACCCTTTTCGAAAATAAAAAAGAACAACATTAAATCTACCACGAAGATGCACAAGAATTATTACCGAAATTCAAACAAAACTTCCAAACTTAGTAGGCATAAAACGACGTCTATTGCCCGTTTACACTACTAACGAAGGATTCGAATACGTATTGGAAGCATTCAGATGTATAGTACAACGAAAAGAATAGATAACAAACCCTAGAACAAATATTGTTAGATCATTTCAATTCTTAACAGACATTCAAAACTCATGAAAAAATGATCATAGAGGAATCATAGAAAACTACGAGCATATCAAAAACCAATATTTCTTCCCTAACATGAAACAAAAAATAAAAGAATTCATAAATTCATGCCATACATGCCAAGATAGAATTTCAAATTTCAGAAACTCCCAGGACACCCATAGAAACCTTACATTTAGATTTATTCCAACTTGAATTTCAACATAAATTCTTAGCCATTATAAATAAATTTAGTAAAATTGGTGCCACCTACCATCTCAAAAATAAACAAGACAAAACCATTGTAGAAAACCTTAGACATTTTTTAGCCTTCAAGGCATCCCAAAGAAAATAATATTTGATAACGAAACTTGCTTTGTAAACCAATTACTCATAACTCTCGTCGGAAAATATAACATTTTCATTCATATCACAGCCCCATACAATTCCACAGAAATTCGCCTGTTGAAACTTCATTCAACCCTAAACGAACTCTGCAGAAAAACATAAAAATGTTTTTAACAACTCAATTCATTCTATAACACATCTCACATGCTTCGAGCTCTTAAAAGGACACCTCGTCAAAGAACAATGAGAATTTAACTCAGAACTTGACTATATAGAACATAAAGCAAGGTATGAAAAACTCTGTAATGAAATTTACAAAACAACTGTTAGGAAAAACGAACAACTCATTTCGAAATTAAACAAAAAATGTAAACTTATATTAGGACTAAATAAGAATCAATTTATATATGTAACGAAATTAAGAAGAGGAAAACTCAAAGCTAACTATAGAAAATTAAAAGTTCTACTTCTAGAAGATAAAAGAATAACAGTAGAAACACCTGCGGGTAAAGTACACAAAAATAAATTAAACGTATTTTACAGGTGCCTTGGAATTCCAGCACAGGAAATCAAACTAACACCAGTCAGTACATGAATTCCGGTTTAATGAGATGGAATAAATTATACCTTTAAAGGTATTATATCTATAACAATAGGCAATGCCCGCATAATAAACGGTTATAAGAAGCTTATCCCAATAATATGGATCTCCAATAATACGGGTATTTTAAGATTTTCTCTTTTCTATTGTATTGGTCACGTTTTGTGCCAAAAACGTGCGACGAAACCGTCACAAAAAATTCAAATTATAGAAAATTTAAATAATTGCAAAGTATAAACTTTTAGTACAAACGCACGTTCAATGTATGTACATTCACTATACAAACCATATGAGAATGTCAAATTTTGACATTCCTTAAAGTTCAAAACACACAGTTCCCGAGGCAGACAAAAAATGAGTAAACTACAAAGACCGGCGATGTCATTAAAAGAGGTAAATGTAGTCGAGACATAGTATTAAAAACATATTATTATTTCACAAAAAATTCTAGTTTATGCTCCGCCAAGAAGTCTTAAAACTGTATCGCAGCTTTCTTCGTTCGATTCGTACTATACCAGACGAAGGTACCCAAGTGGAATTACGGAATTGGGTGCGAGCAGATTTTAAAAATAATAAACATCATAAAGATGAAATTGTTATAAAAATGATGATACAAAGTGGGAAAAGACAATTGAATGAATTAGAAGTAAATTTAGGTTTAAGTGGATTGAAACGTGAAAAATAGTAAAAAAAAATCTTGTTTTGACTGTAGCGCTAACTTCATGCGATATAAAATAGTTTTTAGTACACAGAATAATTCATGTCAAATTTTTATTAAATTATTTATACATATTTTAAAACAAATAATTATGGATATATTTACATTAATAATAATAGTTGGTTTATTCTATGGCATTATTTTCTTTTTTGATTCATTTTTTAAAGTGAGTACCATTTTAAATGAATTATTGTGCGTTACGATTTTGATAAAATTTTTGCAATTTTAGAGCTGTATGCATTACCCGTACGACGCATTTTTGCGGGGTACTGGAATCACTGTAAAGTTTTTAAGGCTCAAATGGCACACAACCGCATTCAATAGGACCATATTTCGATGGGGCACTTCGTCCGTTTCGAGATTACTATCGCTTTCATTTAATATTGGTGTATACATAACGATACTTATGTTGCCAGTGGCTTTAGTTATTTTAATATTATCGACTTTTAATAACACCGAAAGTAATTATAAGTCGGATAATAATAGTGATAAAGCGAATTTACGAGATATACGAATCGAGCTTATGTTGCCTGGCGTAAATTTACCGATCAATGAAATTATTTACTACATAGCGGCGTTGGCAGTGAGTAGTGTTTTTCATGAACTGGGACATGCCGTAGCTGGGGTAATTGAGGATGTGCCGGTAGTTGGATTTGGGATGCATATACTTTTAGTTATCTCAGTGGCATACACCGAACTAGGTACTGACCAATTAAATTCATTGAAACCGTGGAAGAAATTAAAAGTGTTATGTGCCGGCATTTGGCATAATATCCTTTTAGCGGCACTATGCTATCTATTATTTTCTTTAATACCCGTTGTATCGCAACCTTTTTATGATCTCAACAAATCTGTTGTCGTAAAAAATATTAATGCCAACTCTCCAATTAATGGACTACGTGGTCTTCACGCAAATGATATCATAACAGAGATAAACAACTGTAAGGTGCACAACATTGATACATGGTACTCCTGTTTAATAGAATCGATCAAAATTCAACCATCATACTGTATAACCACAGATTTTGTGCACCAAAACGATGAATCCATACCAATAATCCACAATAATGATGGCAGTATCGAGTGCTGTGACCCAAAAAATCAACAAACCGTTTGTTTTGAGTATATTGCTGATAACTACTATAGTGAATCGGAGGTACCGCAGTACATGTGCCTAAATGTTCGCAAGGTCATTGAGAGCTCGCTAGGGTATTGCCACAAACAAACGAAATGTTTACAAAAGGATACGATTTGCATAAAACCTCTAGTCAACAATTCAACGACCATAATTCAAATGAAACGATATAATCATGGGCAAAAAAGCTACAACAACGATATGATTTATATGGGACACCCATCTGATTTTATAAAGACACTGGAAATTTCCGAATTTGTACCAAAAACAAATTTTCTCTCATCCCAAATTGGCGATAGTATTAAATTATTTTTGAAATATTTAATTATATTTTCGCTAGGGTTGGCTATTGTAAATATCTTACCGTGTTTCGGCTCAGACGGCCAACACATTCTAAACACCATACTGAATCAGCTGCTGCTGAAGCGGGTACCAAATAAAAATCGCCGTGAACTCATTGCGTTGTGTATTACAATTGTAGGAACGTTATTACTGTTTATAAATTTCATGAAAGCAATGTGGATGTCTCTATATTTTAAATTAAGATAAAATGTGTAAAAAATAAACTAAAATTTAAATAAATTTTTTAGAACAAAATTATATGCCATAAAATATTTCGGTTCGCCTCCCAGTGCTGCTATAAAAATGGTGGGCATTTTATAGTTAAGCTCGATTCTGTGATTTGTAATTTTTATCTGCATTTAATTAATAGTTTCTAGAATTAAGTGATCAAAATATTTAAGCAAAATGCCGATTTTTATTAAACTGTAAGTACGAATTTCGTATGTTTAGAAATAAATGTTCAGAGTGATTTTAAATAAACAAAATTTTATGGTTTGGTTTGGCTTGGTCACCATCAACAAAATTTGACAGTCAGTGACTGATGTTCTAGTTGTTTGTTCCTTGTTTTGAGCTCCGCAATTTAATTCCACAATTTAAATTTAATCGAGTTTTATATCTTATTAATTCATTTGCCATTCTGTGCTGTAATAATGGGACCACCCAAAAAATCGAATAAACGAGAAGCCAGATCCGGATATAGCGGCGATTGTAAGTAACACCAACAGCCTAATAATACATTACTACTGATGATCAATGCGTTTTATTTAGTTAAAAAGCGCCGTGCTGAAGATGAAGCCTACACAGCGCTAACGAATGATGACGATACTACAGATACAAATACCGAATCCGAAGGAATACCGGGGGCAGCAGCTAGAAACGCTGAGAAAAACGATGACGGTATCAATGAAGATGAATTTGGAGCAAAAGATTACCGCTCTCAGATGGAACTAAAAATTGATCATGGAAATCGTCCGCTCTGGGTAGCCCCAAATGGCCACATATTCTTAGAATCCTTTTCTCCCGTCTACAAACACGCCCATGACTTTTTGATTGCTATTTCCGAACCTGTATGTCGGCCGGAGCACATTCATGAATACAAGCTTACTGCTTACAGTTTGTATGCAGCTGTGTCGGTCGGTCTGCAAACGCATGACATAATCGAATATTTGAAACGGTTGAGCAAAACTTCGATACCTCCGGGAATTGTCGAATTTATACAACTGTGTACACTTTCATATGGGAAAGTTAAATTAGTATTGAAGCACAACAAATATTTTGTGGAATCACCACATCCAGAAGTACTACAAAAATTACTTAAGGATCCTGTCATACAATCGTGTCGTCTCCGTCGCCAAGATATCGAAGAAGGCGACGGTTTTATAACCCAAATACATGATAAGAAACAGGTGTCTGCATTCGCAGGAGCCAAGCCAGCTGTACAACCAGCACCTGGTCAAACAGAATTGGGTGAGAAAACTGCTACCGAAGAGGGTGCCGGAGTTCCAGAAGATATCACTAAATTTTATGATAAAATCGATAACGAGGAAGATGAAGACGAGTTGAATTTAAAAATCGTATCATTCGAAATAAATCAAGATAAAATTGAAGTACTTCAGAAAAGGTGTATCGAAATCGAACATCCATTATTGGCCGAATACGACTTTCGTAATGACACAATCAATCCTGATATAAATTTGGATTTAAAACCAGCCGCCGTGCTTCGTCCATACCAAGAGAAAAGCTTACGTAAAATGTTTGGTAATGGCCGTGCCAGATCAGGTGTCATTGTACTACCTTGCGGTGCTGGTAAATCATTAGTTGGTGTAACGGCTGTTTGTACCGTGCGTAAACGAGCTTTGATTCTATGTAACAGTGGTGTATCTGTCGAACAGTGGAAGCAACAGTTTAAAATGTGGTCGACCGCCGATGATAGTATGATTTGTCGGTTTACTTCAGAGGCCAAAGATAAACCAATGGGTTGTGGAATTTTAGTCACTACATATTCTATGATCACGCATACACAAAAACGTTCTTGGGAGGCGGAACAAACCATGCGCTGGTTACAAGATCAGGAATGGGGTATAATGGTGCTCGATGAGGTTCATACAATTCCAGCTAAAATGTTTCGTCGCGTTCTAACAATCGTCCAGTCGCATTGTAAGCTTGGCTTAACCGCTACGCTTCTTCGTGAGGATGACAAAATTGCTGATTTAAATTTCTTGATTGGGCCAAAGCTGTACGAAGCAAACTGGTTGGAATTACAGAAGCGGGGATTTATCGCGCGAGTTCAGTGTGCTGAAGTATGGTGTCCCATGAGTCCGGAGTTCTATCGGGAATATCTTAGCTGTAAAACCTCGAAGAAAATGCTACTATACGTTATGAATCCATCCAAATTTAGGGCTACACAATTTTTGATTAAGTATCATGAACGTCGCGGGGATAAAACAATCGTGTTTAGTGATAATGTATTTGCGTTAAAACATTACGCCATAAAGATGAATAAGCCGTACATTTACGGACCGACCTCGCAAAATGAACGAATCCAAATATTACAAAACTTTAAATTTAATCCAAAAGTTAACACAATTTTTGTGAGTAAAGTGGCAGATACAAGTTTTGATTTGCCCGAGGCTAATGTATTGATTCAAATTTCATCGCATGGTGGTTCAAGACGGCAGGAAGCTCAGCGTTTGGGTCGTATTTTGCGTGCAAAAAAGGGTGCCATTGCCGAAGAATACAACGCATTCTTTTATACACTTGTATCACAGGACACTCTAGAAATGGGTTATTCACGAAAGCGCCAACGATTTTTGGTAAATCAGGGTTACAGTTACAAAGTAATTACACATTTGGCTGGAATGGAAAACGATAACGAGCTTTTCTATAAAACTCGTGAGGAACAGACACAATTGTTGCAGCAAGTGTTAGCTGCATCCGATATGGATTGCGAGGATGAACGGGTTCCTGGGGAATCTGGACCGGCTAAAGGCGGATTTACTAGGAGGGCGGGAGGTCTTAGTTCACTTTCTGGGGCAGATGACGGGGTTTATTATGAATATAAGAAGAAAAATGCAAATCAGCATCCGTTATTCAAGAAATTCCGTGGTTGAATGCCCAATATTTATCCATTAATTTTGTATTGAAATATTTTAAATAAATTAATTTAATTTGAACGAGATTTAAATTTTATTCTTTAACTGGCGAGGTTAGGTTCGTTTTTGTTATTTAACAATTGTATTTTGTTGTATTTCTAGTGATAATAACACGGATTCAAATAAACTCCCCGAATGGGGCATTATCGAACTACAGGGTGAATTGGAAATGCGGGATGAAACTGCTTTTGAGGGCCAATTCATTGGCGATTTAAATTATACTAAATTTGGTCAACCCATTCTCATCGTTGGTCATCACATACTTCAGGGAAAAGAACAAAAAATTGATAAACCATTTGCTATTTTAGAAAAACATAATCCCAAGGATTATAATAATTTATTAATGAATAATAGTCTATCAACATCAATATCATCAACAATTCGGTCATCGAATGATCAGCAACTTGGGAACAGCCAACCTCATTCGAGCCAAGATCGTACTGTAGTTTTTGATACAACAATCGAGATAGAAAATAAAACAAAACAGACGACTGAATATATTGTGAGGGGGATAGTTAAAAAGAAACTCATATTTAAAAGTCGGCCAAAACCAATTATATCCAATGTTGCAAAAACTGTATGAGTAACAAACAATTTTATAAAATAATTAAAATAAATTTACATTTTAAAGAAACTCCATTTCTCTTTCAATTCCAACAAATTTGAGTTGTTCGGTTGGTCCATATCTGTAGTCGAAGAAGAGTTCCTCGCCCGGTTGGATAGCACGCTTCGCGAATATACCAATACGATGGTCACCATTCACCATCATCACCTTGGCATAGCAATTTGGATTTATCGAATGATTGGCGAATCGAATTTTATTCCCTTTCCGAGTTGCGTCCACCACAAAATCGTTATTTAAATTAAACAGGAAACTACACATGTACTTATCGTACACTTTACCACGACGATCCGCCTCGTCCTGCGATATTATTTCGCCACAGTATTCCGATATGAATTCATTCTTTTGGGCAGATTCCTTTAAGAATATTCCCCATCCGGCAACATCTGACGGTGCCATCAATAAATGCTTATGTAGTCCACGTTGTACACTAACATTTTTACATGTAATTTTGTTCAGTGTAAATTGATCGGCACCACAAGTTTGGCACAAATCTGGATCACATTCGCGAACCGCCAAATAGCAGGGACATTGTTTTGTGTTGCATTGTGCCTTGCAACGACAGCCCGGAAAACGGTTTTGACAATCGCTGCTACAATTACAGAATTTCTCACAAAAGTTTTGTGTCTGTATACAGGAGCATGAACTATCACAAGGACCTGAATGATCGCACGGTGTAAAATTGTAAACATGATTTGAACTCGAATCTTTCTTGAGTTGGATTTTGCGACAATGCATCGACCATAAACGATGCTTTTTTTTCTTCTTCCGTGGTGGTGTATAATCTTGCCGCATTTCTTCGGTCGGTATATCAGCCGCCTCTCGCTGTCCAAATTGGTATACTTGCTGGCATGTCTTTGTTAGCATAATTTGTGCGATTGCACAGTAATTATTTAGAAATACTTTGTGTAGCGCTCGGAAGAGACTTTGATCGGAGCCTGTCCATTCAGTTTCATTATTCGAACCATTCATAATTCCCATAAGTGACGTTATTTCAGCCGAAGATGCCGTCATTGTTGGTTCGTTTTTTTGGCTTGATGTAAATTCTTTACTATATCGACTATTGCTATCATTACTATCCTCCGAACTGGCTTCATTACCCGAATCCGTGGTTTGTTTCTCTTTATTGTCTGCCGCTAATTTTTCCTTCATCCCTTCGAGCAGCATGTAGCAATTTATACTGCACGGTTCGCTAAACGGTTTCAGCTCCGGAAATCGACGTTTCTGTAAGTTTGGTCCGGGATGACAAGCTTGTAGTCCTAGATAAAACGGATAATGCTATATTAGAATCTATTAAATTATAAATTGCCTAATCTACTGTAGTAGTACAGAATTTGTAGGCCAGAAGAGGCCAATTTTAAGATAAAAAAAAATAAAAATAAAGTCGATCGACTTATAGCCATTGAAATAAACTACAAGTCAGTTTGAATTTAATCGTTTACATAAAAAAACTGATAGATTTCGAAGATACTTAATTGGCAAATAGACATCATATACATAGACTGGGATCGGGTACATAACTCCGTATTATAAAATCCGTATATTTTAAATTTTGTGCAAGCGCACATAGAATTGAGCTGAATTTCTGATTTAAGTCTGACAAATCTCATTTAATTCTAGCTTAAATCAGAATTTTGTAGTAGCCTTAGACTGATTATTTGAGTTTAAAAAAAATATGTTGATACATTTATATGGTTAAGCTAGAATGAACCATGCACCATGAACAGTAAAATGAGGATGAAATATGTGTCAAGCTAGAATTATGTGACTTAAATAATAAAGGGATTTTGTAATACAGGTTATCTGGACGGCTTCCCCCCATAAATTGCACCACTACAGTAGCGCCATAAAAAAATTCCAAAACAGAAAAATTTTATACAAACTATAAGTAAATCACTGTAATTTACAGCAACTCACTCACCAGAAAGTTGATGTCCTGATAATTATACGATAATTACAAAAAATTGATTAAAATCAAAATAAAAATAAAAAAATTGTTGCTGGATGGCATTAAAAAATTGAATTCCATACTTACGATGCAAAAAACAATCGTATTTGAAACATCGGCGACAGAATAGTGTATGAAAGGAGTGAAGGGTTTGTTCTCGCGAAACGCTTTCAGCTTTGGCCCCATCAATATTTGGTGTACATTCTGGTGGTCTTTCGGGATCGGTACGTTCGGTCAACTCGATATACTTATCGCGTAATTCTTCGGGCGTGCCCTTATCCGGAAATTGCGAACTAATTGCCTGAAATACGATAATAGCTGGAAATGGTTTTTCATCCGTTTTTTCTTCAGTTTTATTTATATTCGAGTCGGTTAAACTACTACTCGTACATGGTTTCATTGCCGCACTTTCCGGTTCAATTTTAATCGGTGTTTTAGATTCTTTCGACGTCGACGTATCCTTATTTCGTAACTCGCGACCTTCAGTTATATTACCACCCGAATCTAACTCTTTATTTTGGTATTGCATTAAGGCGTGCACCAATTCAACAAAAATCGCATCATCCATAAATCCACCTTCCTTATCCCCGTGCACTTTACCATCATAATTTTTGATCAGCTCTTCGATAAATGTTCCGTCTTGATCTAAGACTTCGTCGCCCATATACGGAATATTGTGCAATACGGTTTCATCTTCTACCATGAAATTTTGCTGTGTTGGTGCCCAGGTGTACATTGTTGGAATCGGTGTGACTGCATTTATAATTCGTATTGGCACACTTTGCACCTCCCCCTCAAGTCCAACGACTTCCGCTTTTTTCATGCAATGCAAATGGGGTGGATCTGTAATTTTTGGATTCCATACGGCATTCAAATTATTCAGTCTCTCATTTTCTTCATTTAAATCTTCTTGCAACCTTGTCCTATAAGTAGTTTTTAGTTTTTGGTAAGCTCACCAAACCAAATGTAACATCATCACACTTACCGATTTCCATTCCATGCCAATTTAACATCATCAGCGCGCTTGTATCGCTTTTGTTGACGGATTTTAAAATACTCGGTTTTGACACGTTTCTTCCAGCCAAATGAAATTTTGTTCTTAGTGCTTGACATATTTAATTCATTTATTTAGTAATATTGGCATAGTCTTTTCTATTTAAGATTAAAAATTTATGTTGTTTTTAACTATTACTAATTATTTTAAATTAAAATATTTTACAGACACTTGAAAATGACGCGCTACATTAAAATTTTATTTTCTGCCATAAAAATGTCAATTTTATAGCATAAGACGTATTTGATAACGGTGGCGTTCGGCCATCATTCTTATTTTTAGTTTAAGTTGCGTAACTTGGCGTTAAAACTTAAGAATATAAAAATAACAAATAAACTATCCCAGTTGGGAATTTATGATCAAGCATGCGGATAACGTTTTGCGAAAGACATATGTTTCTATTTTTGACCGCCTTTAAATGTGTATGGAAAGCAAGAAATAGTTTATTGTCGAATTTTGATGGTATATTGACTAAATGAATAATATATGCCCAGTCACATTATTTTCTCAACTGATTTATTCAATGACTGTCCACGTCAAGTATTCGATGTTTGTCTACCTGTCACTTTTAAATATGTATGGTGTAGGTAAACAATCGAGAGATATAAAAAAAAATTGCATTTCATTTCATGGTATTCCGTTGTGACAACGCCGTCGATATTATTATTAAGTTTTTGTTACGGTGTTAATATTTTGTTCCAGAATATCTATTTCTAGTTATTTAATTAAACGTTACAAAAATTTTACAAAATTTGCACCCCATTTTGAGCATTAAAAGCGCATTTATATTGAGATGTGTGGTTTTTCGTTTACCAAATTCTTCGTAATGTTTCTTCTTTTCTTTGCATTTTATTTTTATTCCTATAATTTTAGATTCTGGTCCAATATATGATGTTGCATTAATGGAACATAACACAACTGTAGAATGATTGGTATTGGTTGTGATCACACAACGCCATTTATTTCCTTAAATACTTAAGATTTACTTATGATTTAACAGACTGTTTTATATCCAAAATCAAAAACTTTTATTTCATAATTTCATTATTTTCTTAAAGTTTACCCTATTTATGTGACATATTTTAATATATTTTCTAATTTGTTTTTTGATTTTTTGCTGCGTTTTGGTCCGCTAGTCAAGTGAACCAATTAGATCTTTGTTTACATATTTTATGGAAATAAAATAAAACCAAAAGAGGTCAACACAGACAAGAAGTAATGTACAATTTTTAAAAGTAGCGTGCAAAACGCAACTTAAAAAATTGTAATGTAAATCTAATTTTTATTAAATAATAAGACGGAATTATTTTGATTGTATAATTAGTCGCTAAATGAATAAATAAAATTTTTCGAATAATTTTATAAGAATCTTTTACTTATATAAAACAAAATTATTGAATTTATGAATCCTAAAGGGCCTAACATAAAAATTTGATTAACATAAAAATTGTGCACGGGGTTTAGAAACTTAAAATTAAATATTAGTCGTGGCTATTATATAATTAAATATTTGTTAAAATAATTTAATTAATTAATAAATTAATTTGATTAATAATTTAATTAAAATACATAAAAATCTAATCATGTTTTATTCATAAAAGTTATAAATCAACATCGCGCTAATTTGTTATTGCTTAAGAAATATAAGTTGTGCATGGATGTTCGGTAAAAATTTGGTCTTTTAAATTTTTGGTTTGATATTTATTATTCCTTTAAATATATACTTATTATTGTTGTTTTCTATAGCTTATTATGATTGAATATTTACAAAGAGTTGGTTTATACCCAACTAACCATTCAGATGCTAGCCAATTTTAGTTAATTTTAATGAAGAGTTTATGATACAAGTTGTGAAAACGCCACAGATGTAATGTCAAAAAAAGAAAAACAATTGGTATCGTCAAAAGTCTCAATTTTTCTTTTTTTTTGGTTGGCCAAAATAATGATGTTTTTATATTTACAGAAGATCTAAAAATATTGTCTCTTACCATTTTTACTATAAACGTGCCTATATGCGTGCCTAAATTTTCTTGGTTGAGATTCTATTTTTAAGTTTATTATTTAGAAAGTGTCAGCTATGCAAGTTCTTAAACATCGTCTCTCAAAAAATCTTAGTTTTTTCATAAGGCGGAACTAACGTTAACCCAGATAGGGGCTTTATGTGTTAATATCGATCTAATATAACGAAGGAAGAAATATAAAAAGCCTTAGGGATAAGCGGAGGAAAAGCGCTACATTATCTTTAAAATAAACTCTTTAAAATTCGATAATTTAATTTAATATTAGGTTAAGTTTTTTAACTAAATTACGCAATTACGGTTCGACTTATCGAGCGTTCGAACCTCTACATATTTTGCTATAAACATATTTTACAGTGTATGATCTAAATTTTTTTTTAATCTTATGTCAAATGTCAAAATAAAACTGAAAAATCTGATAAATAGACAATAAAAAGAAAATTTGCAAGTTTAATATTTTCTTAACAATTTTAAAATAATACAAAAAAATTATAATTTTAAATGTTACTTACTACAACAAAAAATCTAATTTTATTTCATACATTATTTAATAATTTATTTAGTTATTCCCTGTGGATTTAGTTAAATTGAGGTTTAATTTTAATTTTTGTCGAAGAAACAACAACAAAACGAAAATCTTAAAATGATGTTTATTCAATTATATTGTTTGTAATATATAATAATATAAATATTTAAATCAAAAACCAACAACAATATGTAAGTATGTTTAATAATTATGTAAAACTTATGATAAATTACTTTATTGAATTTTGTTGGTATCATGCAAGGGTATCCTCATGTACGAAGGTTAATAGAAAAATCATGATGATGAAATGTACTAATTATTTTTGATATTCAATTTTTCTATTTTCAAGATCAGGCATAGCGCAATTTTATATATTATGTGTACACTAAAATATTGTACAATTTTATTATGATTAAAGTGATTTTCGTTGTCATTTTAGCTGTAGATTAGAAAATATAAAATTATCTTATTTACTTCGTTTTTTTTCAATGAAATCATACAAAGTGTAGAATATTTTTTTTGCGAATTTTTTTACTATGTACCAGTCACAGTCTGGTGAAACAGTTTATGACCCTAGAGTAATTATTTTATAATGAATGCCTCTACGCTAAACTTTCACTCGGCTAAATTTCAATATAATATTCAGTTTCAGGGTATAAAATATGATTCCATTTAAATATAGGTTACAAAGCCCTGTTGTAGTTCGCAGATCATATAAAATCATATTTCAATATATTTTCTAAGATGTTTGTATTTTTTCTCATTTTAGGTTGTTAAACTGCATAAATAATAAATTAATTATAATCATAAGGTAAAATTAAATTAATATTATTTAAAACTCAAAACGGCGATTAATTGAGTGCAGACAATTTTTACCGAGTTCACTTTGTAAATACAAGTCCATCAAAACGGCGAACGTACGGCACAAAAAAATGGATCCCCAATTTATTCGCACAATCGAATGGGACATGATGGATAAACGAAAATTTTTTCCACTTTCTATGCTTAGTTCGTTTTCGGTCCGTTGTTTTTTGTATCCGTTGACGGTAATCAAAACACAGCTACAAGTGCAATTTAGAAATGATATATATAAGGGCATGTTTGATGCAGCTTTCAAAATACATCGTGCCGAAGGTATACCAGGATTATATCGTGGGTTTTGGATTTCATCGTTTCAGATTATCTCAGGTTTTTTTTATATAAGTACGTATGAGGGTGTACGACATGTTCTAACTCAAAATGGTGCTGGGCAACGGGTTAAAGCTTTATTGGCGGGAGGATGTGCGTCAGTCGTTGGTCAAACGATTATTGTACCAATCGATGTGATATCACAACATTTAATGGTGCTTGGAATGAGCGCACAAGGGAAAGGTGATGTAAATCCGCTAGGGATACGTTATGATCCTAAAATGTCGAGGTTGCGATTATCGATCGATATAGCACAGGAAATATTGAAGCGAGACGGTTGTATAGGTTTTTATCGGGGATACACTGCAAGTCTTATGGCCTATGTACCTAATTCGGCAATGTGGTGGGCATTTTATCATCTATATCAAGGTACGTTGTTTTTTAACAAATTTCCCACATAAAATAATATGATGCGTTTATTGGTTTTAGATGAACTACATAAAATACTACCTTCATGGGTGTCCCATTTATTTATTCAATGTATTGCCGGAAGCTTTGGTGGGTTCACCACAACAATTATTACAAATCCTTTAGATATAGTACGGGCCAGATTACAGGTACAACGACTTGACTCAATGGAACTAGCATTTAAGGAATTATGGCTTGAAGAACGAATGAATATGTTCTTTAAAGGATTATCTGCCCGATTAGTACAGTCGGCGGCTTTTTCATTTAGTATAATTTTAGGATATGAGACGATTAAACGGGTTTCGATAAATGAACAATATAAACATTTAGTGCGATGGTGATTTATTCAACTATGGGAATTTACTCGTGTATCGTGTCGTGTAGCTACACAAATAATATTGTTCTGAGCACTACCTAGTCACTAGAGACCAATCAAATTTATATCAATTCTAAATGTTTAAAAAATTAGTTTAAATTTGCAATACATATTTAAATATCGAGTTTTTAGTTAAAAACAATAATAATTATATAGATAAATCGCGCAATAGATCTACCAAGCTCTTAAGTACCAATGTTATAATTGTAGTAATGAATCTTAATGAATGCAACCATTTTTGTCTCGTGGACGTAGTTTTTATTTAATTTTTTAATTGTTACATTTTTATTTTTTTATTATTTTTTACCATTTCAAATCGAAACAAAAAGGAAGTGATACCAGTATTAAGAAATCAAGTAGAACACACAATAAATCAGTTAAAAAATTATTACAAAAGTTCTTAATTTTTATTTGTAAATTTAATTTTATTTTGTTGTTGTAAAATGTATGAATTATAGATTTTATTTTTAAAATATGTATAACATTATTACATTATGTGTAAATATAAATATTTTATTGTTGTTAAATAATAAATAATATTTATAAAATGAAGAAACGATGATAAAATTACAGAAAATAGCTTTTCATTTTCAATATTGTCATTCTAATTGGAACGAGCCTTAATGTAAAAAATAATTATCTGGTTGGTTTCTTTGATATTTTTTGTGCTTTTGTAGGGGTTTCGCCTAACACTTGGTGAAAAAACCATGAATCAAAGCCTATGAAAATCACCAATAGAAAACAATTGAGTATTTAGTAGTAGTGTTTGAGAGTTCTTGGCATTTCCTGATTCAAGGTATTGTATCGTGCTAAATATTTTGGAGCGCCATTTAAATGGACAAAGGTCAATTTTCCAGCGTACGCGTAGTGAACTTTCTACATCATCTAATCGTTTAGGCTCGTCCCAAAGAGAAACACCCTGTAATTATAAGCTAATTTGATTTTATCCTTTGATAAAATGAAATTATTCCTTTGATGAAACGAACCTTTTTAAAAAGCATCAAAAACAGTTTGATTTAAATTCAAAACTTATTGTTAATTACAAATTAACTTTAATTCTACTTCATATATAATTACAAATTAAATCTGTAAAAAATAATAAAACGTACAAAAAACAATCATAATAAATCAGTAAAATGTTAATAATTATTTTTAAACAAAAAATGCAGCCAACTGTGCCATTTTATCCGCGTTCTTTCCACCCCGCTGATTATTACCACCTCCAGCGCCCCGTCCACCACGTGAACCTCCCCGACCTCGTACATTTTTATTATTCCCAGAGTGTGTCGATAAACTTGTTGCGATCGCCTTGTGCTTCTCGATTAGGGGTACAAAATCGGCATAACAGAATATACAACCAGTTTTTTCGGTTTTACCATCTTTAAATTTATTGTTGTCGCTTTTATACGCAACATTAACGAGTTGGGCACCACACTCATTACATGTAGCTTGGTCAACTTCTACTTTAAGTGCATCTTTGAATAATTTGATAATGACGTCACACGAGTTACATCCTAATTTCCATTTTTTAGCGGTCGATGTTGAGTCAAGCACTAGAACACCGTTATCGCATTCAACACAATTTGATATACCTAGCGTGGTCATCGAATGGGGACACGTGGGATGAGTACATGAGTTACAGCCAGATAATTTTGGCATTTCCGGAAATGGTGTATGATTATAACAGTATGGACATAGAGGATACGATTTACCATTAGTTCCATTCGAGAATGTTACCAGTTCGAAATTATCGAGGGGGCATTTTAATTCTTTGTATCCTTTGACGACACCATTTGGTAAGTTGTAAGTATCACTGCAATGCGTGCAAACCAAGCGGCTCGGTGGACTTTCTATGTATTTCATATATCGCCGACACTTTCCGCAGCGCGTAAACGCTTTACCAGTATTAGCCAGTGGTTCGAATGATGCCTCGAATAAACTATCCATAGCTTCTATATTTTGTACGAAATATAAAAATTTCCATCGATACATTTCGATGGAATTCTTCAAAATGGAATTGTAATCAGCTTCGCCGCGTGCTATCGAATTAAGTTGCTTTTCGACAGCATTTCTCATTGTCGGCAAAACCAATTCATGATCAATTTTTTGATATCCATGCACAAGTACGGCGCCTAGAGTTGTCGGTATTAATTTTCGTCCCGTAGCAACAGTTACATAATTCCGCTGGCAAATATTATTTATGTGAACTGGAATCGAGGCATCTGTACCAATACCGTGCTCCTCCATTAACGTAATTAATTCAGATTCGGTTAGATAATCGGGTGGTGAAGTTGCGCCCTCACACAGCTTTATATCGTTAAGCTTAACCATTTCACCCTGAACGAATGGTAGTGGACGATCATTTTGTCCAAATTGAGACCATGTCATAACTTTTGTATAACCCGGATCAATCAGAACATTTGTTGTGCATGAAAATACTTCACTTTCAATTCGTATTTTAGCAGTGGTAGCCTTAAATTTTAAATCACGTGAAACCGTTGCTAAAAAATGTCGGCATATATACTCATAAACCCTCCAGGTATTTGCATCCATATCATTTCGATTAGCCAATTTCATGGGCGTGATTGGAGGATGGTCACCGCAGTCAACACCTTTGCGGGGACTGTTGAAATCCTTTATAATATCCCTAACTTCTGACCCAAGTTCTGAACTATTTTCGAGAATTTTGCAAGTTCCCATTAGGTCAAAATTTGGCGAATAATTGGTAGTTTCAGTACGAGGATAACTTATAAATCCTTGAATATATAATTTTTCGGCTATTAACATGGCAGTATGCGGACCTAAACCCAATTTTCCTGAAGCTGCTCTCATTAATTCAACGGTATTTAATGCTAACGGACGAGTTCTTGCAGAATCCTTGGCAACAACACTCTCGACTCTGGAATTAAATTTCACCATATATTTATGAAGACCACAGATTTTCTTTTAACTTACAGTGCCTCTTTATGCTTTTTCATGTTGTTTAAAAACATTTGGCCGATTTCTCTTTTAAATACTCGACCCCTAGCCCATTCCAATATAAACTCGGGATTACCTGCTGTTACTTGAATATACCAATATGGTTCGGGTTTAAACGTTAAAATTTCATCCTGGCGTGCCACACAAAACCCCAAGGTAGGCGTTTGGCACGGCCCAAACGAAACCAATGAACAATCCAAATTTCCATAACGTCGTTGGAAGAATTTTGTTTGGAATCGTGTAAATGCGCAACCAATTCGTAAATCTAATTCCTGGCGTGCATCAACACTCTTTGCTTCATTTTCGTTTGGATGAATCAAATTATTCATAGCATATTTTATATCCTTTTCTGTTATAGCAGAAAATTTTGCGCGATACGTTACTTGATCGGAGTTCACGTTTTGAATAGAGCGTGACACGGCGTTCATTACCTCAAAACAAATATTCTCACCCTCTTTGTCACAATCGAGCCACAATACAAGATATGAACAACCTCTTGCCTCCTGCGCTAAAAGATTGGGTATTTGTACTTTTGGATTTACTTCTTTTTTTTCGACGGCACATGAAAATAGCTCAACTGGATCGACACGATCCCATGAATTGTATTTGCCTATGAAAGCCAATCCCATTACATGTCCACATACCGACGTCATTTTAAATTTGACCTTTTCGTTTTTAAATTGTCCGGTCCACTCGTGTACCGAACAGGCATTGTTAGAGGCTGTAAAATAAGCAACAATTAGAATTTTATTAGAATTAAGAAGGTGACATCATGTTATTTCGGCATTTAGTGGGATAGGAAAACAATAAATTCTAACCTTTTCGTGTCGCAAGGTTTTTATTGCTTAGAATTTCTGCTAGTGAGGCGGCTAGCGAAGGCTTCTCGGCTACCATCAAAATGCTCTTCATTTTATGTTATTATCAGATTAACTTTATATTTTTTAAATAATTTTATAAATTGTTACAATTAATAAAATAAATAAAAATAAAATTAAATAAGAAAATGCAGGAACATTTATTTTGACAACTTTTTTGTTGAGATAAAAATACAGGGTGGTAAGGATAACCCGTAAAAACCGTAAGTTTTGAGCAAAATATGGTGTAGCTCTACCACTGCCCTAATGACAAAGTTTTCCGTTAAACACAAGGAGTGCACTTTGTACGTTTTGACAGAACACAAAATATGTAAAACATTCTATTGCTTGAACCATAGTAACAATAAAAAGAATAAACAAATAATTTGACGTTTCGGCCATAGATAACTTAAAATATTAAGTTCATTCAAACATTTCTTGTAATATTTTTATGATATATTTCCTAAAATCTTGAATGAAACTACAATAGTTTTGAGTATAAACGTATTATATATATTAATGAATACTATTCTTGAGTTATTTTTAACTTATTTTAGTTTTTTATTGGTATTTAACTCAAACTACAAAAATAATATATTTCTGCTTTAGCTTTCGACACCCTTTCGGTGTCATTTTCAAAAGCAATATAAAACGAAAAAAACATATTTTTATAAAAACAAAAAACCAATATAGCAAAATCTAAAAAACGAGGTTTACATAGAAAAACGGCTATCTCAGACATTTTCAAAAAAATCAATTTTTGGAAGTACACTACATAGATGAACTCTATAAAAAAACGTTGCACAAATAAATTTAAACTTAATGTGTAAATAAGACAAAAACAACAATAATAAGACAAATAAATTATAAGTATTGCCAATATAAGCACAATCACTTACGATATTAATGGAATTAGTACTACGTTTGATATTTAACATTTCTAAAATTGATCTTTTTTTAAATTTTTTTCTTTTTCGAGAATTTTGATGTTATCTAATGTAATTATATGATTAGTATCTCTTAGATGTTGTGTAAGTGCACTGCAATTTTGGCCAAGATTACTTACATTTTTATGTTGGTACAACCTCTTTTCAATAAATTGTTTGGTTTGGCCAACATAAGTTACGTTACACTCGCAACAAACTTTTAATTTAGAACAAGATCTTTTAATTTCGAAAAAATGTCGCTGTTTAAATTTGTCGCTGAACGTCCAATAACTTTGAAATTGTAATTTTTTAATAAATGTTTAATTTTTTCGAATAAATTTTTAATGTACGGAATTGACAAATAATTTGAAATTCCATTTTGTGGTCGAGAGTTAGAATTTATACTAAAATAAATTTGTTTATAAACAATATTATCTATTAATTTTTTAGGATAATAATTTTGAAGTAATGTATCATTTAATATTTTAAAATTTTTATGATGAAATTTACTGTCCGAGAGTTTTAAAATTTTTTGACTCAAAATTTTTATGGTATTAATTTTGTACGAGATATGATATGATGCCGTTTATCACCGCAATTAGATATTATTTTTTAAAGTTAGGTTTAGAAAAATACAATTCTACAGTATAGTGAAAATTATTTTTGATATTATATTCATATTAGTGTATGTGTACATGAATATTTCATAAATAGAAACGATTAAAATGCACGAATAATTCAAAATTCTCTTTTATTCCCCCTTCCCACAACGCACTAAAATTTGTTTGAGTTTTGTTGTTGTAATGTAAGAAATGGACGAATATTGACGAGTATGGTCGAATATATGTAAATACTATATTTCGCTCTCCTACGTCATTTTTTTATTTTAACTATGATTCCCACTTATGGTTTTTTTCTGTATGCGTCTCAATCTACCGATATTCATTGAATTACTAACTAGAAATAGTAATTTATTTAAATGGGTTTTATACAAACTAATTATGTATTAGTATGAAATAATGTTTTAACGGTCATATTGCTGAACAAGTAAAAATTTAAAATTATTGAGTCAAATATTAGAACGAATGTTCTATTAGTTTAAGCATATATTATAAAGCAAATATATTCGCTACTAAGTGGACCAACAAAATTGACTCTCACCTCATTGAATGTAAAAAAGTTCAATGCACATTCTTTTACTATTATATTCTACTCTTTTCGCAAAAATACGCTATATGATGCATTTACATGTAGAAAATAGTTTTATTCTGCAAATTTTTGCACGTAAATAAGAAGCATCCGCTATATAAAAATATTCAATATGCGAGAAATAAATAAACATACATTAGTAATGCCATAATGTTTTTATAGCATTATGATTAATTCATTTTTAATTAATTCACATGCAAAATTTACATTTTTATCTATGGCGTCTGTTTTTATTATGAATCCTCAAGAATTATAAATATAAAAAATGGTTTTGTTAATTTTAAAATTGTTGCCATAAAAATACTCGGATCGAATAGATTTTATGGCAACATTTCATTTTTTTTAGCGGTTTTTTCCCATCTCAAGCGTGAAATTCCAAATGGCATAGTGGTTAAAGCTTTGGCGTTTGGATCGGGAGGTACTGGGTTCGAATCCCGATAGGGGCAGGATGCAAAGGGAATTTTCGTCAACAAATTACGATTTGGGATGAGAAGGAACACATCTATGACCCCCTGTCGGAGTGCGGGGCTCACGGGCCGACCCATCTTCCATGCCAGATGCTGGCATGGAGCTATGCAATGTGCAGATGGCAATAAAATCGGACCTATATCCGTACGTCCTCGAATTGGCACAGGCGTTAAAGGTAAGGACGTAAATAAGCGAACCGCGAAAGAGTAGGGAGAGCTTCGGCCCCAAAACAGATCAGGGAAAAAATAAAAAATAAAAAAAAAAAAAAAAGCGTGAAATTAGTAACTTATTTGATTTTTCCTTTATGGTCGCAAAAATCAAATAAGTTTACTAACTTCACGCTTGAGATGGAAAAATCCCGGTTCCGTCGTATGATGATACGGCTTGAATTAAAAAGGTTCAGTGCATAATTTTTTTCACCACTATATTCTACCCTTTTCCATACAAATCCACCATTCCACACTTTGATTCTTCATCGTGTCCTTCCCCTTCACCAACAAACTTAACAACAGTTTATTGGTGAAGAGTAGGAAACGACGAAAGAATAAAAGTGTGGAACGGCTGTAAGAATAAAACAACGGTCGACATTTTTCCATACAAAAATCAAGTAGTCACTTCTTTTTGTATTCTGTGTTTAGGGTTCTACATTTTATTAAAATAGTTGTTTGGTTTTCATAAAATAAGTTGCGGCAGTTACGAGTTAAATTAAAAATCAATCATAACATTTAAAAAAACTTTAATAAAATAATAAATAAATAACTAAAAGGTAACCAATTATAAATTGTTGATTCAATTTGTTGGGATAATTCCTTAGAATGAATTTGGTCTTAATAGAAAACAAACTCCCTACATTTGTTATAAATACGTAAAATTATTGTTAAATTAAATAAATGAAATTGCTAAATCATCCCTTATGGTTTTTCCTATGGAACGAATTGAGGCAGAGTCAAAAATTGTTTCCGAACGATCGTCCTTATCCGCATCTGTGTCCATTTCGGATAATATATCTTCTTCCGGTGGAAGTGGTATTCCGTGCAGGGTCATTATGTTGTGAATGGTAACACAACAATTTACTATGAGACTAGCTTTTTCTGGTGAATACATAAGCGTGCATGCCTTACTTAAACATCGGAATCTTGTTCTGAGAACGCTAATACATCTCTCGACTAAATGCCTAGTTTTTTCGTGAGCAAAATTGTATGCCTCTTCTTGCGGAGTTTTTGGCATGATATATGGTGTCATCAAATAAGGTTGCTCTCCATATCCACTATCCCCTAAAGGAATAGAGTATATTAAGCCTATATAATATTATTGTGCAAGTTCAAACGTTACCAAGTAAAAAAGTATTTTTATCACCATTTTCATAATTCTTCATCATTTTGTGTTTTACAATCGAGTTATTCCACACCAAGCTTTTGTGTGCTGAACCTCCGTATCGCGCATTTACGTTCAATATTTTCAAATTGGCGTCGCAGACAATTTGCACATTTTTTGTGTGGATCTCTTTTCTGGAAGCGTAATACACCTGTTCTATGTTGTTGTTTGGTTTTTTAATAGCGACGTGTGTTGCACCTACTATGCCTATTACGCCTGGAAATCGATGTAAATTAAAAAACTGTTCCTTCGTTGCAGCAGTTTCCTCGGCATCTAACGTAAAATTAACATAATACTTAGATAATTTAGATTCTATAATTTGGCAAACTTCGTCGAGGCATCTAGACACCGAAGCTTGTGACATAGCAATGGAAAAGTCTTGACCTACAGGGCGCTGAAAACAGCCAACTGTGAGAAACCGCAGCGCACACAACACTCTTAAGGTAGAACTTAACCCATGTATTCTGGACCGTTGTCTCAAATGTGGGCGAATCAAGTCTATTAAAATTTTACATATTTGTTTGTTTAAGCCGTACAGCTTTTCGAACTCTGTACTTGTTGCTTGCCCAAACGGGTCGCTTACTTCCCGAAGATTTCTTCGCATAGTTTTTAGTTGATCTCTACACAGTACAGTAAATACTATATTAATTGTGTAAATTTATTTCATATTAATATTTTACCTTTCCATTGAAGCTCTTTTTTTTATTCGTAGAAGCACGATTTCCCTAAATACTCGTCTAATATATTTCATAGTGTTTTGAAAATTTTTATAATTAGGAAAAGTTGTTAAAATTTAAATTGTGAGTGCAATTTAACTTCAATTTTAAAATTGTAAACAAGAGAAATTCCAGCTGTCAAATATAAAGTCCAACGAACGTGTTACAAACCGCCAATGCACCCGGATATTAAAACTCCCGAGTAACCAAAAAACATCGTTACCGTTGTTAAACAAGTATGTAATTGGAACCTGTTTAAAAATCCATATTCTAGCATGTTGAATTTTCTTTACTTTTACAAATCAATGTAGCTAAACACATATAAGTACAATAACTATTAGTAGTATTTCGGTTTATTTTATTTATTTATTAAAAACAAAGTATTTTTTAAGTGAATTTTTTATTTAAATATTTATTTTACAAAAAAAAGATGTCTGACAGCATTCTTCGAGTGGTTGTTTAATTATAATTCCCTCTTCTTTTAGTAACCTCGTATAAGCGTTCGATTTGTTAATGTGACAACGGATCCGTTAACGGATAAATCCGTGCTATTATGAAACTAGAAAGTAAAATCGTATCGGATTTTTCCGATCTCACTACAAAAAATCCGACTGCTATTTAGTTAACGTATTCTCTGTATTCGATTGATGTTATTTTGACGTTTCAATAAAATATAGTTAAAGTGGTTTATATGTCAATATTACTAAAATAAATTAATTTGTAGTATTAAAAATATTTAAATAATTAAAAATTTATTAGAAAAAAATTATGTTGCTAACTTCAGATTTGTTTTTTACCAATTCGATAACACAAGTTTCATAATAGGATAAATTATCTTATTACTTGTGGAATCGTATATTTCCGATAACTAGGGTAAACTTTTAGAAAATAATTTTTAAATTTCGATTAAAAATAGTCTGAAACTGTACTTCGAAAAATTATGATTATGCCATTAAGAAATCATAAGAAAAATATAAGTATTTAAGGAAATATAAACGAAATTAAACTAACACTAACTCAACGATATTTTTTTATGTTGTCATGGCTATTTATATAGCGGCAATGCATGGCATATTATTCATGATGTCTGGTAGAGAAGCTATGTAACTGAAAGCATTGCGTACATGTATACGGCCAAGTAGAAGGCGAATAAATACAACGGGTTGTATTTATGCAGGCCCAAATAACGTTAACACTTTCATATAAATGTTATGGAAATTATTTGTTGTTAAGATTTTTTTTCACTTTATTTATTTATATCTCCTTCATATGGCGGAAAAATAAATTTTCAGTCACCAAGTTAGTTTTCATTCAGAAATTTACCATTTTTCGCTATGATGTCTTTAATTTGATGATCACCGAATAATATATAGAGCAAAATTTGTGTGTATACACGTAGTGGATGACATCAGCGCACCTAGGACATACCAGCCACACTGCTTTAAAAATTTTGCTATATGCGACGTCGGTTCCATTTTTAACTATTATACTAAAATTAAAAAGATGATTTCGATTTTTTTGTGTTCAAGCTATCATATCGATAAACAAAATTGTAAACAAACAACAAGAATAATATTTTAATAATATATTTTTAAATTTAATAAAAGCTATTGATAAGTATTAATTCATAATATTATTATAAAGTTATGCATTCTATTTTGTGTTAAATATGTAAACAAGTACAAAATGTGTACACATTTCGTGTAATTTACGGGAAGACATAACCTTTCGTATAAATATTTTTTTTTCTACTTATGTTCGTTTATTCTTTTTATGAACATAACTGCCGTCTACAGTTCAAAAATAAATTTTAGACATACATTTGATGACACAGCGAGCAGTGTGGTCTGTAGTATTCTAGGTGCACTGATGTCATTGAGAAGGAAATCGAACGAAATTACTACTCTTCATCCATACACACTAAGGGCCCGTCTGAATACTGTGATAATTATTTCAATTGTAATAATTTGAGTGTTCTGAATGCAACCAAATTATTACACCAGGCTATGCGTAATAATTTTTGACATAACTGAAATAATTTTTGTATTATTTCATTTTTATGGTTGGAAATGTGCCATTTTATTAAAAAACGGAATTATATTTGCTATAGTTATGAATTTAACAAATTATTGCTTGTTCAATTAAATTAATACAATTAATGAAATATTGGATCGAAAATAAGCTTCAGATATCTTATTTTCTATATGCAATAACGATTATTACAATTTTTTAATAATGCCAAAAATATTTCAGTATTCGGACAGCAGTCGAACTCTAACAAATTATGGAAGAGATAATTATTTCAACGTCAAAATGATTACAAAAAATTAAATTATTACAGCATTCGGACAGGTCCTAACTAGGGTCTACATATTTTATATGATTATCATCAAATTAAAGACATCAAGCGGAAAATGGTAAATTTCTAAAGAAAAACTATCTTAAAAATAAAAATCAACTTACCAGAAGAAAGATAAACAAACAAAGTTCGTATACAAGTAATACGTAAATTATTAAAATCAAAAAAAACTTTTTAAAAAAAAATTTCCATGGCATTTGTATGAAAGTTTTTTTTTATGTTTACGTTTTTTGGGCCTGCACATATTCAAAGCCCATATGCATAGGCACTGGTGTAACCATAGAAATAGATTATATAAGAATGAATGTAATGAGCTGTCAAGTGAGTCAAATTCGGAGGGTAAAAGAGAAAGCATATAAATTAAGAGGGTCGTATTTAGAATTTTTTTTCGACCGAATGGAATGAAGTTAGGAAGTTAAAATTAAAAATTTATTTAAATTTAAATAAATTTTTATTTCTTTAATAAAAGTACATTAATTATTTTTATTTAAATATAATAGTATGTACATAAAAATTAGTAATTATAAAACCACTACGCTTATTTATTTCACATTCCTTTAAAATGTAATAAAGAAACAAACTTGTTTCTTTTTGTTAATTTATATGACCTTTGGTTACAAAAATAATTCAACCGGATGTCTTAATATTTCTCTATGATAGAGTGAGCTAACAAATTAACGTGCTTTTGAGAATGACTATATTGATCTTCATCATTGAAAATATTTTACACTTATTAGGTTGTGAAGAACGTTATAACAAATTTATTTAAACAATTTAGAACTAGATTGTAGTTGCGTTATGTTTTTGTACTCCGCAATAGCCAATTCCCGTTTTAATACTGCTTCGGAATATTTACAAATTTTTATACTGACGGCGAAGGAGTTAAAAGACCACCCCTATTTTGTAAATTGATTAGCGATTTATAAGAATTACATTGTTGTATTAATTTGCGACAGTCCTCACAATTCAATTTTCTAAATAAATACCAGACTATAATGGGGGGATTATTTGAAATTAATTGAAAATTCACTTAGTATAATTGGGTATCCAAAAAAATTTTCGTCATATATATTAGATTCGTCTACTTTAGAAATGTATTGTCCAATTGAAATATCATCTGATGAGGCTTTAACCATTGCTTTTTCAACTCTCGATATTTTGGTAAACTAAAAACAAATGTTTACATTATAATTTCTGTAAAAAATTGTATTTATAATACATATTACAAAATAAAAATAAATTATGAAAAGAAAATCACATAGCACATGAAACAATCAACACCATCTTTTCGAACCAAAGTAATATGAAAAATGCGGCACTGGTAAAAACATTTGTTTACAAAATTATAAAAACCAACGCCAACGAACAAAATTGTTTTCTTATTTATAACTTAAATTAAGGATAATTTTACCACAAATCACTTTTTTCTTAACATAATTTACTTTTTATTTTATATAAACACTTACTGATGACACGAAATTCCTTATAGAAATTTATTAGGCGTATTTTTGTAGTTTTTCACAAAACACTTCATTTTATTAAGAGATTCTAATTTTTATTATCAAATGATGCACTACACACTATCCACTAACTATTTTATAATATTTTAATTATTTTTTGATTATTTTAATTAATATTTTCAAGATTTTTTAAGAGCACAAAATTAAACGCGTAATTTAAAACAAAAACCAAAACTTGTTTGACTGGTTTTTATTTTGAGATATGAGACCACCATATGCATTTTTATATAACCATCCTGCTCTGGCTTGTGACACATGAAATAGCAAATTTTATATGGGAAAAACTTTACATTCATTCTATAGTATTTAATTCTATGGGTGTAACTAATTCGCAGTAGGTTATAACGGCGTTTGTCAGTTTGATGGGCAAATGTTTTTCGTTAAGTACAGGTTAACTCTTGTATTTTGTATATTTCCACGTAAATTCTCCGAAATATCAATACCGGAAGACGAAATATAATTGTAAATATAAATTTAAAGTATGTACATATCTATTTTATCAAAAATCATTTATAAAGTATATCACATAATTATGTATTAATTTCGCACAAATATTCCGTTTTGCGCAAATTTTATTAAACAAATGTACTCGGCTGAGCCATGCTTTACCTGAAAAATTTTGTATCACCCAGCAATTTTCGATCAGTGACATTTTTTGGAAAAGTGAAGACGATCCAAAATGTTATTTTGTTTTTGTAGAAAATTTTAAATTATTTTTGTTTTACTTGTTCAAATGAAAAAGAATGTGGTATGCTGCTTTATTACGTTTCATTAGAAGAAGACTTGTTTTGGCCTTAATATTTATATTATCCTTATCGTATTTTTTGATAAATATAATTGGAAATGTAAGTTTTTGTTAACCACAAATTTGCTAATATAACCTATCATAATATTTTGATGGAATTTATTATTTATTTTGACGATTTTCAGGGTGGTCCATTATCATTCGATTCAGATCTTAATGAATTCGAGATAAAACGAATTCAACCTATTGAATGGCAAACATTGAAAAAATATAATTCAACAAATGATTTAACATCCGATTGCCGAAATTCAGTTCAAGGAAAAGTACTAATTGTCGACGATCGAGGATTTGTCTGTTCTAGATCCGATTTACTATGGACGGGTTGCTGTAACATTGAAGTAAAAAATACAAAACAATTTAATTGTGAAACATGTAATGATAATGATTGCTGTGCAATTTATGAATATTGTGTTTCGTGCTGTTTGAATCCGGATAAGGTATGCAGATTGTAGATGATAAGATTTATGAATCGGATTATGCAGCACTTGGTGCAATATACAATTTTATTTCTTTTCAGCGTAATCTTTTAGAAAAAGTGATTGCCAAAGCTACCGGGCGACAAATGGCAATATTTGCCACTGTAAAAGATCATTTTGAATTGTGTTTAGCGAAATGTCGTACTGATTCGCATTCAGTTCAGCACGAGAACAAGTACCGAGATCCTAAATCGAGACACTGCTATGGTGCAACGCAGGCTCATGAGTCTCAAATCGATGTAAATAATAATGTTGTTTTATAAAATTATATCAAAAGGACTTTATTATGAATGTGTTGTGAAATTTAGTAGAATTTGTGATAAAATACTATAAAACAATTAAGATTACACGGATTTAAAGTTTCATCAGTAGATAGATATATTTAACGATTGTTTAATCTTATGATTTAGAGATTATAGTTTGGCAAAACAATTAAGAAATTTGTGAAAGTGTTAAATAAAATAACGTTATTTTAAAATGGATTTTTTATCCACATTTGGACTTAGACATGGATCTTCTCTATTTAGGGCATCCTATCGCTATTCACCATTAAATGTCAATCAGAGGTAAGTTAGTTACTGGTTTTTGTTTTTAACTTTATAAATTAATAATTAAATTTGCGGTTCAAAATATTTTATTCACAGAACGAAATATCTTCGTTCCGAGCGATACCATAATTAATACAATTGCCTTTTTGATAAGCCCATGCCATTTTTTGTGATGTAAATGAAATACCAACTTTTCCATCTTTGTCAATAGTAATTGCACCAGCGGTTCCGGTCAATTTTTCGGTCATTTCTTGCAATGCTGTTTCTGTAGCTTTCTGTGCGTCTTCGTTTAAATAACGAATTCGTGCCAAAATTTGTTGTGCCAAATTGTGTCTCATAATTGTCTCGCCATGTCCAGTTGTTGATACACCACCAACACGGTTGTCAGCATAAGTTCCCGACCCTAAAACCGGTGTATCTCCAACACGACCCGGAATCTTTCCCGTAATCCCACCAGTCGAAGTTGCAACCGCAATGTTACCTTGGGCATCGATAGCAACGGCTCCGACTGTTCCTACTTCACCATAATTTTTACCAATTTCTGTTCGCGCAAATTTCATACCACCATGTTTTTGACTTTGTCGCCATTCTTCTAGTGCTTCTTTAGCATATTCAGTAACCAAACTGCCCGGTGGTAAAATTTCGAAACCCTGGTCTCGCGCAAATTGATTAACACCGTCACCCGACAAAAACGTATGTACTGATTTATCCATTACTCGTCTCGCCAATGTTATTGGATGCATAATATCTTTAACGGTTGTGACGCATCCTGCATTTAGATCATGCCCATCCATAAAGCTTGCATCTAATTCAACAGTTCCTTCCGAAGTCAAAACTGCACCGTATCCTGCGTTAAAATAATCATCTAGTTCCATTGAACGGACGGCCACTTCAACGGCATCCAGCACATTATTGGTCTCTAATAATTTTTTGTATCCCAACCGAGCTGCGGTAATCGTTCCATTGTGTTTGCCAGCATTACGTTCATCGGGTATATCACCGGCTCCACCATGTACAAGTACGATCGGCTCAATTGCTGCTGCCATTTGGTGTGTCTGAAAATAAAAATCGAGCCAATCTGATTGCATAACTATTATCTTGAAGATTAAGATATGATCAATTTATTAATTAATTATAGTTTTTTTTACCAAAACAAGACAACACCATAAATTAAACATTGTTAGTACTTTGGACATTATTTACACGAATACAGAATATCTACAAATTGCAATATTAAAAAATACTACTTTCTATTAAGGTGTAAACTAGGTAAATCACTCTCTCGACAACAACTCAGCACAATCGTAGAATACAAACTAAATTTTATAAATTTCAATTGCTGCGATTAAATTATTAAATTGAGACTTATATTTTATAGACTCGACGATGACGTTACAGAAGCAAAAATTTTGATTTGAAAATTGATGATTAGAAAAATATAAGCAATAATAAATAAAAAATTAAATATGAAAAATTTTAAGTGTCACACAACTTGCGCGCGTCTTATCGTTTTTTCCAAGCGATTAGAGGCAATGGGTTTTGTTTTGAATTGTCTTATCGCCTGCTGCTTTTGTTACAATAAATTGATTGAATTGATCTAAATAATATCGTATATTTCGATCACACGGCGACAATGCGGGGTACACAATCACCGGTTTTGCTTAAAAAATTTTTGAATTTGCAATTAGAATGTACATTTTATTACCTGATTTAATTTGAATCTGTTTAGTACGGATTTAAACGATGTAATGAACTTATCGCTTTGTAAAATACGAAAGAAATATCTTAAAATAGATTTCTTTGTTTGTGTCATGGGTAAATAATAAATTAAGTAAATAAATTTATTGGTGGATGGGTATTACTGGTAATCGAAGTGAGCGTTTTAGGCACAATGCATAGAGGGAAGCGTTCTTTCTATGCGATCTTTTTCAGGTTTCTATTGTGGTTCATGTACAGTAGTTCAGTACGTAGCGCTTGCTACGAATAAAAAAATACATCGCTACCAAAGTGTTAATCTTATGTCCACAAGTTAATATTAGCCTTGTTCTTATCTTGAATGAAATGTTAAAATCAAATTTACATTGCTTCAATCGAACTATTCGACAATGTGCTTTATTTCTCTGTGGGTAAAGTACTCGATAATTTGTTAATTGTTTAGAAACAAACCTTAAATTAGTTATTTTAAGTTATCACAGGTTTTATCTCTTTTAAAAATCGCAGGTCACTTTGTTCACCATAGATAAAAATGTTTCGTCCAATGAAATTTTCTTTTCTTTACTTTAATTTTCAATATGTTCGAATCTCGCTTTAAAGATTTAAATATATTAGCAGATCTCTTTAATTGCTTTTGGTGAGCGTTGGCCAGTACCCGAATCGATTATATAATACTTTTAACACTATGCGCCGTAGGTACTTGGCGAAACACACTAACACTTAATAAACACATTATATCACTTATTTCGCAAACAATATACGGTAGATACTTCTGATGATATAAAGTATATACGGTAGATACTTCTGATGATGACCTAACAAGTCGAAATCGATCGAGTAATTTTTAAACTTATTGAACAAATTTTTTAATTAAAATATTCAAAAATTTTGTTTTTACGAAATAATTAAACAAGTGATATAATGTGTTTATTAAGTCGATTATATAAGATGTTTGAGCTGTCATAATTTAAAAAAAATTTAAAACTTTCGAGATAGGGAATTTTGTAATGCTTAATTGGAATTCGTGAACTGGCCTTTAGTATTGCCATAAACGAATTAAATAACAAAGGCAATTACATAACAAAGAAATTTTTTAAGCGTTTATGTTTTATGCAGGTTGGTTTCGAGCTAATTAAAAATTAAAAATCGCGATTAGTTCGAAACCATACTTCCAAACTTCTTGGTAATCTCACATAGAATAATTTATATATTCACAATCTGTATAAAACATAAATAGGACAGGAGGAGTAGTGTCTAACTTTCGCTATTCTGTAATACTAAAACTCAGACATCGTATACCATCGGTTAAGGTACTGCGTGCGTACAAGACCAGATGAACATGGAAAACGAAAGAATGCTGGCTTTTGGGGATGGGGACGATAGAAGAAGCACAATCAACCGAGCTCATCCGGTGGTTGTGGTACGTGTAAGAAACCCCTCGAGGAAACTGCGGTTTTGTCTAGATGCACGGAGACATCGCGATAATGACAAAAAACACCAACCCTCTTATTTACGTAAACCGCATGCTATCCAAGATATACTTGAATGACACCTTTCGCCAGATCCAAGTGAAAAGGCACTCGAAATCTAAAACTGCTTTTATTGTTCCATAACATTGACTTTACCGATACCGTACTCGTAGCATGCTATTTGGATTATCTTGACTAATCAAATGCACTCCAAACCTAAATACCGCAATGATCATTAAGGTTGTCGTTCAACTTATTGGATTTGCAAGATTATATGGCGATTTAAAACGAACTACTCGACAATCACTGCGTCTAAAGCGGATCTTCTGAAAAGGTAAGAGCATAAAAAATTCAACTGGTCCAGAGGCGCAGGCTGCGTTTGTTTTTTTTTTAAATCAAGACCATTAAGGATGGTATAAGTGCAACTAGTTAAATATTAATCTTGATTAAGGTTTCTTAACTCCTTGGTTCTTTATAGAGTGAGGCTCAAACAAACGTTTTCGCCTTACCAAAATCATACAAACTGACCTGTTTGTATATTTTACCTTTTAAAGCGAAGTTCGAGTATATTGACAATTCAAGAAATGAAAAGAAAATTTCATTGGATCATCTACGCATTTACCTATTATTGTTAATGGTTCGGAAACCTAAAACAACCGAACAACGAACCAATAGGGTCAATTTTATTTAGTTTAAAAAAAAAGCTGAAACTACAAACCATTAAACAGACTTGATATGTAAGAAGGCGAGAATTAGACGCTGAACGACGAGCGAGAAGTTGACCTTTGCCAATCGAGATCTATATACGAAATTACAGTAAGCATGCTGGCTTGGTCACTGTCTGCGTGTTGATACGGATAGAACGATATGTGTAACTATAACACTAATTTGAACCTTTCGTGAATTTAAATTTTTTATGAGAGTTTTGAAGTAAAATTCCAAATGAAATGAGGCGAGTAAAATGCAAATTATGTTACACCGATTTCAACATTTAAACAAAAATATTGTAATCTAAAAATAATCATGTCTAATCCGATTGCACTCAAATTTTACCGGACAAGTAGTGTAGTGGTTAAAGCTTCGGCATTTGGTCCGGGTTCGAACCACACCAGAGGCAGGATGTAAAGCAAATTTTAGTCATCGATTTCGTTCGGTGATGTTAATAAAAACATTTTGCTGCCATCAGCAAAAAAAAAAAATGCTGCCAGGCAAAGAACTATCAGCTCCACCTACCTCATTAATTGAAATTAAAACTAAATTTAGCAGAATATAACAACTTGAGCCTATACATTATTCTGTCGGCTTAAATCTGTAACATTTTTTTATTTGTCTAATATGTACTTCGCAACTTTTGAAGATAAGCCTCACTTGGGGCAGCCAAAAAAATTCGTAGACGATGAATTAGAGGCATTGTTCGATGGAAATCCGGCTCAAACGCTAGAGGAGCTTGCCGGTACATTGAGGGTGACCCAACAAACAGTTTCTGTACGATTTAAATCTATGTGCATGATTCAAAACCAATGTAATTGGATCCCTTATGAATTGAAACCAAGAGACGTGGAAAGGCGATTTCTTTCTTGCGAGCAGCTGTTTCAAAGACAAACAAGAAAGGGTTTTTTACATCCGATAGTTACTGGTAGCGAGAAGTGGATCTTAGGAACCTCAAGACGAAAAAATACTACGCTTTGCCCGGCCAATCGTTGCCATCGACCTCAACATCAACACCAAAGACGAACATTCATGGTTCGAAGGTTATGATGTGTATCTGGTGGGACCAAAGAGGCGTTGTATACTACGAGGTGCCACAACCCGGCAATTCCATTACGGGCGAGCGGTACAGACTACAATTATTTCGTTTGAGCCGTGCGTTACGAGAAAAATGACCGGAATATGTGGAAAGGCATGATAAAGTTATTCTTCTGCATGACACGCTGCAAAAGACGTAACAAAATATTTGGAAACGCTCAAGTGGGATATTTTTCCGCATTCGCCGTATTCTCCGGACATTGCTCCTTCTGATTACTGATTGTTCCGACGGATGCAACATGACCGACGAATGCAACATGATTTGGCAGGACACCGGTTCACTTGTTTTGAAGAAATTGAACATTGGCTTCAAACTTGGATCGCCTCAAAAGACGAAACGTTTTTCCGAGATGGGATTCGAAAATTGCCTGAGAGGTGGGAAAAAGTCGTAAGCAGCGATGGACTTTATTTTAATTAATCTGTTCATTCATTTTATTTTAAAATATATGCATTTTTAAAATTAAAAAATCGGACCGAATTAATTTGTACTCCTAATATGATCCAGCAACATTTCCAAACACGCTATTTGTATGGTGATGAAATATTTCTTAACTTTCCTAAACCTGCTTAATAACGAGTATTCATAATAAATGGAATTTTTCTAAATATTGTACAAGCCAAATTTCGATTAGAGCCTAATCGCCTAATGAACACGAAAAAATATTCATATGCGCATGAAATATATTAAAAGTAACAAATTATACATCATGGATCAAAACTAACAGATACTCCATTTAAAATTTAGAGATCCCATGTAGGTTAGTATATAAAATTGGTAAAGAAGTCATTTTGCGTATCGTCTGATTTTCCGTAAATTTTTCCAAACTCCAGAAAAACCGCTAGTAAATGTTAAGCGCACGTTTGGGTTGTTCTGGAATAAAACTAACAGATAAAAACAATTTCATTGAAAAATTTAGGAACCTCGAGTGGTTTAGTATATATACAGGTGCTTAGAGAACTACCCCTCGACGATGATGTTGGCCTTACTCAGGTCTGACGGTGTGATCCAGTACCTGTCGCCGTACGGCGGCATATGCAAGATCCTAGTCTTCGGGAAAGTAGACTACGGTAAAATTTGATCCTGCTGTCCCTTGGAGAAGATGTTAAAAGAAAGTCGACAAAGAATTCTTGTGCTTAGCCTCTCGTCACTCCTGTTATATATTAACTCGCCCATTTTGTTTAGAATTCCGAGAATCCTTTCATTTTTGATCCAAGGCTCTTATTTACAAGACGCCACGTCCGACTTATTTGATGTAAAGAGGCGGCAGTCTTTGACATGCAGATTAATCTAAATGCACTTGAACATGCTTAGTATTCGATGGGTCATTTATAGTGGTTTCACTTGACTCTGATCTATATGTTTTGAGGAAGGTTGTTTAGGTCTTGATGGAAACAGTCCATGTTTTTTAGATCTTTTTTCTGTGCCCTGTCTGTGCTGTGTCAACTGATAATAAGATAAGAGAC
This sequence comes from Nephrotoma guestfalica, assembly GCA_963691935.1. Lineage (NCBI taxonomy): Eukaryota > Metazoa > Arthropoda > Insecta > Diptera > Tipulidae > Nephrotoma > Nephrotoma guestfalica. The sequence goes on from OY829914.1 coordinate 228,491,793, forward strand.
TCCTACTCTGATGGTAGATCAAGAGGGCGCTTAATGGATTTATAACATAAATATTATTTATTTATTTTTTATTATTTAATCTTTGCAATCTGTTTGTGGGGCGAAGCACTCCCAACCCTTTCACAGTTCGCTTTTCACATCCTTACCTTACGCCGTCGCTTGTCATTAGCGGAAGTGATGCGTCGCGACTTTGAGCGGCTGATGAAGACGAACTGATTTGATTGGAACGAAAATTTATTTTTTAATTTAATAAATTCTTCTTTGTTTGCGATGAGTTTGCGATTTGTACGATTAGAATAATGGTTTGCAATGTTCTAACCGCTACATCACACCCCCCATATGAGTTATACAGTGAAGAAGATGATTGCGCGATCGTTGTGGTTGATTGACATTTATCTTTTCGGTAGTGATTAGTTTGTTTGTCAGTGTTAGGCATTAGTTCTTATTCAATATGAACTTAAGAGGTACTTAAGCTCAGTGAATAGCTTCGAATTACGTGCCTAATTGGTCGTTAAGTTGACCGCTACTCCGAATCTAAAAGTGTAGTTTTCGGAGTGTAAGTAAAAGTGTGCCGATCGCGAGTTGTGATTTTATTCCGTCTCGATCGTGGCTAGTTGTTGAGATACCGAAGGATATCCGTCGCTTGTGACATTATTTTTATCTTGATTATTTAGCCAGTCGATCGTGAATGACCGCAAAATTGTGCGAGTCAAAGAAACTGGTGTAGAATAAGTAAAGTTTGCTTGAAAAGCCTTGATAGAGGTTGGAGTCACTGTGGAGATTGGTGGTTATGTTAACTCATGGATCATGCGAAATGGATGATCCACGCAAGAAATGACCGGCTGTGAACAAGGTGGTGTTGTTATTGCTGATGAAGTCGAAATGATTGGGGCGAAAATTTATTTTTAATTTATTAAATTTATCATCGTTCTTCTTTGTTTCGTATTCGTCGTGTTGCTTTTGTTTTCGTTTTGGAATGCTCGTCGTGTTGTTTCCGTCTTGTGCGTATATGTACATCTGTTGATGCACTTACTCTACCGCCCGTACAGAGGAATGAATGATGAGTTAGCGATGAGTTTGCGATATTTACGTTTAGAATATTGGTTGGCAATATTAACCGCTACAGATTTATAAGTGACCGATACGCTTTGATGTTGCACTGATGTCACTGTCCTTTCTTCGGTATCCGGTTTGCTCCGAATTTTCACCAGCATTATTGGATCCTGCTACTTCCCTGTTGCTTCTTAAATCAAAGAGCATATCACTGCTTCTTCATCCGCGCAGTAAACTGCTAACCAACTATTTCTCATTCTGCTCTAACATCTGGTCTTAAACTGCTAGCATTTTAATATTTTCTATAGAGAATTAGGGATAGTTTTGGTGGCTGTTGGTAGTCTCGTATTTGTAGTTTTTTTTCTTACCATGCTGTTCTAAATTTATCTGTTCATCTCTGATGGAGGTTGTGATAGATATAGACATGTTATCCTCGCTCAGGCAGAACTGGAATATGGTCCATAGTATTGTGGTAGCTCTCGGTGGTGGGACCTATATGGTCCTTGACTTCCGGGATTGAGATGTTTCGAGCAGCTTCGCCCTCATAATTTTTATTTTTAATACTTTCCATGCAATTAGCTGAGTGAGGAAAGAATGTCTGCCACAGCAGAGTGCTAGCGATCAAAATTTTCTCTTTGCCATTCAACTCTTAGTGCACGCGCCTCACCTTGGATTGTAAAATTCTGCTAGACACGGTCACCTTTAGTGCAGATGGGGTTATTAACAACTAATTAATTTTTTTAATGCGCCCATTAAATGTCTCTGATAAATGTAATTTGATTCATACCCTATAAATTATATTTATTGTTCATACTTTGATTTTCTAAAGTAGGAACAGTACATCTGTTGATCTCACTTCTGCTTCAAATGTGGAACTTTATAGTTTGCTTTGATAAAAACTTTTTGGATTATTGGCTCGACTATGGGATAGTAAGGCTCGTTAAAGCAAAGACATTTAAACCAAGAGCACTAATATAACAATTTACTTCGTACATCCCAGATTAAGGATGTATTGAAATAATAAATATGCGCAGCTCATTTTATTCCCTATCTGTTCTTAATAATATAATAACTGACATCTAACTTGTTGAATTTATTACTAAACAATTTTTAATGACGTATATCTATAATTCGTATCAAACAATACAATAAAGTGATATCGACGCCATGAACTGCTTACATGTACACAAACAAATATGAGAATTATTTCAGATACGCTAGTTAAGAGTTTGTTCATTTCAAACGTCAATTCATTGTGAGAGTCAGTTAGCAGTTTACTATTTTCGTTAAATTCAGTACATTGTCAATTTAGTTGCTCGATACCAGTTGTACAAATATGATCGCCGTTTTGCCTCGTGTCATATGCAGTGTATAATATTTTTTATATGTTTATTTAATCGGGTTGAAATTGAATTCGGTTTTAAAACCACACAAAAAATTGTTTAACTAAAAAGTGATACCGAAAATATTTGTTGGTCAATTAATTAATCAACACAATTAAGTGATTTATAATTATTTGCTTGGTACTTTACATATTAGGGAATTTACCATGATTATAAAAACCAGGTATGCTTCCAAACTTTGGTGTTTACTTGAAAAAATCTATAAAGTGGAATTTTTATTAATGTGATTGTGTGTATAAAAATTTAAATAATAATAATTGAATTAATTCTTAATATTGGCTATTCAAAATGATAAGTTTATTGTATACAATAACTCAAAATACTTTAACCTTTAATTAGAAATTTACATGCAAATTGTTATGCAAGTTTACGTATATTATTCTACGATGATTGTGCCATAGTATACGAATCAGTATTTGATGTGTTTTCATTCGGTATAAATAACCTTCTTTAGTTAATCATCTTGTCGGCGTTTAATTATTGTATACCAAAATATAGATTGATTCAATTCGAACTGATGTATAATAAGAATAACTAAATTGGCAAAACTGGTTCGACCTGTGTTAAATTGTTTTCGTTGGGTTTTGTATAATTTGGATTCCTTCATGTATGACCTCTTATTATTTTGCGGTTTTGCTATATCCAATCTACTGGTGCCTAATTATTTAATATTGTAATAACTTTCTTTTGTGTGCATGTACAGTGGTGGAAAAAATAATAGGATGAAGAGAAAAGCTGTTTCTATGCACCTGTATATTCATTAGTTCCGCAACAAACCAAACTATTAAAGGTGGGATAGTGTAAAGAAGTTCTTAGATACTTGTCTTGATTACTTCTTAAATTGCTCTGCACGTTTTTATTAATTAGTAGATTAGGCGGGACGTTTCCAACTGTTCTTTGTTTGGGAGTTATTTTATAATTTACTAAAGAGTTTTGTCGTCTGACAAACAGTAAATACAAAACATACTTTTTGTTGAACCCGCACTCATTTGTTATATAACATAGTTTGAAACACTTTAGAGGCCTGTTATTTCTTTAAAATAAAGATTTTAAAGAAATAAAATTTTAGTGGCGATAGACTTGTTGGTCATGCATCCCTTAGGTAATATAACAATGAACCATTCATTAACTTTAAATTCTATTTTGGAAATAAATATCTGTTCTAACCGCCGCTTTAATTTCCAATACAATTTGTTTAAGCGCTTCGAGATTGTCATATTGTATACAGTGATTAGTTTATATAAATAATTTCATAAAAGACACGTACGCTGTACATCAGAATTTTTAAATATTTACAATTTACTTAAATACAATTATGTGCCATATAATCACTTTTATATATTAATTTTAGAATTTTCCGTTACCAGCTGAATTGGTAACATATTCCCGGGGGCCTAGTTGCTGCTGATCAGAGAATTAGCTACGGTTCTGGAGTGGATCGGCCACAGCAACTTGAGTTGTTCTTTTGATGGCTGCCGACATTCTATAATTGCATAAAATATTGTATAGTGATGAACATCGTACATGTTCACTACTGTAGTTAATGCCGTTAGATTTTATTTTCAATATCTGAGTTTGGTTGCGAGCTTCGATTGCGGTAACATATTCCCGGGGGCCTAGTTGCTGCTGATCAGAGAATTAGCTACGGTTCTGGAGTGGATCGGCCACAGCAACTTGAGTTGTTCTTTTGATGGCTGCCGACATTCTATAATTGCATAAAATATTGTATAGTGATGAACATCGTACATGTTCACTACTGTAGTTAATGCCGTTAGATTTTATTTTCAATATCTGAGTTTGGTTGCGAGCTTCGATTGATGACATGAAATGATGACATGAAAAACAATTCCAATTTACTGCTAAATGCTCTGTATCCTATTAACGTAACTGTTTTTCTTTTCAGCACACAGGCTGGATCTAGTGTTAGGGATTTCTCTTTTTCGATGGTGTTTCGATTGCTCCACTATCAATTTCGCAAATTACATTATAAAAACATTTGATTTGATTACTAAGATCCATGGCTTTTTTCAAATCTGTTAAATTTAAAATTAAAAGTTTATTTTTTTTTAAATTAAATAACTTAGATTTAGTAGCAATCTAAGCATAACAAAAAAAATCCATCAAAAAAGTTGCATAGTTTTCTTGTAATATCGATGTTCTGTATGTTCTGTATAATAACGGGACTGTTCAGAGTAAACGTATAGATTACTATTAAATCTAAGTAATTTATTTAAAAAAAAAATTAAACTTTCAATTTTAAATTGGACAAATTTGAAAAAAGCTATCGCGAACTCGACCCGATTGATTTTTAGAAAAACGCAGCTATTTTCTAACGCGGACATTTTTTAATCATTTTGTATCTCTTTTTTCACTAAATTTAACATCTCAGCGGAATAAAATATTAAAAGCGATCCCTAAAATGACAAATTGATCGATCCTCGAAGTAAAGAAAACCGGTATATGCAATCTTGAAATTTAATAATATTCCATCTTTTCGCCATTTTTAACGAATTACGATGAAATTTGGATAGTAGTATTGGCTAGGGATTTTAAAGTGAGTTTTGGACACAATTATAGAATCTATTCATGCTGGACTAAACTTGGCCATTTCATAACCAATCCTTATGAAAATTGGTTTCTAGATTGATTTTTCATTGAAATATAAATTTTAGATGAAAATGTGGTATCTGTGCATTCTACACGATCCAAATGGATTTTATCGTATGATGTACCAAACTAGCTTTTTATAGACAAATTTATAATATTATATCATTAATTTATTATTCTATCCAAATATTTCGACCTGTTAGTCATAATCAGTGGAAAAAATGTGTACAAAAATGATTTATCTAGCCATAAAAATTATAATAAACATTTTTAAATAATTTAAGAAATATAATTAAGTGATTCCACTGACAAAATAAACAAAGCTCTTTTTCCGCAGTCTTAATTATTTCGCTGGGATGTTATATTTAGTGAAAAAGAGATAGAACATTTCCGCTGGTAATAACTATATAACAAAATAATTTCTCTTTTGTGATAGTGTTGCCACTTGTGGCGAGTAGTATAATCTTTTATTTTCCGCTGGTAAGTTCCGCTATCTTATGCAGCTTGGCTATGTACTCCTTTCTGTATGCCATAGCCTGATTTAGTATTAAGCATGCCTTGGTGGACTTCTGTGATAGTGCTTATTATAATGGTTTGAAAGTTTCGTAGTTTCATCATTTTCGGCATAGGGTGTAGCCGTAAGGTCTATAAATCCTTCATGGAACAGAATGCTTGTTAGAGATTGGTTGTATACCTCAAATTTGTGGGTTCTTTTCTCATGAGTGTGTTTCATGACGTTGATAGTTTACTCTAATATAGACATCTGATTTTGTAGTCACTCCTTATGGTTCGGCTGGTTCGCATTTAATTTTCTATGCTTCTGTAAGTTTTTCCGTCCCTTTGGTCTAGCACCCCGAATAGTTCATTGGCAATTGTACTTACAAAATCGAAAGGAGCCCTTTTGCAGATTATTTTGTTCCCGCCTAAAGCGTTTAGGACATTGTTTTGCTCATGTAATTCTGCGTGAAGTGATTTTATCTGTGACACAATAGCTTCACAGCATTTAAACGCATCCATTGTATACTACATATTGTTATACTTATAAGCTTTTTATTTTAAGATAAGTTGACGAGCAGCCTACCCAAGGTGATTAGGCTCAGCCCAATAGGAAGTGAGATTATAGTAGGTTATAACCCTCCATTCTCCGCTGATTATACTTCCTTGCCCAATTTTATCAAGATCTCGGGATGGGAGGTGAATCGCGATATATTGCATCTTGTTGGCTGTCCTACTGCTACTAATCCTAATGCGCATATTATTGCGAGAATATTGGACTTGGTGCTTGCTCTTATCACTCGCTTATGGTGTTTTGCGCTATCGATTTGTGCTTTCTTTCTTCACAAGTATTTTTTCGCATTGCTCATTGCTCTCAATCGGCAAGCGAATAGTTTTAGTAATTGGCCTTTTGAGTAATCCTCCGTTGCCGTTTTTTACTGTTGCCGTCTAAAAAACCATTGTTAACACTATGTATCTCCTGAATTCTTCATAGAGTCCATTTCCCTAGAGGTAGATCATCATCTTTAATGAGTACTAGCTCTCTCTTTGCTATATTTGGTTCATTTTTATTCCATTTACTTCGCTTCTGTGACAGTAGTATATTTTCGTTTAAGTAGGTCAACAATGATGCTAAAAAATCGCATGACAAATTGTTTACTACTTCTAAGTACACGGCTTTTATTGTGAAAAAGACCAATACTGCTAAATATCCTTTATAGCGTTTGTTACTTCTTCCTGGCAAATACCGCAGGTGAAAAGGTCCTGATTAATTATTTGGTTGTCGAATGCTTCAAAGGCACATTGTTGTGTTGCCTTTATCTTTGCTGTAATTTGCGTACTTCATTTCTTGACTCTGGTTTCTTCAATTTGTGATGGTTGGTTATTTTTGGAAGAGTCTGTGCAGCTTGAGCTATTCGACCAGCATTTTTCTTCGTTGGCATGTTCAACGAGACAATGATGGCTAATCTATAGAGTCTCTAAGCAACTAAACTACTACCTCAATCACCAGACTTCAACCCTATCGAGCATTTAATCACCACGTAGCAAAGATGAGTGGGATAAGGTAGGTTTTGGCACGACAATAATCTTAAATTAAATTTTGATTTTAATTATTAAATGTATATGCAAATTTTTATGACACTGAATTTTAGAAAAATGTGATTTTTGTTTGAGACAAATATTTTTTTGTTGTACGTCCTTTCACATCAATTACGTAATTGAGTTTTCCTTCTCTCTTGATTAGTTTTTCAAATTTCCATTATTTACCAGGTGTGTAAATATGAAACCGGAACTTTTTAGTAAAAGGGACTCGTTCATGGTATGATAATGTTTAAGAGAATTGTATTCAAAGTATTGCCCATTATTAGTTTAATATTTTTCCCATCTTTTACATTTTCGAAATGAAGTGCTCCTCAGCAAGCCCGTGCCCCATCGATGCAAATAAGTGATAATCGGACGGAGTCAAGTCTCGCGAGTAAGCCGCATGTGAAAATATTTCCCAAAGAAGGGCTTCCACCGTTTCCATGATCGGTTTTGCTTTGTGTGATGGTGCATTATCATGAAGTAAAATGACCTTGTGTTGCGTTTTATCATATTCTGGTCGTTTTTCACTCAAAGCTCGATTCAAATTGATCATTTGTTGTTGGTTGCGTTCAGTATTTACGGTTTCACCAGGTTTTAGCAGCTCAAAATAAATTATTTCACACTCTTCTGATTCCACCAAATATACAGAGCATTGTCTTCCGTCCGAAGCGGTTTGGCCTTACAGTCTATGTCGTTGGTTGTCCTGGATCAACCCAAGATATTTTGCGCTTTAGATTCTCAAAATAGATCCATTTTTCATCGCCAATCACAATTCGATAGAGAAATGATTCTCGTTTGTATCCGGCGTGCAACATTTCGCAAGTGTTTTTTCTATTTTCCTGTTGTCTTTCAATCAGTTTATGCGGAGCCTATTTTCCCACCTTTTGGATCATTCCCATGGTTTTTAAACGTATGGAGGCGGCTTCTCGTGACACATTCAATTGATGCGCGAGCTCCATCCTCATCCAACAATGCTTACAATTGAAAGTCTTCAAACTTTTTTGGTGGTCTTCCACGATCTTTGTTTCTTACGTCAAAATCACCACATTTGAATTTATTAAACCACTTATAGCATTGTGGTTTATTAAGAGCATGCTCACCGTAAGCTTTGACAAGCATTCCATGTGATTCTGTAGCAGTTTTCTTCAAATGATAACAAAAAATCAATGATGGCCGCAAATCGTAATATGTAGGCACGTAACTCGACATTTTTAACACTTAAAAAGACGCGTTATTGTATGAAACTTGTATGGTTATGAATTGGATGTTGTTGACAGATGTCAAAAGAAAACAATGGCGCCGATGACGTGGTTTGTCGAAAGGTATATTGACAGATGTCGCCATTTATTGGCTATTCCGGTTTCATATTTACACACCTGCATGTTTCTCAACATTTTTGTTTTCGCAGAATTGTTGTTTTCCCAAAATTGTGTTTTCTCAGAACTGCCGCGTTCCCATTATTGTTTTTCCTAGAATTGTTGTTTTCTCTGAATTATTTTTCACAGGATTTACATGGAATCTTGTTGTTTATATTTTGAAGTGAAACAATGGAACAAAACTGCAGCATTTATGAAGCTGGTTTTGAAAAGCAAGTCCAGCAAAAATGTAACTTTTGTAAGTGTAACCGAACGTAAGAGTAACTGACGACCATTTTTGAAAACTTGTTGCATAATGTTGTCCAGAGGTTCTCGATAGGATTTAAAACTGGACTACATGCGTCACTCAGATAATAGGGTAGTATTAGATTTTAAAATCTGCTGAGCTTGAATGAATAGAAGCGTCATCTTATTGGAAAATTGTCTAACAATTCAACATACTTGGTTGCATTTATATTCTTTGAGATAATGCATATAGGGTTTTTCCATAATATCGAATGGCCTCGATGTTTTACACGAGTATCGTGCAAATATTCCTGTGATCGATCCATCAGAAGAACCATCAAGATGAGTTTTCTTATCTCTTTTCTCTAAAATTGGTATCCGCAAAACCTATCATCTCACTCGCCTGATAGTGAACTGTTAATCGTGGTTTTGCAACTGATTTCGTGTACTCCTATTTACAGTCAGCTTCCCAAATATGCTAAATTCATTTCACACTCATATTGAGTTTGAGGGATATCCGAATTTCAGTAGAGGTGAACCGCCAAAATAGTAATATTTTGGTTAATTTTCACAAGATTTTATCATGACTAATTGCATTTCATTTCACTTGCATAATTGCCAGAGCCATCGCAGTCTCATTAAACTTAACTATCTGTAATAGGCAACGCAACTGGTTTTAGAGATATGTTAGTAAACTATCTTTTGAATTCATCAGCGGTAAACGACACAGTGTTAATATTAGAGGACCTCATATATGTAGTTTATTAATAACATTCCAGATATTGCTTCTGTTGCAGCTAGCATTCAGCTTACCAAAAAATAATCTCGTGATGTACTTGCGTAACTTGCCGAACATTGGCCAGTCACTAGAATTTTTGCTTGAGTTTAAGAATGTACGATTTCATTTGCTATTTTACACCATAATAGCAAAATAAAACCATTACGTTAATCCAATTAAACACATTTTATGTTTAAATTTGACATGTTTGCATAAAAGATTGAACCTTGCTATTGATGTCAGCATACGAAAAGATTATACCTCAGTTCAGCTGTAGACCATCCTAACATAAATCGAGTTGACGTTAAATAAATCAGAGATCACTGGAAGCAAGGTTTGGCCAAGGTTAACTATTTCTGTTCCCGATTACAGCAGGGAATCATTATCAGATATAATGTGGAAGACAATCTAGTCTAATACTAAGATGTAAATTTAAATTAAAATCACCCATAACTAATATATGAAGATGATTAAGCAATTAGGTGGGACCTAATAAACATAATAATTTCATCGGCTTGAGAAATACTACATGAGGGAGGGTTATAAATAGAGCCAATTAACAACTTTCCGCCATGCAAAGTAATTTTCACAAAAATAAATTTCAATCTGATTTTTCAAGATTTATCTACAATATCGACCGTATAATTATCCCTACGTAAAATAAACACTCACATCCTAATCTCTGAAACACCTAAGTTTTTAAGTTCATTTATTGAGCTTGGATACATCGAACATTGATATGACATACCCTTGGTTAGATAATTTTCTAACCTTTCCAAATAGTTTTTTCCATTTTCCACGTTCTATATAAGAAACTTCACATCTTCAGGTTCACAATTTATACAGTTTTGCAATGGATTTAGATCTGGTGGAATTGGAGAATTCTCAAATATTGTTTTGTCCTTTTTCAAGTAATCCATTTTAATTTAAGATTTCAATGAAATAGAAATTACATTTTCAAATCCTATATAAAGGGGATTTCGGCGGTAATTTTATTGATTGCTTGATAATTTTGCTCAATAGCAAATCAACAGAATAAACTCGGTCGTGTATTTGAAATAGTCGTTTATTGCGTATACATCTAGGAAATGCTAATGTTAGAGGGTTTAAAAATCAAGGAGTTTAAGCAAGATCATTTTCTCCATTACTCGAATATCCTCGAAATAAAAACAGTAAGACACTATAAAACGAGTAAAATCCTTAAACTATAAAAATACTACGGACTGTTAGGACTATTTTTTGTCTGCCATCGGCATTGTGAGGATTTCAAATGATTTGTGGCAGTCCTGATTACTATTTTATAGTTATTGTTGTAAAGTGATGATTGAAGAGAAGGCGAAAACAAAGCATTAAAAGCAACAGAAATAGAATAAACTTATTTGGATGTTTCTATGTTCAATATTCAAAAATGTGTCAGGCCTAGTTAGTAGAGTCTACAGACCGACTCCCACAATCTTTATACAAAGCGAACCTTTCGAGAATTTAATCTGGAATATTTGAATGTGTATTCTAACCAGTGTCGCAATATTAGCTGTATCCCGTCCTCTGCACAATCATTATATGGCCCCAAAACGGTTATAAAGAATGATAATCAAATTCTGTTTTCAGAATTTTAACTCGTTTATTTAATAATAATGTATTCCAAAGGTTGCAATGTTCGTGTATTCTAGTCTCAGACGTGTCAAAACCTTTTTAAAACTGTGTTGTGGCAAAAGTTTATTAAAATCCATCGAGCTCGATTTGTAAATATTTGTATACAATACTAACGATATAGAATTTCAATATTCCTTCTGGTCCGTTGAGAATTCAGTTCGGCTTATGGAACTGTTCGAACGTATGCTTTAAAAATTTGTATAATGCATTTAAACATTTAAACAAATAAGACTTTTCGGTGGTGGACTTTCCTATGGTGAGACTTCAGATAAAACTCATTCAATGGAATGGAAAAATGTACACAGTAAATTAGAATGCAACGATAATGTTTAGTCAAGATATGAATTTCTAAAAATTTCGATGTACTACCGTATATTAAACATTGTATATTGTACTGTTTATTTATCAATTTTTTGCAGGCACACTTAGCAAACAAAACGAAAAAATCCGGATTTTTTTTCCCCCAATACTAACTGAGTACAAATTATCTACTCGTAATGACGGTCACGCGACACAGTTACACAAATTTTATTACAATACAATTAGATATTCGTATACTAAGGTAGAAGTAAAACATTATGAACAACTGTAATAGTTTTGTTAATTTAGTGACAATTAAATTCTCGTAAGCGGAGTCTAATTATATCGTAATTGACACAAGTTTCATAACATAATTGACAACATTTACAGATCATAAATATGATAAGATTACGCTAATAAATACCGCATATTCTAGACGTGCGAACTACTTCACGTTCCAGTTGGAATTTTAACCATTCACAATTAGTCTGCGCTTTTGTACAAATACAAGATTCTAATAGAATATGACTCTTATCTCAGATAAAGGTGTAATTGAAGTATTAAAGTTATTAAAATTTGATTACCAAATGTGTGTGTATTCCAAGGTGTATATGTAGTTCGATGTATACGTACTGCTATCAGTTTTTAATTTTAGTTAAATGTACATTGGAAGCGGATGTTAGGATCTTATTCGTAGTAATTTTCACATCTCTATGTAAAATTAGAGTCTGAGTGCGGCATAGACCTAATTTATTTAATTGACCTGACCTGACGTTTTATTTAACAATATAATCCTGTCATGTGGAGGAGAGTCATCGTTTATCCTATACTAATGTGAAGGGAGATGATTATAATCCTTAATAACTTTTAAAAATATATTGTGGTTTCCTCAATCGACTAGATTTTGATCCTTGAAACTATTTTAGTGATTTAAGAAGTGACCATGCGTGTCTTGCATTTGAAGTGGGAAAATAGTAACTACTTATAGTAACTAACTGTCACAACCAATTTTTGAAAGAACTTTAAAATTAGTGTAAGATACAAATACAATTTCATTTATTTTAACTATTTTTTATAGTTTTTCTGTATACATAAATTATATAAATAAGTTTTATTACTTTTGTAATTTTATGGTTTTCTAAATGCAAATAGTAAACATCGTAAAATAAAATGTATTGTATTGGTACGAATTCTACTCTACAGATATGTAATACTTAGGGGTCGAGTGTGTCGGTCACGGGTTCGAGTACATTCCGAGTACCGAATCAAGTATTCTTCTGGCATTCCATGAGGAGAGGAATATGGACGCACGAAATCAATTGTAAACGGTGGCAATGTCATTATGTAAATTACTGGAACTAACAATGACGTTAATCAACAAGGGGCATTTTGATGTCTCGGAATGCCCGCGACTACAACTACAAACAAGTAATTTACAATTGGAATACGCAAACATCGTCAGATGTAATAATAATAATAGTGTGAACAGTGCAAGTTTAACAAGTAAATACAAGTGAACAGTATGAAAGTGAAGTAGTAAACAATAATTCAAAGCGAAATAGTGAACTTGTTCAAGAAGTTAAAGGTGTTGGTACAAATAAAGTTTGGAACTTTAAAAACCTGAGTGTTTTTGTTTGCAAAATTTATTATGAATCCGTATCGAATGCCCGAAATTCGTAACAGTAAAAATTATAGTCTTTTACCTACAACAACTGATGCGATAGGAATTAAAGTACAAGTTATATATAATTCAGACATTATTGGCCGCTCTTGATAAGAGTTGTAACGTGTTGGCAAACCTACCTAATCGTGCGTTGAAATATTTCGTGGGCTTACTACAAAAAACAATTAATCAATTTTAGTCTCAGTTAATCTGCGTCAAATTTTTCCGGACAAATTTAACTGAGAGTATTAAGAAAGAGTAAAACTAACCAACCAAAACATTGTATTTCGTAAACAAACTTCCTCTTTATATTTTGTTTGTTGCCCTTTGAATTTAAATGTGTTTATTTCTAATTTTTTTCTATTCAAATCCCGGGGATGTCAATTCAATAAATGAAAATTGTAAATGCTATGTGATTATTAAAGTAAATGTCAGCTAACTCATTTCGAAGTGTGGTAAATTTTTCCTGAAAATTATAACGCACGTAACGCAAACTCGACTTAAAAGAACTGATTTAATTTCGGTAAATTGTCGTTTTCATGGAATTGTCATTAACGATGAATTGGCTTTTTCGGTGATACTATCGTTTGCAATGAACTGAGGACCTATTTCTTTATACGATACGAAAACGAGAGAACTAGATTCGTATTTGATTTAAATCAGATTCTTACGATTCTTGTTTACAATTAAATAGGAATCTCGTACTCTCGTTTTCGTATCGTGCACAGAAATAGAGCCCATTGTCATTTTCGGCGAACTATCATAGGAGAACTGATGAAACGATAGGATCGCCTAATTTTCGTTTCTTCAAATAGTTCGGTTCGAAACAAGATATGATGGTTTGAGTTTAGATCCCGTTTCACGTTATAGATGTTGTGTGTTAGCGCGAAATGTTGCGACACTTGAAGATTTTAATATTTGCGTAAAATGCTCATATGCACAAAACGTAACATAATGTCTTCATCTGTTTATCGTACGCCTGTTGAAATCTATTAATACTTCAAATAAGTTAATAGTTTAACGTAATAATTTGTTAATCTGTTTGAATATACTCGCTCAAGATACATTCGTTATTTATCAATAATTTTTCTACCACTACGTTGGCCAAAACATTGTAACCAATGTTTAACAAATTTATTCCTTGGGATTATTACAATTTAACCAACCCACTTTTTATAGAGTGCGGAAACCAAAGGCGCATTCCACTCGTATGGGATTTTCTCAGTAGACCATATAGTTCATACATGTTCATACATTCGGTAAAACATTTGATACCTGCCATTTTTTAGCATTTGGGACAAGTTCCATAGTCACCAGAAGCCTTTGTTGTTTTTATTGTTAACAGCATCGTACGATGGTGGAAATAGTCGAATCATTTTAGTATTGATGTCGGGTTGGTGCAATGGAGATGATTGTACGCTATGGTGGTGTCAGCCGGTTTAAAAGAGAAGGAAAAATAGTATCGTCACACTTGAAGGATATTGTTGATGTGAATTTCTAATTCTCCAGATTCATTGCGAGTACTGATGCTGTTACGAGAATGGAAATCTGCGGCTAGTTCTTTGATGTTGTTGATAAAGAAAAAATTTATTTTGCAACTAAAACTGGGTGAAATTAAAGCCGCGCGTTTTGATTCGGATGTTCCTTAAAATTATTTTGGCGCATTTTGCTAAGAACGATTTCAGGATTCTCACGATGATCAAGCCTTAAACTGTCAAATCTAAAACTGCTATTCGGAATTATATTTGGTATTGCATATATACAATATTAATTATTTCATGTCGTGGACTTTATTAAGAACGTATGTTGCAAAAACTTGGCAGATGTGAAGGCCCTCATTCCGATACAATAAAAATAATTTTTAATTTATTTTTGGTTTAATTGAATGGGGGTGCGGGCACTTAAACATAGGCAGCATTTCCAATTAGAATCCTTATCTACTAAAGAGGCCGGTGATAATTGATTAACAATCAATAAATGGTTGGGCTCCAAAGTGGAACGCACAATTCATAATTGCGAGTATCTATATAATTTTTTGAATTTGAAAAATAGCTCCTTAGCCGATCAACAAAGGCATTTATCAATAAAAATTTCAATAAAAAATACATAAAATACGTAGCTACTTTGTCAAGGTTTGGGTTATTGATACAGTGTCCTTGGAGGCTTTTTCCATGATTCATAAAATTTTACTGGATGAACACGGTATCCATATGTATCACCACATATTTCTAACCTTGTTCTAGGAAGTAGCTAAGAAATTTTATGTTCGATGTTACCCAAGTTCACGATACAAACGGCAGGTTGGTTATTGATAACTTCATTACTAAAGCTGACAAAATCAGACCGACTTGTGCGAAAACACAGGTCCTTATATCCGAGATAAAACTGTGGCCAATAAAGGCGATACAATGATGTACTTTGCATTTAGCTAAGCGTTGTGACTATTAAAATGTGAATGAAGATAAAAAAAATATATCAGGTTCTATACAGTATTGAGGAATTGAATTTGAATTGTTTTTTGTAAAACACTAGTAAAAATTTTCCTTAGAGTGACAATATTTATTGATTTTATTATTAGGAAGATCGATTTCGAAAATGTATTTCTTCTTCAGTTCCTTTTTTACAGCTGTGAAAGTTGTAACGAGTTGTGTGAAAGAAACTGTGCGAGTTGTAAAAAAGGAACTGAAGGAGAAATACATTTTCAAAAAAAAGCCACAGAGTATTTTTTGAAAGCGCACTGCCTGCTCGGCTTGAATTAAAAAATAGACCCATAAATAGCAATTGAGAGACAAACGATTTGACTAGCGGAAATGGAGTGTTAAAACGGAAAAGTGTGAATGGTTAAATGCCGAAATCCTGAAAGTAAAATAATTGACTATGAAGAGCAATTTCACGCTCTAATGAGAGTAATTTACGTAAGATCTTAAATAAATTAAATTGAAATTACTTTGAATTACACCCTGTTTCCAAAACGTTAAAAGTTATTAGAAAGTTAACAAAAAGATCTTTCATTTTGTTTTGATCATTTAATTTTACTCAATTAACAATATAATTGTCGGGTTTTCCATCCTTGAACGTTTTTCATGGTCTGTCAACGTCAAAATTTCAGTCAAAGTTAACATTTTTATCAAGATGAAGTTCACGAACGAGCAACGTTTAAAAATTATTAAAAATTACTACCGCAATTATGAGTCGGCGGTCGCAAATTTAAGAGCGCTTACTCCAATTTTCGGTTATAATAATCGTTCCGCCAGATAGGCTGTAGTGTATAAATTGGAGTCAATATTCATATGTTGGATGTTCCTGAGCCAGTGAGTCAACGTAAGTGCTTCAGTTCAAAATGAGCCAAATCAGTCGATTCCATGCCGTTCACAAAAATTGGGAATCTCAAACCACATTGTGGCGATTTTTGCGAGTCTTGGCTTACAAGCTTACAAGATCAAATTAACTCAAGAATTGAAGCCCCTTGGTCATTTGAAGCGCTGAAACTTCTCCGAGTTGGTTCTGCTAAAGTTTGAAGAAAACCCTGAATTTCATCGAAAAATCATCTTCAGCGATGAAGCTCATTTATGACTTAATGGCTTTGTCAATAAGCATAATATGCGATATTGGATAGCAACAAACAATGGCCACCTCGCTCATGCGATTTAACGCCGTTGAATTTCTTTTTATGGGGTTACGTTAAATCGATGGTTTATGTGAACAAGTTAACAACGTTAGATCTCAGGGACAATATCGAACGCGAAACTGCCAACGTTCCGACCGATAAGTGTGAAAGAGTGGTGGGAAATTGGCTCCAAAGAATCGATCGCTGCAAACGTGCTCGCGGTGGTCATATAAACGAGATCAAATTTCATAGTTAAATGTAACACGTGTACTGCACCTGGAATAAATTTCAATTATTCTTTGTTTTATTTAAATACAAAATTGTTGTCCTTATTGAAAACCCCTTTAGAGCTACTTTTCTAGCGTAAACTACGCGACAATTATAGAACCCGCCGGATTTACTGTGGTTTATTTTCATATAATCCAGTTTTACGATACGCAATCCATTCGTAATGTTTTTGCTGTGGATTTCGAACGAATATATTTGTTTGATTTGTACGAAAAAAAAAAAACAGTTTTAAATGCAATCTTGTCGAAATGCATGAGTTTAATCTGTATATATGAAGTTTTGAACTACCGTCACGGTATATCCGGCGAAACCCAGCCTTCTAGCATGTCCTCCAAAAATGCAGTGTCCCATTCCTCCTCCCCCACTCTCGTTATTAACTCTACTCTTCGTAAAAAATTGACCTTTTTGAGTGATCGATTTGACCATTGTTGTCTTGCTGTATTACATGTAAAGTTGCTCGTCCTTTCTTTTTGAGGCATTCGCCTTTTTCAGGAGCATTAGTTTAAGCCCTGCGCTATGCTTCTCCACGTGTGTCTTTTCGGGTGGCATAAGGAAAGTTCTACCTAAACAATTATTAATAATAAACGAAATTTTAAATTTTATTTAAAACAATTAAAAACACATATTGCATTTATCATTTAATGTATTAAGATTTATCTATATTTATGAAGATTCAAACCGTTGTAAATGGTATCGGGAATACCGAGGTCATCACACAAACAACAACTTCAAGTAGTCGAAATTAAGCTCAGGTGCCCGTTATGCCAACTATACTCCCAGAATTCTAATATAAAATCGGTTAATAAATGACTGACATTCTTTCGATAACGGGATATTCTAGTTCTATAACCACAATCCAAGTGTATCGAACAAATCGGTTTTATCCGTATAATTTCGATGAAATGTCGGTTTTTGTGATTTGTTCCTGTATTTTATAATATGTGCTATACCCTACACCTAAGATGTTATTAAAAATCGTTGCCACTTGCTTGGAACGGTTAGCGACGAATTATGTAAATTATAAAAATAACGTTTCCTTTGCTGAATTGCTAGCTGCTTAAAACATTCTAAGCAAAAAAAAAATAAAACTTTTATTTCTCCATAATTATATTTATTTTGCAACTTAGGAGACCAGTGTCAATTCAAATGTCACTTTTTCTTTGTATTGTTTAGAAATTGTCCCTAAATTCGGTAGTCATGCATTTTGGACAGGAATGCATATTTAAATCACTAATTTAATTAATTCATAATTTATACGAAATCTGCACTTTATCAGTTCTGGCTAATCGAAGTTTTTATTTCGTTACAGTAAAACCGTTAGTCGGCGAAAAATAGCAATCTCGTTAGTAATTGCCTTAATTGTGGTTGGGGTAATCACCGCAGTCGTACTACTATTCGTGCTTGGTGACGACCAGAAAGGTACCATTGTATCAAATGGGGTTGAATGTGCGGCAATCGGTAAAGGTATTTTACAAAAGGGAGGTAGCGTTGCTGATGCAGCAATAGCAACCCTATTGTGCGAGGGAATTAGTTGTCCACAGAGTACAGGGATTGGTGGTGGATTTATAGCTACAATTTATCTAAAGGAAAGTAACAAAGTTGAATCAATTATTGCACGAGAACGTGCACCCGAACTGGCTAAACAGGATATGTATGTTTTGAATCCCAGCGAGTCCAGTATCGGTGGAAAAGCTATGGCTGTACCCGGTGAAATCAAGGGGTACTGGGAATTGCATCAGAGACATGGAAAGCTCGCCTGGGCCGAATTATTTCAACCAGCGATACAATTGTGCCGCGATGGACATTTAGTACCAGCATATTTAGGTAGAATCTTAGAACAACAGAAAAGTTATATTATGGCCGAGGAATCTCTAAGGTTAGTATTTCAATAAACCATTTGAAACCTAAATTAATTTGTGTTACATTTTCAGAGAAATTTTCGTGAATACTGAAACAGGGGATGTGTGGAAAGCAGGTGATAAAATAAAACGATTAAAATTAGGTGATACATTAGAAATTATAGCAAACGAAGGACCAAATGCCTTATACAATGGAACTCTGACAGAAGGATTTTTAAATGATATTAAATCATTTAATGGGATTATAACACGAACTGATTTATTAAACTATAAACCACGCTGGGCTACACCCGCTAATGCTTCAATTTTTAATAATGAGTATAAATTTTATTCAACACCGATGCCAACGTCCGGCGAAACAATTGCATTTATGCTAAACCTTTTGGACTCATATATCGATAAAACGCCAACTCTAACAACATATCAACGGATTGCTGAAGCTTTTAAATTTGGTTTTGCAAAGCGGTCAGCGATGGGTGACCCCGATTTTATAGAAAATGCTGCCGATATCATAAAAAATCTTACCAATCCTTCGTTTATCGCGTCAATTCGTAGTCAAATCAATGATGACACAACGTTTAATGATTATAATTACTATGGCCCTGCATTCGAAACAAAAGAGGATCATGGTACCGCGCACATTTCGATAGTTGGGCCAAATGGTGATGCGATTGCGGCCACTGGTACCATAAACAGTCTCTTTGGATGCAAACGACGAAGTAAATCTACTGGAATTATCCTTAACGATGAAATGGACGATTTTAATAATCCTCTTACGGATACATCAACACTTCCAACGGCACCGGCAAATTTTATACAACCCGGTAAACAACCGGTGTCATCGATGGCCCCATCAATTATTCTCGATAAAAATAATGACGTTGTAATGGTTGTGGGTGGTTCGGGCGGAAAAAAAATAACTTCTTCTATAGCATACATAATAATTCGCCATTTGTGGTTTGGCGAAAGTATTCAAGAGGCTGTGGCGGCACGCCGCATCCATCATCAGTTGATTCCGATGCGGCTTGACTATGAAGAAGGTTTTGATGCGACTATGGTGGCAGGTTTGAAAAATAAACAACATCATGTTGAAAAGTTACCAAATGATGCAGGATTTGCTGCGGTGACCGCTATAGCGAAAGAAAAAGATGTGTTTGTCGGAGTATTCGATCCACGGCGTGGTGGAAGTGTTGAGGAAAATTTTAGTATTTAGATAAACTTTAAAATTTTAGTTTTAGGACGTAAACATTTTATTTTTGTTTAGATTTTAAAGTATTTTTTTGCCAACTACTTATTATATTCTCGATTTTCTGTTGAGTTGTAAAAAAAATTTACTTTCTGCATACACGTACTATTGTTTATATTTGTGATAATTTATTTACATTTAACAAAAATATTTTTTTAAATACAGAAAGTAATTCAATAAACTAAAACTGTAATTTTAACACTTTTTGGGGTTGATTAAATTAATAAGGTCAATTAAAATTCTTACCTACGTTGTTGCGTTTTTATGTAGCTGTGATTCGCACAACATATCAATTAAGTAATATCAGGTATTTGTAACGGCCTATAGATGGAGGTCGATTATTTTGAATGCCTAAATGTTGGTAATATATTTAGGTAAATCGCGACATCTCTGGTAAGTTAACCTATTTATGGTTTGAGATCATTATTTTACCAAAATTTATGTTTATAGAGGTTACCTTAAAACAAATGAATTATATAATACAAGGGTTGTCTAAAAAGTTTCCGACCTAACCAAGATACTAGACATTTTTTCTTCAAACTTATTTTTATTTCTCTACATAGCCTCCTTGTAAGTCTATACACTTCTCCCAACGATGCTCTCATCTCTTCAACCCGTTCCAATAGTACTCGGTGCATTCTCTGCAAAATAGTTGTTTACGAAGGTGATGGCCTCATTCGACGAAAATCTCGTCTTCCGATCGCAACTTTTAGCTTAGGGAACAATAAAAAATTTGCTGAGGCTAAAGCCGGTGAATAAGGAGGGTGGTTAAGCAGTTCAAACCGTAATTCGTGGATTTTCGCCATGTCAACCGCTGAGGTGTGAAACGGCACATTGTCTTGGTGGAGCAAAATTGTTTTTCCCGCGAATGTGGCCGTTTTTCCACAATTTCTTCCTTCAGCTGGGCGTAGTATGCCCCTATAACGGTAGATGATGCGTAGTATGCCCCTATAACGGTTTTCCCTTTTTGATAATAATCGATTAAGATAACTACATGAGTGTACTAAAAAACAGTCGCCAACATTTTCCCAGCCGAAGGAATAGCTTTTGTCTTTTTTGGAGGCGCCAAAACTCTGATTTATTGCGCCTAAACTGCACCAACAGAGCGTTGAAAATGTTCATTCGAACACTTTTCTGGTTCAAAGGGTGCAAACGCAAAACTTATCAACACGAGGACAAATTCTAAAACGTATTTCGTTAATTTAAATTGGCAGTAAACGAACATTCAAATTTTAAAATTTAACTGAATGTTTATGGGAATGGGCAAAATTCATAATTCACTAATTATAATTATTAATTAAATTATAATTGTATTTTAATAGTGAGTTACAAACATTATTGTAATTAAACTCAAAAGTATAAGTGAATATTTTAAAATTCCTTAATTTGGATATTGAGTCGGAAAATTCATAGATACATACGTAGATCTAAAGCTTAACTCATTCATCACTTTAAGTGATAAAAAATAATGCTTTAAGAACATTCTTTTACTTTAACTCAAACAAACCTTTTTCCCTTGCTTGGTTGCCACCGGCATTTGGTGTGCAATAGAAATTCAACATATCCAAGAATCGTCTAAGATGTTTAACGTTTTATGGTCTGTTAAATCGATCGCTATTCGTTTTCTATAACGCAAAGGTGGTCATTTCTAATAACAAAATAATGATTTTAGTAGGGGATTTATGGTATACGGAGTACTTTTAGCGACAATTGAAAAGAGAATAGAATAATACAAATTATATGTGTTTAAAACCTGGAGTAATTATTTTTCTATAACTCTTGCAAACGGTCTCCTTAATTATAAATAAATAATTTAAACTTAAATTTTAAAATCAAATACAAACAATTTAAAAACAACCACGGTTGCTTTACTTAGCTAGAAACAATTAATAGTTTCGGAATATACCACGTTCAAAAGTCTGGAACTGCCGTTTGGCAATCCATTATACGGGGATTCAATATTAATGTTGCTCTTGTGTCGCGATTATTCCTAATTGGACATATTTTTATTGTTTTGTGTGACTGTTTTCTAAAGGCTTTATCAAATTTAGTCACGGAGCCCAGAGATCATTTGTAGCACCGTATATTTACCGGTTGGATGCTCGAACAACAAGTAGTTGAAGCGGACTTATCCGGAAAAATCATAATGTGGTGACGAGCCTTATGTTCACACCAATAGGTTAACAAAACAGTTTCTTTTGGGAATCCGTTTTAAGGATATTAAAAATCTACGTATGATTCAAGGCAAACCAACGCATTCACAAATAGTTACTGTTTGGAATATTGAACTTACTCGTATTTCTCTGAAGCTACGCGGTAAGTTAGTCCTGAGGATCTTTCCAAAATTTTAAGCGGGATTTATAGGTTTAGGTTTTTCCTAAAATATCATGACATAGTTGCAAATCACAGTTTTTTAATTTTTATAATAAATCTGAAGAGGCAACTTGCTAAGGTAATATTTGGATTTTCGCTGATATTTAGCCTAATTGGCACACCAAAAGTAACATATTTCTTAAGTATAGAGCTATACGATATTTCTAATACGGGTGACGTTGATCGAAATTAAATTGAAATTTTTCACATAACAATCACAGCAGTACGGTAGAAATCGAACCTCAGTTAATAGATTTTTTGCAACACGTGAGCTTAAATAGTAAGAGAAATTCAATTTTGTGTTTGCGCTTTTACATAAATTGATTTCAGTGGGAAGTAAAATACATTTGAGCGCGTGCTAATTCTGAAATAAAATAGATTCTTATATTTTTACTCGCACACACATATTTTTCATGAAACTTATTACAGTTACAAACTTGAGTGGAAGTGTTCTGAATGTAACAGTTAGTGTGTTAGTTCTGGCTTAATAATTCCAATATGTCATATGAATATTTTGTCCTAAAGAAATTCATTGCAAATTTTCGTCGCAAAATAAATTAATAGAAAATCTAACTAGGTTGCAGTAATTATCTAAACATATTAATGAGTTCTCACTGTTCTCATTCCTCGGAAGTAGGGAACTGGGGAAAGAATTTATATGTAATTTTTGTTGAATTTTTTTTTCCGGCCTACTGAGGAGAAAAGTTTGTTGTAAATATTTATAAATTGGGAATAATTTTTCCATATCTAAATTGGCAGGGAAAATTATTCTCCATTTAATTTTGTTTACAAAAAATTAACACTAACTTTTTACATCAGCATGCCAGAAAAAAAAATGTTTGAATAAAAATCTTTTCCCAGTTCCCTATTCCCGGGGAACTACCAGAATAGTGCCACTGGGGTGGGATGTTGTAACATAACTTTTCTCGATACTATCGAAATTTACATCTCTTCCATCACGAATAAAATTTAACATTTTTCCATTTATCAATTACTTTGTTTCTATTGCGATCTCTACCTTTTCGAAGAAAACATTATGTCGTTCTACTCTTATTCTATCACCTAAGTATTTTATGAGTGACACTTTATCGCAAAACAGAAAAGTGATAAATAAAGAATTTATTCTAGTAGCGTGCGATTGCAATATCCTCGTAGAAACCAAAATTAACAAGCGGAAAGACAAGCAATTTTTTTGAGGAAAAAGATATAAAATTCGATTAATATCGAAAAAAGTGATGTTATAACATCTCACCCCTGATATCATCGCCGACCCTAAGTATTTCTGGTATTTCATTAATTCAAAGAAGAAATCTGACTGGTATTCCTCGATCTTGAAGTATTTCGTGGAAAGCAAGATTGTTAAACTTAGGGACGATTTTTCATCTGGTTCCGAAGGGTTGCCTTCTATCGTCTTAAATAATGCATTACCAGTTTTGCTCAATCGCCAACTACACTTTTTCAAATCCCAGTTTCTGCAGGGATATCCATCAGTTTCGAAAACTCGTTTATCGTTCCGGTCCATTAGACGGGTAACAAATCAGACATCTGAACCTACAGAACAATGGCCAAGCAGTCCTGTATTCCCGAACTATTTGTAAATATTGTTTATGAATCATTATACTTTCATTGTAACTGTCTTCTCAGATAGTTAGCACAGTTTTCTTCTGCTCGGTCTTCACTCCAAAAATTCTCGACAAAACATTGCCATGACAAAATCGTATTTTGACACTCACAACTAAACACCAAAATGTATGTAAAATCGTTTTGTGCTCTCTATTTTGTTTATTTGAGAGTAAAATACAATTTTCTACTCATTTTATCAGTGTCATGAAAAAAACTTGAGCAATTATAAAGGGTGGTTAAATTTTAAGGGCCGACGTTGAATGTGAACCACACCAAAACGTCAAGTTTTTTTCTGCATTTAATTTGACATTTCTCAATTTCAGACTAGCTCAATTTGAACCATGGAAAGATACACAATCGAGTAACGCGTTAAGAATGGTCAGAATGGTGGCAAGAAATGGCAACAGTGGATGATCAATTTTCGAAGAAAATCTTCTTCAGTGATGAGGCACATTTTCACCTCAGTGGATTCGTCAATAAGCAGAATTGCCGCATTAATCCGAATCATAATCCAAGAGTGATTGTCGAAAAACCAATGCACCCACAAAGAGTGACTGTTTGGTGCGGTTTATGGGCTGGCGGCATCATCGGGCCGTATTTTTTCCAAAATGAGGCCGGTCAGGCAGTTACTGCGAATGGTGTTCGCTATAGTGAGATGATAACGAACTTTTTATGGCCCGAATTGGAAGATATGGATGTGGACGATATGTGGTTTCAACAGGACGGTGCCACTTGCCACACAGCTAACGAAACAATGGCTCTTTTGCGCGACAAATTCAATGGCCGTGTTATCTCACGTGGTGGCGATGTCAATTGGCCGCCAAGATCATGTGATTTGACACCGTTGGACTTCTTTCTTTGGGGTTGTTTGAAAGAAAAGGTGTACGTCGATAAGCCAGCAATAATTCAAGAGCTATAGGATGAGATAATTCGGCACATTAACGGCATAGAACCTCAATTATGCCTAAGCGTCGTCGAAAATTTGGACCATCGGGTGGAGGTGTGCCGCCGAGGTCGCGTCGGCCATTTGGCCGATATTTTGTTCCATACATAATTGAACCATACCATATTATCATAATAAAAAAAATTGACAATAATTTCCTAAATAATTTGTGTTTTATTCAAAATCAACATCGGCCCTTAAAGTTTAACCACCCTTTAGTAAATTTTATCTTTGTCAAGGTGTAATGTGCATGAGCAGATTCAATACAAATATATTTTATCATGACATTCTAGCGTCATGACAAAATTAGGCGAGTGAAAACCGATCATTAGAGAACGATCTACGACCCCCAACCTGATTGAATTAACATCATGCACTATGAATACCATGGAGTCCAGAAAATAAGTTGATGTCATTACCACTGACTTCAGAAAAGCGTCTGAGAAAGTTTTTCATAAAATTATCAAATTTAAACTAAGCCCTTGGTTGCCTTCCTCAAATTTTACTTTGGCACAAAGTAGCAGTTTGGCTCACCTACATCTCATCCGTTCATGCGTCTTCTGGAGTGCCCTAGCATAATTAATAACTCGATCATTTCTGTATACGCTGATGATATGAAAATTTATAAAGATATTTCAGGGCCAACTCTATGCTTGGTTTTGTTATGCGCTGTCTAAGGAGTTAATTGACCCTCGTGTAACTAAGACTCTTTATTCCACGTTTGTTCGTCCTATGATCGAATACGCCTGTCAAGTATGGTCCGTTCATTACGATATATTGGGTGTATGAATATGACTCCGCCCTTTGCTAATAGGTGTCGTTACTAGTACTACTTACGTGTACTATAAATGGACAATACTGCTATTCTTTAATACTTCACGTCAGCTATCAAATGCAGTATGCGACATTTAGTTGAAGTGTAAGCAACTAGTATTTTTAACTCCTTGAAAATGTCGAATTATAATATTTTATTACAAAGAAAAGTGCAGCGGAAACTTATCGTTTGCTTGTGGAAATTTACAGTGAGAATGCACCATCGAATACAACTTGCAAAGAATGGTTTCGACGATTTAAAAATGTTAATTTTTGCATTGAAGATAAAGAGGATGGAGAACCACCTAAAAACTTGAATATGCTGAATTGGAAACGTTATTGACTGAAGATTCTTCTCAAACACAATCAGAATTGGCTGTAGCATTAAATATTGGTCGATCAACTGTTGTAAAACATTTATAAATAATCGAAATGGTTGAAAAAGCTGGAAACTGTGTTCCACCCCAAACGCAAAAATCTTTGGTGAAGCCTGGTGATGCTGGTCCATCGCAACCAAAGCGAGATATTCATAAAGGTATGGTATATTATGTACTGCTGGAATCAGGTGAAACTATCAATGACGATGTCTACCGACGGCAACTAATATGTTTGAAGTGAGCTATAGAGGTAAAACAACCAGAATGGATGAATAGACAACAAATTAATTTTTCAGCATTGCATAGCTCCTTCACGGATTACTACTTATTCCGGTCGATGAAGTCGTCCCTTTCTGAATAGTGCAAAGATCGAAAATTGGGTTATTGATTGGATCGCCTCCAAAAATCAGAATTTCTTCAGGGAAGTCCGTAAATTGTCTGGTAAAGATGGGGTATGTAGTAGCTTTTGTGCATTGTGCAGATGTGATTTATTTTAATAAAAAAGGGCGGACTCATATTCACACAGCCAATACAAACAAATAGACTTGAGGACAATCTTTGGATGGACAATCGAAACTTGCCTCCTCGATTCAGATATCGTTTAAAGCTGATTAATCTTCAACCATTATCAAATACTTACTAGTATCTACTAGGGCGGCATCGATATCGTGCTATTCTCCGAGCAGGAACAGAACTAAATATGGTCTAAACGAGCGTAAGGGTCACTAATGCTGCGAGAATGCAATGCAAATTTTAATCTGTCAATATTACCAAGTATTGTTTGAAGAAAGTTCTATATGTCTTTTAACAATTGGTGGTTAAGATTGCATTGATATTGCTTTACTTTATTAACTTTATTATTATTCAGTTTTTATGTTACTTTTCCAATTTTATTTATTTTTTAATTGCATTTTATTTAAGTAGTTCCCTTTTATTTTTTCGATGTACGATCGCATTTGAAATTTAAATCTGTTTGTATCAAGCAGACTCAACTGCCGATTTTCTTCTCTCTTTCGATGGGGTATAATCTTTCTGAACTATTTACGTTAGATTACGTCCTTTTTAATAACAAATTTGGTGTTCATATTAACTATAACTCAACTTGTTTTCCGGTAACTTAAATTTTGTCTTAATTTTTTTTCAGTATCCAATTTCAAAATGATGATACCCTTGATTACAGTTCTCTCTCAGATTTGTTATCAAAAATAATAATAATAAAACAGATGGTGACTCCCCACGCGCGGTCGGGAGTCGCGAGGCGTAATTGGTCGTTGGGAATTATTGTTATTTCTCGGGCGCTAGAGCCTCTTTGGTTGATTGGCGGGGAGCACGACGTGCAGGTGAAGTTGACATTTGAGCTGATATATAGACCTTCTATACCATCGCCCTTTACATCCCGATTGTGGATGCATTCGATTCCGTATTAATAATTAAGAAGTAACTGAAGCTCAAAGATTCTAAACACCAAATGGAATCCTACCTAATTGAAAAGTTCTGAAATTCGTACTGACATGCATTTCACAGTATAACGTTTTACAAACCGAGTATACACGGTTTGAATACAGTTTAAATACGCAGTGTGCAGAGTAAAAATTGCTCAGGTTCGATTGGATTGTAAAATAGATCCAATGCAAGCTATTTGAGGTACTTTTTGGATCGTGGGCTTATTTACGCTACATCAAATATTTTATTGCAATTCAGAACTAACAAAATAATGCAACTAGACCATTTCCAATGTGTACGAAAAATCAATTTTTAAATACAAAAAATTACCAATTGCCCTAATTCATTCTTCAGGATGAACCTAAATGTATAATTGAGGGATTAATCCATGATTATCCAAATAAAATGTTTAGTTTGTCTATCGACAGGTTTCAAAGTTTATCGTTTTGTTGAAACGTCCAAATCAATTTTCTCAATAATTTACGACCTCTAAACAGCGAACAATTTTTGCAACGAGGTGTTAGAAACATTAAATCGGGGTGTTAATACACGATTATTCAGATTGGTCTTGAAATGACGTAAAAATTTAGTTTAAAAATATTCAAAATTCGATTTTTATCGATCGAAAAATTCCGTCAAACGATGTCGATAAGTTTATTTGTTTTACGCCGCAATGACTATTATTTTTGGTAAATTTACCGACCCTAGATGGCAAATCACGAAATAAAAAGTCCAATATCAGTGGTTATTAATTTATTAAAATATGCAAGGTTTAGATTAGCAATAATGAAAATTAAAAATTAAAATAAACAATATAAGTAAAGTTTAGCAAATTATACAAAATTTTGCTACTCAAGTTTATTAAAGAAACAAACCATTGCATACATTTTAGGGGTATTTAAATATTGATACCAGAGGATATGGAAATGAGGTTATGTGTTTATTTTATGTCGATACTAAGAATAAATTTGTTTCCTCAGTACCCTACAGCCTTAAGGGATTAACAATTAACACATTTTCAATCGCAGGTGCATTTCTGTTCGCCTGAATGCCGTCGCTTATTATACTGTTTACCCGCACATGATTAATAAGGTTAATTAAGTTATTTTATCGCTATTAAATCAATATAAAATGATAATCATTAAAATATGACTAATAGATAATTACTATTGATTTAAACAATTATTTATTCATATTGGTATAGATATCAAAATTGTATTATAATTCACCTAAAGCATGTACTACATTATTATGGCGATATGGTGAGTATTGGTTATCATACAAAATGTATTGCTCCGTACTGATAGCACTAACACATCTAATTAAAAATAAAATTGATAACACTTCGTTGCAAGTATATAATATAAATAGGCTTTATTACACCTTCCGCAATAACGATTTTTTAGTCTAAAGTATTCCATTACTAGGACCGCAGCTTAGTACTTTTAGCTTATTAAAAGAAAAACATTAACGAATTTTTAAATATGGCGATGAAATCACAATGGATCTTACTGTTTGCAACGTTTATATTATCCTGCATATCGATAGCATTCCTCATAACAGCATTTGCAACAACTAGTTGGGTAAATATTACAATTTGATGATGTGCCCGAGTTATCAAACTTGTGTTGTGTTATCACCTAGGAATACCTATCAGTACATGTTGGTGAACAATATTGATTGTTTATCTGGTTTTATTTGTGCTTTTTTAGTACGGTGTATTGTTTAATGTGCATGCATATACACAATACAGTTTAAGTATCCAAGTAAAGATGTCATTGTTTGGAATGTGTGGCGCAAAGCTCGTGATCAAATCCCAAAAATATACTAAAATTATTAAATTTACTTATGTTGCGTTTTAGATATCTGGTGACTTAAAGCCTAAAGATGGAGTTATTACCGATCCGGGCACAGTAAATTACGGGCTGTTCAAGGGTACCGCGACTATCGGATCGGCTACTGTTCAGGACTTGTCAATAGTATGTGACTATTCGGAAAATAAATGCGCCTACACTTGCCAAACCGATCCAGAACTTCAAGAAGAGGAACTGAAACGTTTGATAAGTGGTGCGGATTTAACTGGATTTTTATGTGCGAGTCCGAAGAGTTTGGCAGTTGGTAGATTATACTCAAATGCTACAGGAAAAATAGAGGCAACTGGCAGAGTAGCGCTAGACGATAGCTTTATAAATGCCGGGTTATATTTAAGTGTGGTGATTTTTTTGTCGCTAAGCCTGTTCTTTGCGGTAGTCTCAGCCATATTTTCACTCATAAATGTTGTTTTTAATCCGGTCGAGCAAATCTTTGGCATATTCGGACTATATATTTGGAATGGTGTGGCCTTTATTCTTCCATCGATCGTAATGACATTGTATGGTATCCTGTTTGGCGTTTATATTTACGATAACGTCGCTATTCGTGAAACATTACGGATGGATAGTGTTTTAGAGTCGGAAGGTGAAACAGCGCTAGGATTCTCTTATTGGTAAGTTTATAAATAAAATAATGTGTAGTTTTGTATTTTGAATTGAATTTTCTATTTACTTCAGGTTCGTCATCATCTCACTGTTCCTGCACGAGATTAACATGATATTGCTTTGGTACAGAACGCGGTTAATCAATAAGGAACCACCACCACCAACAATTGTTGTTGAGAAAAATGATCATACACTTATGTTGTACTAAAATGTGATTAAATTTAGTCGAACGGTTATTAAGTGTTACGCGGGGGTGGGCGATAAATGATTAGAATGTTAAACTTGTATTTATTGTTTGTTTTTTTTAAATAAATGTTCCTTACAAAAGATTCGCGTTTAATAAGTTCAAGTGTTATAAAAAATTCGCGCTCGAATGGAAAATTGTTTGCTTGGTCCAGCGGTACAGCAATCGTACTTTTAAGAATCTGTGTTGATGCTAAATGTTCTATTTAATGAATTATTCAGGTGTTAGCATGTTATATTAAGCATAATATGCTAATTTTACATTAATTCGATTTATGGAATTGAATCTAGATCCTAAAATGATTTTGGGCGAAGTTCTGGATAAATAGTCTTTGTGGATGGAAAAAATCCTTCTTAGTCTTAGATCGCTTTGATGGGAAATTATAGATACTCATTATCATGAATCTTAATTACTTTCTGGGGAACATGTGGGATAAAGACAAATATCATAAAATGGTAAGCTTGAAAGGTTTACATCTTCAGGCCGATTTATTTAATTTTACCACGAACAAAATCAAGGATTCGGCCATTTTCTAAGGTTTTTTCCGATTGATGAATTTCTGTAATCGAACAGAAGGATTAAATTTATTTTAGACAGAAATAAATATTTATAGTCTTAGAAAAAAATTTAACGAATTTGCTCTGGAGTAAACTGTCATTCAATGTATTTCATGTATACGTAAGTCATATCGTAATTTAAGATCAGCTGCTCACCATATTAACCTCGACATTTGTTTACTACATAAATAGTGTAATATTTCACTCATTTGCTGATGTGCATAATTTACACGGTTGCATTCTTGTATCGATGCTGTTCTATTACTTGGGATCGCATCCCAGATCTGAGAATTCCAGGTGTTAAAAATAGAAGAAATTATTATATTGTTTATAACTCATATGTATATCATTCTGCTTCAAATTCTAAAAATTTTAGTTATCTTCGTCATGATTTTAAAAGTAATCACCTAAAATTACATGTTAATAATTTTGTGAGATAACAAATAACGTTTACATCACGATAAATGTGGTTTGGCACCCAATATTTTAACGTTTTATCCGTGTGGCTGTGGCAAACGGTCTACATAATAAAAATATTGATATCTATCTAATAGATCAAGTTTTGTGTCTCAAGAATCAAAATGGCGTTCATTTACGCGTATCACTATTTCCACTTTCGACTCACTTATTGTGTTTGTACCCGTATTTGTATATCGCGCTGAATATTCGAGATGTCTCGCGGACTTTCGGTTTTGGTCTTCACTAATTTGGCTATAACCTGGAATACCACAAAACTGTTATAAAACTATCTCTAATACTACTACGCTAACCTAGTTGTCACTAATCGCACAAAAACAAATTTTATTAATTTTTTAAAGTTTAAATGAGCAATTTTCATCTAAGCCTGTTCATTCCGAACAGAATCCAAATTGCCGTCTCTGTATATCAGATCGTGTAACGCAAACCAATTCAATATCTTCGTCCTCGCCATGATCCACTTTATCTCAACCCCTTCCTTGAAGATAATTCACTTCATCACTGCTGGCACGTTGCGCGTCTTTTCATACTCGGCACCACCTGCTCACACATCTCTTCATCTTTACTGTGATCCTTGCAAACAACCACCGCCTCCATTGCCAACGCCTTTTTTGGCCCGCATTTCCTCAATGATCTTTTCCGAAATAGAGTTTAGTCCGTTCCATCCCGATGGATAGCTATCCTTTTTCGTCACTTCAATAATTTTTCAATAATCTACACAAAATCTCATCATCTCTTCCACTTTCTCTGGTTTTCCCAAAGGCAATCTTCTATGTGTATGGTGAATCGGTGTCTCTGTTCCAATGCTGTGTTTTACCATATTGGTCGTTCCATTATTTTTGGTGTACCACATAAAATGAACATGTATCGTTTTAGTAGCCGCTGCGCTTCATTTTTCTGTTTCTTAGCAACATCTTCTATCTAGTTCTGCATGTCGTTCTATTATTTCCTTTTATTCTGCTGTGTTGATTTTACTCACCAGATTTTTCTGTTCACATTCCACTATGGACTGACATCTTCAAATTTTCCGGTGATTGTTCTTTTCTTGATTGTGTTTGATTTATTCGAGAGATTTAGAGCTCTAATTGGAATTCTATTGTCGTTATTTCGTATTACTTGGCTAACTAGAACCATATTCCAATCTTCCCCAAATAATTGTTTCTGTATTTGGCGACATCTTTTCTAGGTTCTCTGAATAGTTGTTATATTTGAACCGCGAAGTTGGATCTCGACGTTACCGTAGCTCACGACCCCTCGTCCAACTTCCAGCACGAAGCCAAAACTAGTATCATGAATTATTATTTCAGTACTTTCCTACCTATGATGAAAGTATTATCGCTGTTTGCAATTTGTGTGCTTTCACTGATCCACTGACAATATCCTTATTTCACTTAAATCACCACTAATAGTTGTTCACACTGTTCACTTTCGCTTTTAAATATTCATGTACCGTATTTTCCGAATGACTCACCATTATGTTACTTGCACGCCTATTTATATACCGCGCTGAATATTTGTGATCGTGGCTGATCTTTCGGTTCTGTTCCAGTCTAATTCTACTATAATCCGCAATACCACTATACTGTTATAAAACTACCTCTAATGCTACTACTTTAATATTTACGGATTACGCTGAACAATCTCCAAACATTGCAAAGAAATAGTCATTCGATTAATTTTTTGAACATTTGCTGACAGCTTTTTAATATGCAATTCTTCATAATTCTCCACACTTATGCTTCTTCGACCACGTTTAAATTAATTTACCCAAATTACCCCGTGACTTTTCAAAAACGAATCTAACTAAGAAACTATTCATCAATGTCAAACAAATCAAATGTCATACAAATTCGTTTAAAAGGACTTATGCTGTGTGCCTCAGAAGACTTTTCAAACTAAACTTTTCAAATTTTGAAGCTTCCGCTAGTGTCTCATAGGCAATAATTAAAAAGTCAACTCCTGAGGTTACTATTCAGACTTTTCATTTTATTGTATAACTTGAACTGATGTGTATAATTTATTTTGACGTTAGAAAGGATTAAACAAAGAAAAAATGGAAAAACGGCCGTACTCTATTCGATGTAAGTTTATTTGTATTATTAATTAAATTCTAAATTAGGTTATATACCTAATGTACATTATTAAATTCTTAAATTTTTATTTACATTATTAAAAGATTTATCAATCTATATATCCTCTATTGTTAGTTATACACTTTTAAGGTGACTAAATAAATTTCTCTTCAATTTTAGGATCTATAAAGTGTTGGAGTCTTCTTTTATAACCACCGACGATTCTCCTCTGGAATTCCGGAACGTATTGCATTAGCCTAAGTGCATTCCAGATTACTATTCTTAATATTTTATTTGTGATTTTTTGCATCATTTTAATAGAGAATGGATGCCATTTCATCTAGAAAATTTTGCTTATCTAACCTGTTGCTTAAAGCTTCAAGGCATTTCTCTTGTTTAGCAAGCCGAAAGCTAAGAGCTTCCTTGCTTCTTAGTATCTTTTGGAGTACTGTTGTATCTTCTGCAGTGCCCTTCGAAATAACAGGTTTTCTCATTACCACTTGCGAGTATTGTTTTGGTTCTCCTGTTTTACTTGCATGACGAAAAGCACCTTCCTCTTTGGTGAAAGTTTGGTTCATTTTATCTGGTATTCTTGAATTTTGTTTTTGCGTTTTATTTCTTATTCTTTGTAGCTCCTTAGCTATTTCACATCGCCGGTGGTTTGCGGGACGTGGTTTCTTCCAATTAACACATTTAGCAGGCTTATCTTTACTACCAGGGCATACTTGGGCATGAAGCTTTCCTGCACGCATCTAATCTCTCTTTGGCAATATTTCTGCGTATGACTAAAACCTTGACATGTTTTGTACTGCGCTATTAGACCGTTGTTTTTTTCAACGGCTCCATTTTAACTCTCATGTTAAGTATTGCCTAAGTAAAGCGAGCATAAATAGTAGAAGCCCCTTTTGTTGAGAACTTCAAGTCTTCGTTCAGTTTCGATTTGTTCGTTTTACAGCATTCTCTATTTGATGACCTATTTGCTTGAGATCCTTAATAATTTCCTCTTTTGCACAGGTCGAGTGAATACCTCTAGCCATAACTATGATTAGACGATCATTTTTGTCCTCCCATTTTTGTTTATCACGAATTTGTGTTCGGCTTTCATAACCGATTGTATTGGTGGGAGTTATTTCCCTTTTGTTTAGCTGGTTGTTATTCTAGAACTAGTTGTTTCTTGATGATTAACTTTTGTTTCCAGAAACCTCTTTTGAAGTTGATGGTAAAGCATCTGCCATTTCTGGTGAGTGTTGAGCTTTGTTTTTCTTGCTTGGTATTTTATTCCAGTGCAACATCAAATTTGTGTCTCTTTCTAATTCTTCTTTATTCGTATGGAATGTATTAATGTCATCATCGATTGCAGGTTTAGGCGTCGTCTCAAGTGTTATACGTGTTTTAACTGCTTTTTTCCAAGTTACACTACTGGCATTTGATCTCTGGTAGTACTTTGCTACTGCGGAAGCAGTATCCGCCCCGCGACGTGGAAGCAGCTACCTAGGTGTACACAGAGACCGAGTACCCTATAGGCTGAGGGAAATTATTAGTAGTCAACGAAATTTCATAATTTCCAACGTAATTTGGAAACGGTTTATCAATATTTTATGTTTTGTGAAATTGAAAAAATCTATTTTTGATTATGGCGCCATTATAAGATGTTTATAGAAATAACACATATCTCAACATTCTTGAACAGGTTACATATTATAATGACTAGTCTAATTGTAGAATAGTCTTATCAAGACAACTCAGAGTTAACGTGCCTCCCTTTAAAATGATGATTTAGCATATTTTTATGTGAGTGAGTGTGTTGCGATTTTATCACCCGCCATTCAAGGCAATACTATCAATCGTTATTGTATCGCAGGTATGAAGTGGTTTGATAGGTGTGTCATACCATCGTATGGTAAATTCGAAACGTAATCCAATCTTACATAGTATTTTCGTTTTGTAATATATTCAGATTGCTGATTACTGATTAAATTTGGTTATTTTTGTGTTCTTAGTCATATTGTTTTGGTTTTTTGGGTCAACGTTTCACAATTGAAATTTCAAGGAGTCCCGAAATTCTGCATGGTAATCACTTTAGTTAAAAACGATAAGCAGCTATTTATATGCAGCAAACGTTAATTTTATCTTCTGCTGAAATTTCTGTAATACAGCACGTCTATCTTCAATGAAACTCAGTGTGGGATACACCTGCGATCCACTTGATTAAATGCACTTTTCTTTCTTTATTAAAATGTAAATATTTTTGTGGTTATTTTCGAAAGAATGGCATGTTATACTGAGAAGAAGGCTCAAATAGGATTTAGACAACTCAGACAAAAATTCTCGAGGTTTCAAACCAACAAAATGAGATTTTGTACATTTTTAATTTCTACTATTGCTTGAAATTACTTCAATTCTGAATTCTACGATTATGCGTAGAGTAAATAGTTCGTCAACAGTAAAAAATAATTTATGAAGTAACGCTTCATTGTCGCTAACATAGATCTAATGAAAAATGTATATGATTTTTAGAAAGTATCAACCTTCAAACGATATTTATCAAAATACTATGACCGACCTAATTTACAAGTTACAGTTGTTTTAGTAACGCTACCTTTATTATTTTCAAAACAAAGGAAAAAGATACCCTGCGCCATTGACAGCAACCGTCAACCGTTGGTTTGCTGAGGCAGTTATTGCAGAAAAGATAAGAAAGTGCACAAAATGGTTTCGAAAGATCGTAAAGTGAAGTTGCGAGGGATGTCTGACACCTTAAAGTTATATCAGAGGACAACATTTAATCGTAATAAACAGGATTTTTTGCGTCGGTTTTGGTCTCCTTATTTTGGGGATGCGCAAGTATTTAGTTCGACTATCTTGAAAAGGGATTATCAACAGCGAATATTACAAACGCAATACAAAATAAAATACTGAATTTCACCAAGCAATGCATTGTTTCACAATTGACAAAGTTACACTAATTGAAGTTCGAATTGCTTATCCATCCACCGTATTCTCCGAATTTGAGTTCCAGCGACCTGTTTGCGTCAATTTTGAGGCGAAAGATAAATCGTTCTACAGAAAAGGTATCGAAATGTGAGAGAAACGTTGGAATTAATGAATCACTGTTGAAGGAGCGTTTGTTGATGAACAAAGATTAATTTTCCGCTGCTTTGATAAATTGCAAGTGGTTGAAACAAGACAGTGGGGATAGTTGATCAAAAGAAATGTGACCAAGAAACTGAAACCTAACTAACTCGTAGACTGGACAACAGCAAGCAAAGGGAATGTGGTCGCTGGCCTCTTCAAGCTAGCCATCACACCACGAGCAAGCCTCATTCTTTGTAAATGTAAGAATAGTGACCAAAACTCGTAGCTGCTCTTTCTTCAGAAACAGAGCATACTTAGTTAACCTCAAATTAGGTTCACAAATAAAGTACGAATATTTCGCCACCGGCAGGAAGAAGAAGCAAGCCAATTGCGCTTAGCTTCGTAGCGAACGTAGTTCTTAATAGCTTTCTTGCCATTGTTAAAACTCAACGGAGCTACAGCCACGCATCCGATGAAATCCAGACGCGAACCTATCCTGGCCAAAGAATCTGCCACTACATTCCCTCAGTATCAAACTGAACCGACCCACACATGACCTTACCACTATTGTTGCAACACAGGCAGCTAATAAAATGTTTACAGTTCTAACCAGTGATCACAGGATTCCGCAATGCATTTTGCACAGCTTTACTATGTGTACACAAAATAATCTTTTCATCTGAAACAGCGAGGTTAGACGCCTCAATCATATACTGCGTGAGAGTAATCAACTCGGCCTGGAACACCGTGCATGTTGAACCCAGAGTGCCTGAAGATCGTTCATCAAGTGAAGGGCAGTAGGTTCTAAAACCTGCAGCTAATTCAGATGGGGGAAGTCTGTGAACTAACGACTCAAACACCCAATTTTTGAAGTCTTGGGACAACCAAAGGTCTCTCGATGGATAAACCGCTGAGATGTAATTATTGAGGTCGAATCCTGGTAACAGTTTGTGATTAACCATAATATTTTCTGCTATAGATGAACTGTGGCACTATTCTGGCTTTCCCTGAGATCAGGGAATTGGGAAAAATATTTTCATAGTATTTTTGCCCTAATTGTATTTTTCTGGCGAACTGAAGGAATAAGTTTAGTGTAAAAACTTTCAAAACAAAGTTAATTTGGAGAGTTTTGCTCCACAAAATTTTTATAGAGAAAAATATTTTTCTATTTATCTTTGATCCGAAAATTTTTACACCAAACTTATTCCCTTAGTAGGCCAGAAAAATACAATTTAGACAAAAATGCTATGAAAATATTTTTCCCAATTTCCTATTCCCTTAGGGAAAGCCAGAAAAGTGCCACTGAAGAGATTGAAAATTGGTCTATGCTCTGACGCACGTTAGTCTGAGTGACTCTCCCTAACGCACGTTAGTCTGAGTGCGGCAAAACAATCTTTACCCAGAATGAAGGACTGCAGCGGAGGTAGGAACAATATGGTTTGCAAAGCAGGATCGGAGTCACAGCGCCGGTAATAGCCCTGCATGCCACACCCTGTAGACTGTTAAATTTCGCTAAAGCGGGATTCGATTTTAACACGGGCCACCAAAAGAACAGAAGCCTAAGATAGCATAGGTAAGACCAACGATTTATAAATAAACATCAGCATTTTAGCAGTCAAACCCCAGGTTTCCCCAGGCCTTAAATGCCCTTCTACATTGCCAAAAACAGCAATGACTTTTGAAGTTTACATTTAAAGTGAAACGTTCAGGAAAGTTTAGTGCTAAGGTAAGGCTAAGATGTTTTATGGCATCTGATCTGGTGATCGTTTCCCCAAAAAGAGAAGCTAGAGACAGTTCACCAATATTTTTCGTCTGGTAAAGACCAGTAAACTGGTCTTAGATGGATTAACGCGCAAACACTTCTCCAGGCACCACATCTCTGCAACATGTAGAGTATGCTGCAATCAGTCAGATAGGATTGTTTATCTGAAACTGTGATGACCAGATCATCAGCATAGCTCTGAGCAATAGTAATGAAATTGGAAATTACCGCGTGTTAAAGTTGTGGAATCATATCAGATCTGATGATATTGGGAGAAGAGGCCGTGAGTTGAGACATGCTTCTATTTGACAAACAATTGTTGTCATCTCTGCAAGATAATGCTTGACGGATTTAACTGCCGCTTCCCATAGTACACCCATGTGTGGTGCCTTGGAAGTATATAATGCCGTTGGGTGTCATCCTTTGCAAAAATTTTTGATAAATGTTTCAGTGCAGCTCTCAGATCGTTATTCATAAGTTTAGGTTAGAGCCATAGTCTTAACGCTGTTAAAAAAACTTCAGATGATATGTTGCTTACTACTTCTAGGTGAATAGCTTTCATCGCAAAACAAACGAAGACCGCTAAATATCCTTTGTAGCTTTTGTTACCTCGTCCAGATGAGTGTGGCCTCGTCCAGATGAGTTATTCTTTTTAATGGAATATGCCCCATCAGTTGGCCCAGAGCCCATGCTTGATGTGCGTAGCAGACCACACATTTATTGATGAAAGTTTTTACTGCTAGTGGGCGCTTTATTATTCAATATTTCTGGCGAATGAAAGCTAGTGTGAGGAATTTGTTCCCGTGCAACGTCGTTGACCTTTATAAGGAATAATTATTGGATGTTGAATGTTGAAACTAAATCTGGCGCTGGACAGCCCCTTACTCCCCTTACTCGCGATAATTCACGTATGTGCGGATTAAGAGTACGAAGTTTTGATCCGCTATGTTTTCCATGGTTTTAGTCAAACGTTCCTAAGCAAAACTCTTGTGCTACCTTTAAGACTAAACTCAAAATGTCGTGAAGTTCGTTGGTCGTCAGATAACTTGGTGATGGTTATGTTTTCTAAACCTAAGAACATAAGCGATGCGTACATATGAAGTTTTCCTCTTTGGTTGTAGTTGTGAATGCCTATTTAGTTCTGGCATGGACGATGGATCGGCCCACGAGTTGTGCACTCCGACAGGAGGTTATAGTTGTGTTCATTTCCATCACCGATCGTAATTAGATGATGAAATCCTGCCTCTATCGGGATTCGAACCCGATCCAAACGCCAAAGCTTTAACCACTGTGCCGTTTGGTCGGTCACGCTTGTTTGGTTGTCTTGATTAATTTTGATAGTAATACAGCTGCACACAATTCCAATCTAGGGATGGTTAATTTTGATTTTAACGCGCCTCCGTTGTTTTAGCAGTGACTAAAATTACTTTACTTGGGATGTTTGTAATCTTAGATTTGTAGCAAATTACTACTGCATACATGCGTCTTCTGATGTATCGCAGAAGCCGTGGAATTCGTTTGTATTGTGGCTTAATCATCTTTGAAATTTGCGCTTTTTCTAACGTCTGGAATTGGATTCTATCCAATCCTATAACAAATTAATTTTGCTTCTAATGCAGTGGGCAGTTTTGTATCCCAATCTGTTCCCAATGTCCATAGTTGTTGCATGAATAGTTTTGCTTTTATTATAGCCGGTGCCAGCCAACCTATGGGGTCAAATAGTTGGTAAGTTTCGGAGAGAACTTTTCTCTTTGTTATAGGTGCTTCGATATTTAGTCTGATTTTAAATTGGAAAATGTCTTCTGTAGGATTCCATAAGATACCGCGGGTTTTAATAGTTTCCCCTATTTCGATTGTGTGGTTGTTTTCATTTAGATGTTCAGTATCTATATTTCATTGTATTTTCTGGTTGTTGCTACTCCATTTTCTCGGATTGAAGCCTCCTTCTCTCAAACATTTGTCTAATTTTTCTTGCATTATTGTAGCCGAGGCTGTTCCGTACGTGACCGTTTTCAGTTTGTACGTTGGTTGTTGTATTGCTGGGCCGGTATGGATCAGGCCATTTAACGATATTCCATTTGACGGTTTTGCGTCAAAGACTACTCTGAGCTTAAATGTTCAGCTATCATAGTTGATTACTGCATGGTGTGGTACAAAATAATTTCTACCTGCATCATCACGTTGGTTTATTTCTACCATGTGATCCAATTTTATGTATTGATCATTGAAGCTTCTATTTTCATTCTTCGTCTGGGGGATTTTATTTAGTTGATTTTCCGCTTAAAGAAGGCGTGCTGTAGTTTTTTTCCTTGATTCGCTTAATATGAAATCTGGTATGCACCATTTTCCAATCTTTTGTAGTTCTTTTGAAAGTCCTCTTCGCAACTTTGTTCATCACTGGTAAGTTCCCGTTCTATGTGGACTTATTCAGTTTATCAAAATCTCTTTAGCCGATTTTCTAATACGATACACGATATCATAGATTTTATTTGATGATGTTGGATACTTGAGCTTTTGTATTTTCCGAACACGATCCGAGCAACATGTGTATGAGGCCAAGTGTGTTATAATTTGGATCTGCATGCTCTAGGTTAATTAGATGTTCCCAGCCTTCGGGTTGCATCCATTGTTCTGGTAGCAATATCGCGAATTTTTGAAATACTAAAGCATCTAAGTGTAATTCAAATTCGGATGCTCTGACAGGTTGGTTTTTGAGGCTTACTATTATCTTACCTTTCCATAATGTTGCAACCACCGACTCTAGCTATTTTGGCATGTTCCTTCTGCCCCTTGAGTTTAAATTTTTGAACTACTTCCGCGGTTTCTTGAGGTCCTGGGTCAATCAGGACTCTTAATATAGCGTGGCT
Source organism: Nephrotoma guestfalica (assembly GCA_963691935.1). Taxonomy (NCBI): domain Eukaryota; kingdom Metazoa; phylum Arthropoda; class Insecta; order Diptera; family Tipulidae; genus Nephrotoma; species Nephrotoma guestfalica. The sequence goes on from OY829914.1 coordinate 228,533,033, forward strand.
TCCATTATTATTAGCGGATTTAACCATTGCCGTTGCTAACAATACGTGTTCTTTACATAGGTTGCCGTAAAAGTTTAAAAAAATGGTAATACTATTGTTTTCCGATGCAAATCTTTGTCAGTCAAAAAGTGTAACATTTTTGGAGGTTATGTTTGTCAGAAGTCATCTCTCAGTTCGCATCGCAACATTGTTTATTATTTACTTAAAAAATTGAATTCAGCGAAAAAATGGAATTATCGCGTGAAAATTTTCGTGTGATGATTTTTTACGGTTTTCGAAAGAGCCTAACTCAACAACAGTGCTTCGAATCATTTCATTCGACTTTTGGCGACGAAGCACAACCCTTGGCTAGTGTTTATAATTTGCATAATGAATTTAAACTCGAACGACGTTCATTCAAAGACGAGCCTTGTGAAGGTCGTCCAAAAAGCAGCTGTTGTGCCAGAAAACATCATTGCTGTGAGAAAACTGATTGCAGAGGATTGTCATGTGACTTATCGTGAAATCGAAACATGCCTAGGCATTAGTAACACCAGCATGCATACAATCTTACATTTACATTTAAAGGTGCGGAAGCTATGTGCACGTTGGATTCCACATTTGTTGACAGACGCATAAAAAAAGGTTCGTGTCGATTGGTGCCACCAAATGCTTGAAAAATTCGTTGGGTGACGAGTCAGGGATATATGCGTATGAGCCGGAAAGAAAATGGTAATCGACTGTTTGGGTCTTCCAATTCGAAGATAAACCAACAAAATGTGATGCAAGGTCGGAGCGTTGCGAAGCAAATGGTGTGTGTTTCTTCACGAAAATTAAAAGACAGTCAATTCAGCTTGGTATACGACCATTTGTTTGTCCGAAGTTTTCAACAAATTCACGATAATGCCAGCTCATACACATCACATCAAACAAGCGAGTATTTGAGCACTCAAACGATCGAATTGATGGGTCATCCGCCTTAGAGCCGACTTTTCACCCAATGACTTCTTCCTGTTTCCAACAATCAAAGATAAGATGCGTGGACAACAATTTTTATCGCCTGAAGGAAGAAGCGATTGAAGCGTTCAAAAACCATGTGTTTGAGCTATCATCTTCGGGCTGGCAAAAGTGTTTCGATAAATGGTTTGAGCGTATGCAAAAGTGTATAAATCTAAAAGGCGAATATTTTGAACAGCAATAAAGCTATTTTTGATGAAAAATTTTAATTTTTTATTACTTTTTCTAAAAATTTTTACGGCAGCCATGATTTACGTTGGTTATTAGTTTAACATTTTTTACTTCACCTGTGCTCGTGGTTTGTACTTTGGGATTTGCTGTATGCAAAATAGTATGATGAATGGGATACATTACAAATCGAGCATTTTATCTCTCGGCCGTAATGCACGTTTGATGTGCTGAAGATAGGCATCTTCTACAAAACTGGTTTTTATCTGTTGTTGAAAGCTGGTTAAACGGAATGTTTGTCCTACCGGTTGCAGCTTTGAAGAATTTTTAGAAATTCTTCGGTTTTCTGAAATTCAGTTTGGTCCTGGAGCGAACTTTCATAATATATTCGTCGCGTTTTATTGTCCAATTTCTTCAATAATGTGAGAATTAGAAATGAATTCCAGGATTCGACGTTTATTCCTAGGCTTCTGATCGCGTGTATGCACTCATTAGTTGTGTCGTGCAAATTCCTAATTGCGGCTGATGATTATGTACTAATTGATGGTTGGTTAGTAATGCATTTAGGTAAGCTGATATAAATAAGCGTTTGTAATTTATAATTTAAGGTATTTGTTTCATTTTGGTCTATCAGAAGTTTGAATATTTCAATAAAAACCACTCCATTTCATGTAATCTCCATAGAACGTGGATATTTCAATCGGGTTCAGCTTTATTTATGATGTTATGCCACTGGTAGTTGAGGGTAACTTTTTTAATGCTTCATAATACCCTTTTGTGAAATATCTTAGCCTCTCATGGTTGTCGTCTGAGGCCTCGATTATTTGATTCATCGCCCGCTGCATGTATTGTATGGCGAATTGCATAAATTGCTTGCCTTTTTTACTTCCAAACCGTTCCATAGCCTTCACTATTTCTCTGTACAATTCCCCTATTTTCAAATCCTGTAAAATGATCTGTCTCGAGGGGTTATGAACTCCAGGCTGCACGATGGCGTTAGCGGTAATAGCGGTGTCGGATTGTTTAACCGCTGGTGCATTTGTTCTATAAGTTTATTGTACGTTGATTGGTGGAACAAGATTGTAAAGGGTGGTTAAGTTTTAAGGGCCGACGTTGAATGTGAACCACACCTAAACGTCAAATTTTTTTCTACATTTAATTTGACATTTATCAATTTCAGATTAACTCAATTTGAACTATGGAAAGATACACAATCGAGCAACGCGTTAAAGTTATTCAGACATATTATGAAAATGGGCGTTCAAATCAAAATGCATATCGTGCACTTCGTGATTTTTTCGGTCAATTTAATCGTCCAAATGTGCGTACAATCGCAAAAATCGTGCAAAAATTTGAGCAAACCGGGTCTGTAGGAGATTTTAAAACACCAGTGCATGCTCGTACAGCTCGTACAGCAGAAAATATTGCTGCTGTTCGCGATAATGTGGCTGAAGAGCCGTCCACCTCAACTCGTCGTCGTGCCCAACAATTGCACCTCTCACGCTCGTCGTTGATGAACATTATGCATAAAGACTTGCATTTACACGCTTATAAGGTGCAATTGACTCAAGAACTAAAGCCTCTTGACCATTCCAAACGTCGTCAATGGTCAGAATGGTGGCAAGAAATGGCACCAGTGGATGATCAATTTTCGAAGAAAATCATCTTCAGTGATGAGGCACATTTTCACCTCAGTGGATTCGTCAATATGCAGAATTGCCGCATTTGGGCGAATCATAATCCAAAAGTGATTATCGAAAAACCAATGTACCCACAAAGAGTGACTGTTTGGTGCGGTTTATGGGCTGGCGGCATCATCGGGCCGTATTTTTTCCAAAATGAGGCCGGTCAAGCAGTTACCGTGAATGGTGTTCGCTATCGTGAGATGATAGCGAACTTTTTATGGCCCGAATTGGAAGATATGGATGTGGAAGATATGTGGTTTCAACAGGACGGTGCCACTTGCCACACAACTAACGAAACAATGGCTCTTTTGCGATGTCAATTGGCCGCCAAGATCAAGTGATTTGACACCGTTGGACTTCTTTCTTTGGGTTTATTTGAAAGAAAAGGTGTACGTCGATAAGTCAGCAACAATTCAAGAGCTAGAGGATGAGATAATTCGGCACATTAACGGCATAGAACCTCAATTATGCCTAAGCGTCATCGAAAATTTGGACCATCGGGTGGAGGTGTGCCGCCGAGGTCGCGGCACCATACATAATTGAACCATACCCTATTATCATAGTAAAAAGAATTGACAATAATTTCCTACATAATTTGTGTTTTATTCAAAATCAACATCGGCCCTTAAAATTTAACCACCCTTTATATTTGTGCATTCGTTTTTTTACGAACTCTGTGTATATTGAGTTGTTTATTGTTTTATCTTCGTTTACAAATATTTGCTCGTCTTGCGAAATGCTCTATCTTTGTTGAAATTGATCCCTAATTGAGCTATTTTTCCTCTAACAATGTCTTGAATCGTCCTGAATTGGTATAACAACATTGAGCTTTCTCTTTATGGTTTGTGTTCTCCTACTTACTCCTATTTTGGTGAGCACTTGAGGTTTCGGTTTTATAAGGGTTTGTATATTTATTTCTCATTTTTTCCCCACGAGTAATCACCTGTGGATTTGCAAAACTTTCATCATACTGCGGGCGATCGTAGTTCCATAATTAAATAACAATGGTACAAGCATCGCCTAAGCCTAATCAATCCCTTTGGTTTTGAAATTACTTATTATATTTATTTTTCTATGGTAGCAGTTATGATTGTATTTTGTTATGCTAGTAGATGATAGGTGTCACTACGGTTTTTAAATTTCGTATGAATTGAGGCAAGCGAGTAGATTTGAAATATCTTTTCAAATCCAACCGATTTGAATTGGCTATGGATTTCTGGATACCAAAAAACTCTTATACTAGCACACATGTGGTATACAAAATCTAACGATGTAGTATAAATGCATTGTTTATAAAAGATCGTAATATTTTTATTTTTATAGTACTGCCCTTCTAACAAAACCATGAGCACTTATAACAAAAATCCACTACAACACATGTTAACGTTATGTGAAATGTACGTACCCAAATCCATTGTGCCTCATTTAAAATCGATTTATGTATTCATATGAGTATTTCAATGATGTATGCTTGTCTAATAAAAGGATTGATTACTCTATGTATCCTTCAACATATGTTATGTCGCCTTAGACTAACATGCATTCATTTTCAATATCGTACATTAGCCCTGTAAGTATATAATTTACTCGTACATGTCATATGCCTTATGGAAATCAATTGAGAAATATATCCGTGTGTGTAGATGTATGTACATCCACTTTGCATTTTTTAAACGCAGTGTACAACAACAACTATATATGCAGTCTCTGTACATTACCACTGTGGAAGGAAATGCTTGGTGTACGCAACAAATTTTTAATTAAACTCACAAGGAAGGGGAGGATGGTCAAATAAATAAAATATTTTATGTAAATGCTTTGTCGTTAAAACAATACCAACCTTAAATAAATGATTAATCAGCGAGATTCTCGCACGTCAGTCATCACAATATATAATTAAAGTGGGTGGTCATGTTATATAAAGAATGCATCGAATTTATTACTGTGTAATTCGTATATGACAGTGATGGTGTTTTATATAGTTTGTTAGTTTTTAATTAAATTGAACTTAAACTTAAAAGGGATGAGGATATATCGTTTAAACATTTTCTTTATTGCGTTCGAGTCAATGAACGTGCATGTGAGCTCGCCGCACTACTCATTGTAATTTGATACGATTGGAATTTATATTCGTATGTCGAAACCAGCTGACTTTATTTGGGTTGGTCGACGGTTTATATATTTTAGAAAACTAATAAACGAACCCCTCACTATAACGTTTCGTTTATTAATAATGAAAATTGTTAATTTTATATTTTATTATTATATTTGTTTAGACATGTGGGACGAAGGGTAGCCTTTTATAAAATATTATGTCAATAAACTTTAGTTTCGGGTTAGGCGCGGACGCATGTGAATATCAGCATAAGATCTTAGATTTGGTTATATTCGGTACAGGAATAGGACAAAGAAATCGTATATGAACACGCATTAACATAATAAATACATACAAAACGTCTTACATATACACGCAGTAACAAAACAATTGCATTTGAAGAAAAATGCTGAATGTTCCATATTTGGAAAATGCGACGACATTTGATTTCAAGTTTGATTTGCACGGACGATGCTTGATCTCAAGCAAATCGATATACACAATGCAACAACCGTAGATGGAATATTGATTTCTAAATTATTTACTTTTTAATGTGTGATTTTCTGTTGTGAAAACAAGTAGCTATATAGTAACGATCATCCTTGGCAGAGGCATACGAGATTATATGGTAAAAATGTGATTGCATTTAAAATTAGAAATAACAAACAAAAATGCTGGAATGCATCTTGTGATTGTGTAAGGAAATCTAATGTGATGATTGACGGACTTCCTGTTTTCACAAGTTTATCACTGGATGGAACTATTTTTATCTGAAATTACTTTACTCATGTATAGTAAATACACTGGCGAACAAAAAACTTGAACTTGGAGTTAGAGAATTTGCTTAACACAAAAATTTTTCTTTTATGAATTATTGTTGATGATTTGGAATCTGTTTTTAAACATAATTTATCTTTCCACATAAGGAAGAATGATTATTTGGAAGGAACATTGCTGCTGTTACCTATTCGCAGCTTGAACCATTTTTAGAATATTTAAAAAATTTAAAAATTTATCTATACACCTTCAAAAATAAAAATATAATAATCACTCGAAATTACAATATCACCCTAACTGTCGGGTGATGTGGCTCTAGATGAAGGGTGAAATCCTTGGGCTACCATCTTGCACATGTTAAGCATTGAATCCACTCATCTGTTGTTTGTCTCAAAATAATTTTCACCACAACCCACACAATTGTATAATTCGAAGTCATCAGCGCTGTTAGAATCATTATTTAGTTCAAGCGGTCCTTGATCTTCGTCTGAAGATGACAAATTTGGGTTTGATGTTAATTTTTTATTTTTTGTTGAAATTTTCATTTGGCTATTTTTCTTTAGTTCAGGTTCATTTTTTTTGCTTCGCTCTAGCCAAATTTTCGATAAAAGTAAGAACTCGTGCATGTTTCCTACACGTTCACATTTTCGGAAACAGTTGATGTTGAAGATACTGGCGAAATTATATCTAACAACTTTCCGGGTCTGCTAATAAATATCTGAATTGAAAGGGTAAACACCTGTTACCAAAACTGCCGATAAGCCGTTATTCGTATTAGCTGCTTTGCTCCAAGCTTTGGAAAATAAATTCCCAAACTAAAGGCGTTTTATTTGTTTTCCGGTAAGATTGGCTTTAATGAATAAAATAAAATGGGTGGTGGTATCATTTTCGCCTGCTGAAAATAACCATGGTTGCCATAACTCTTGCATTTACTGTCATCTTGCAGTATACTTCTGCAGCGTAAACTAATTCCGATGCATCACAAAACCCTTGCAGCTCTAAATTTTCGCCCTTGTCCTTGGTATGAGCCCATCGTGGAATCCTAATTTTTGCAGCTCGCTGATCGTAGTTTTATACTGAATCCATTTTTTCTTCATTTCCTCAATCCGCTTATCCATGACTTCTGAAACAATAGTTTTCCTATAATAATTGTTGGGGAAAACCATCCTAGCGGATCGAATATCTTGGATACCTCCGAGATAAGATATCGTTTTGTTGGAACTATTGTCATGGGTTCCATGTTGACCTGGAACTCAAATTCAGCTCGTTGGGGTTCCACAATATTCCTAACGTTTTTATGGATTCATGGTCCTTATTTATGAGTGTGGTTTTTGACTCCCTTTGTTCTTCAGGAATATCCTCCATTATGGCTCTGTTGTTCGATGCCCATTTCCTCATCTTAAAACCTCCATTATTTAGCGTTTTTCTTAAGTGTTGCTGACATTTTACTGCATGTTCTATGATTTCTACACCAGAGAGAACATCGTCGACATAGAAATCCTTCAGCAGCAATTGGATAATTATTCTGCTCGTCTGTGGTAAGTTGTTTTAGAATTCGAACTTGTACTCTTTAATTTGCTCGTCTGGGTCAGCTCTCCATAGTATCCTTTGTAAGTTCTGTTGTGTTGTTGTTACCAGAATCTGCCTGTGCATTTTCTCAATATCTGCGATGTATACGTATTTGTATTTCCTCCATCTTGTTATAATAGAGAACAGATCTTGTTGTATTGTTGGACCCACTAGCTGGATATCGTTGAAACTGATCCCGTTTGTTGTCTTCATTGATGCATCAAAGACTACCCTCACCTTGGTTGTTGTACTTGACTGCTTGACTACAGCATGGTGAGGTAGGTAACATGTTTGCTCTTTGGCATCTTCTGAATTGACCGGAACCATATGTCCTAGCTTTATGCAATCATTCATAGAGTTATGGTATTCTTGTTTTAATTGCGGTTTCCTTTCTAATCCTCTTTCTACTTGAATTAGTCTTGAAACCGCACTTTTCCTTGAGTTTGCTATTTCCAGTTCATACCTTAATGGTATAGTGACCTCATATCGTCCTTCTGGTAGTCTTCTGAGAATAATTGCGTAGTGTTGCTCACTCATCTCTTCTTCTTCTGAGTATGACTTTGCCTTGGGTAGCTCTTAAATTTCCCAGAATTGTCGCAGCTGCACGTCTAGGTTGTTTTGTACTACCAGAGATAATGAATTTGACGTTAATCCTGATTCTGTCGTGAGACCCAGAAGAATCCATCCTAACTCAGTTTTTTGGGCTATTGGTTGGTACGGTAATTTCTTTATTACACCGTCTAACAAGTCGCTTGGGCTAGATCTGATGAGTAAGGATGGTTTCCGTAGAAAGCTCCTGTAATGGTTTACCCATTTTGAAGATAATCGATTAAAATAACTCCAAGACTGTCACAGAAAACAGTAGCCATCACTTTCCCAGCCGAAGAAACAGCATTTGCATTTTTTGAAGACGATATTCCCTTGGCAGTCCACTTATTTACTTACTTTACTTATTTTATTTACTTTACTTTACATTGCAATTTTGTGAACCACACACCCATTTTGAGCATATTATCTCATTTATAATGGAGTGTGCAGTTCATTGTCCAATTTCGAAATTTGGTCTTCGACTCCTTTTATCCTTTTATGATATTTAAATTTGCTTGGTAATTCTGATTTTGGTTGGATTTAATTACAACCTATCCCATATTTCGGCACCAGAGTCCCACATTACTAAATAATTACAAGCTGTTTGATTATAAAAAATTTAAATATTATTCGTTAAACTAAAAAATATATATATTTTAGAATTTCTCAACGAAAACTGGCTTGACTGTATTTTTGATTCTGGAATGTAATATGGTGCGTCCAAGTTTCATCAACAGCAATTAGCCGGCGCCTTTCATTCGAACGGGTTTTTGGTAAAAAATGAGCAAACACGGCACTCAAACCGCGGACAGCATTTTACGCCTACATTTTGATTCAATTTGTGACAAACACCTTCTTTGGACATATTCATAGATTCTTCTATCTCTCTAACTTTAATTTGACGCAGCACCATTTGGTGAACTATAGCGATGTTATCGTCAGTGGTTTTTGACGTTCCGAACGTTCATCGTCGCCCAAGCTGGTGCGGCCACGTTTTAATTCAGCTGCCCATTATTTCAGGGTTGTAAATGATGATGCAGGGTTCCCTTACACACAGCGACCAACTCGCTTTCAATAATAAATATTTAACGACAGCTCGATTTTTTACATTTTCACAATCAGGCTAACACCAACTCACTTAAAGGATTGTTAGACAGCAACTGCGCACCTGCAATGGCTGATATTTCGGTAAGTAACTTTCAATGCATGCGCAAACATACTTCCCCATTTTTATTGACGAGTGCTACCATCTTTATGTTGAAGTCGGAAGCTTTTCAGATAACCCTCGTACTTATCGCGCTTTCATGTCTGTTTGTTTGTCCGCAAAAAATTTCTAAATTTTGCAATCCTAATGTAGACCACTTCTCAACTTGCTTGAGTGGAGTATGCTCAAACTTTCAGGATAGCTCAGTTCCCGATGACAATGCAATATCCAATCATTTATAGCTGTGAGCAGTATTTGACGTCATTTGTCGGTTACTCGATATTTAAAAAAAACATATTGGTTCACTCGATATAAAGATGTATAACGTGGTGTTTAAAAAATTTTTACAACCAGCCAATTTTATTTAGTTAAATTCCAACCAAGTAATTTTTCCTGAACTGGGAAATATGATCAAATTTTCGAAATGAAAAAGCGTATCAGGTACTAATCAGCCTCAATTATTATTTATATTGGCGGTTCTGTTCTTAATTTAATTTGGCACTAGTCTGTGTTATGGTGTTGTCGTGAAAAAGGCTTAACTGTTTTAAAAACGTCTGACGGTTCTTTGCTGCTATACCCTTAGGATGTTTTTGATTCTTTTACTATCACTATCCAAACTAGACAGTCCGTTCCTGGGGCAGGATATGATAGAAATGGATATGTTGTCCAGCATTTTGACAAATAGACTAGTGGTAGTGAAACATAGTCCACGGTGATTGTGCTAAATTCCAAGATTGTAGTGTGTTCGGAGTAGTACCGATCTCATGGATCATTTTGTTGTAGTTGGGTTACCTGAAACCAGCGTGCGTTAGCTGGGTTCCGGGGTATAGTGACACAAATTTTTATTGGCTATTCATAATTCGGCGCACGCCTCGTCAAATTCTGCGACAGTGCCACCCCGGGTGGAT